>JAWRVF010000059.1:0-600000 GCA_036785485.1 Physcomitrellopsis africana | reverse complement strand
ACAACAAGCAGGTTGAGCAAAAAGAAAGGAACCTAAATAGTTTTGCAATATTGAATTGTCCAACTTCAAGGTCCCTATTATGGCTGAATATCTTTGTTTTCTTGAATAATTGCAATCTTGATTTTGGTAATGTGTTAATTTTATTTCTTTGGACAATTTTCAATCTTATGGCCTTTTTTTACTACAATATAAGCATAGACCTTCTTCCATTTGATACTTCTTTTCTTGTAGACTAAAAGGTTTAAAATGTATTGCATCAAGTTGCATATCTTTTAGTTTTGAATGTGAATTCAAAATGCTTGCCAACATAATGAGTGTATTGGATTGCATATTATTTTGCTAAAGCTCATGAACATTGACCTTAACAATATTAGAATAATTAATTATCATATTTTACGGCTTGCTTAATAGCTTCATTAAGTGATTGTGAATCCGGAAGTGATAATAAAAAATCTTTTATATCATCTCATAGTTTCCAATAGAATTGATTCATTAAGGCTTTTTCATCTCAATTGATGTTAAAATTGAATATACAGATTGATGCAAAGCACGCCCCTTGATACAATTCTTAGATCTTAATTCTTGTCCAACAATCCTTATCATGTTCTTTAAATGCTTCTGCAAATACTTCCATGAAAACTTCAAAGTTGCTCAAAATTAATAATCTCTTTTATGAGATAAGTATCAAATTGTAGAATTATTACCAATCAAATTTGGTTGACAAATCCTTAAAACTTTAAATGTATACTATCATATTTTTTCAAAAGATTAACTCAAGGCTCCTTATATTATTAAACAAGTGAATTTTTTTAACGTAGTATAGATAATATTACATCTTTAAGCATAGAAGTTGGAGGTGGATGCAGTTTAGATTATAGTACTTGAAATGTTATATTATTATGAAATTTTATAATAATCCTTATAATCTCTATAGTCCTAGTAAATAATATAAAAAAAATAATTATAATAGCATCTAATTTGGACTCAAAAGATTTGATCATATTAATATCTTAATCTCTAACTATTCTAAGAGAAAGAAAAAATGAATCTATAAGAAGATAATATCAATTTAGAGGAGGGTAATCTGCAACCTTTAAAATTCTTCAAGACCTTCAAGCAAAGAGGTAATCCACTTTCTCACAAGAGGGATAAAGCTCCAATATTGTGATAAAAAAAAATATATCAATTTAAAAGAGGATAATTTGTAACTTCTAAAGTGCTAATATTTCTTCAAGAAGAAAAATAATCTACTTTCTAAATAAAAGGATCTAACTCTGATAAACTTTAGAGGTTCATAGAATATTTTAGAGGTTCCTAAATTAATGAAAGTCAATTGAGAAGCTTTCGAGTTGATGAAAGTAGCTCGAAAAGCTTCGTAGTTAGTAGAAGGAGCTTGAAAAGCTTTGAAGTTGGTAGAAGGAGCTAAAGAAGCTTTCAAGTTGGTAGAAGTATAAACCTCCAAAGTGTATGTTCTTAATAGCGCCTCAAATTCTTTATGGTTATTTATTTCAGTACAAAGTGCTAGTAGTTGTATTTTTTTGAAATATTTAATTTTTTATAAGATTCTATAATGTTGAAAAAATTAAAATGTTGTTCAAATAACATATAACAAAATCATCAAAGAATTTATAAAATATATTATTCATCAAATGTTAAAAAATGGCTGGTGCATTTGTAAGGCCAAAAAGCATGATATTGTATTCAAATTGTCCATATCTTGTATAAAAAGTAGTCTTCCATTAGTTCTTTTTTTTAATACATACTATATTATAAGCTCTATTGAGATCTATTTTAATATAGATCTTAGTTTAATCTAATTGATAAAGGAACTCAAATATCAAAAATAAAAGATGATAATTTTTTAACATCACTTTATTGAGACTATAGTAGTCGATGCACATCCACAAAGATCCATTTTTTTTCTTGATAAAAAGTATAGATGTACTAATAGAAGATTTTGAATGTCAAATGAAGTTCTTTGCTAATTCTTGTGAATATATCTTTTCAATCATGTTAGCTTGTTTTGTGATAAGTTATAAATTAGTCCAAAAGATAGTTGTATACCATCTTAAAGAACAATAGTATAATTATATAGATGATCTTTTGATAAGATATCCATATTTTTCTTTTCAAATATATCTTAAAAATCTCTATATATTTTTAGAAGAATTATTGGAATACTTGCTATTCTAGATATTAGTAATACTTGCTATTCTAGATATAAGGTGGTATTAATAGAACAATGATAGTGTCTAAGGTGTATAGTCATATAAAGTTCTTCATTTTATTTAAACAAAATCTTTGTCTTGACTTTCAATGCTTCAAGAATATTCATAATTAAATCCAATTTGGCTTATTTAGAATTTTTCATTTTAAATTCTTCACTTCCTACTATAGAAATGAAATAAAAAAATCAAGTATAAAAAATCAAGAATAATACCAATTTAGAAGAAGGTAATCCACAACCTCTAGAATGTTATAGTACTTCCAAGAAGAAGAGTAATCTGTTCTCTATCTAAAAAAACCAAGCTCTAATATCATGCTATGTTGGTCTCAATAAACTATTATAGAAACATCGTTCAAATAGAATAATATTCCAAAAGTTCAAAGAACTAAAATAGAAGATATTTATTTTATATTACATATAAGGAACTATGATAAAATACAAGAACAAGACCAAAAGGTCCAAATTGAACCGTAAGAATTGTATTGTTGACATTGAAGATCCTCTCAACCTCAATTTTTATATTCTAGATGTGACGAAGTTCCTTGAAGAGTTGCTTTGATACTTAGAGGTGAAGCAAGCCAATATCAGGGACACAAGAATACAGAATAAGAATCTTGAATTAGGAAAAGGTTTTTAGAAAAAAACCAACAAGAATTTGAATTAAAAAAATGAGTACACGAACAACACCAAAAAAAGTGAGTTAAAACTCCAAAAAATATGTTATCGAGAATGAAGACTCTTCAGCCTTGATTCCTATATATATTCCTATATGTGATGGTTTTTGAGAGGCTACCATCAAACTAAGAAGCTTTTCAAGGAACTTCCACCAATTGGAAAGATTCTTGAGCTCCTTCTATTAACTGGGAAGCTTCTTGAACTCCTTCCATTAACTAGGAAATTTCTCAACTAACTTTCATCAACTAGAAAGCTTTTCAATCAACTTTCACTAACTCAAGAAGCTTCTAAAATATTCTAAAAGCTTCTGAGAATCTCCAAAGTGTATGTCCTTAATATCACCCCCTTCTTTAGTGACAAGTTCCAAGAAGAGGTCAATCTTACTACATATGTAAGAAATCAAGAATATGTTGTATTAGTGAGGCTATATATTTTGTTCTTTTTTTTTAGCCAATAGGTTCTATTGATCCTTGAAGAAAATGCCTATGGCCTTGAGTTAGTACCTCCATTCTTAAAATATCCCATCCAAAGATCTGATCTTCATTATGACCTTCAAAACATCTTCCAAACAAGATCTCAAGACTAAAAGGATTCACCTTTGCAAGTTCAAGTAATATTACTAAAACTCGAGCATTGGAATCGAGACTTGTATGGTTGGATCTTATTTCTAATGGCTCCAATTGAGGTCATACTTGGTGCTAAAATGTCTTGTCCTCACTTTGCTCAATTGAAGGTTGTGAAAATTGTACTAGTTCATTCAAAGCTTGCATAGCAAATGAATCTCCTGAATCTTCTTCTTTCAATACTTGGAGGTTTGACATGGTGACTAACTTGCTTCTATCACTGTATTTTATCTTGGAACAGATAACTACATCCTGAATAAGGCTTTAGTTTAAGTCTCTCCCTCTTTAATAATATTCTTAGAAATCAATCTTCACTAAAAAATTATCATTGAATATATTTGGATTTGTAGAGATAGAGTCGATGAAATTCTTGTATCTTTTGAGGTGCATTGGTAAGATTTGCGACCGGTTCCTATGTGTGCTCATTAATGTCATAGCTTTGCCAATAAATAAGATATTCTAATTTGTCCCACCTTCGCCGTGAATTAAATAACTTTTCTACCTCATATTCTTCATGGTCTTTAATTTTGATACTAGGAGGCGATTGTTGTATTTTTCTTGGAATATATGACTCTCTATAAGGTTTTAAAAGAGAGACATGAAAAACTGGATGTACCTTCATAGCAAATGGTAATTCCAAACGATATGCCATCGAATTGATTTATTTCGAGATAGAAAATAGTCTCAACCTTCAACTTTGGAAAGTCATGGCAAGATTGAAGAACGCACAATTATATTGGTCCTTTTGGAATATACAAACATTCTTCAAAGTATAAAAGATCTTCCACAAATTTAAACTTATTAGCATTTTTTCTCATGTAACACTTGACATCAAGGGCCAAAGCATCATTAGTGGTTGCAGCATGCACCTCATTGAGGAAATTAAGATCAATAGGCACCGATGTAATGGTGGCACAGAGGCAAAAAAAATTCTTGTTTTAATAAGGTTATATATTTTTGATCAAATGTTGCTTCTCCTATCTTTGGTGGAAAATATGATCTCCTAGATAAAGCATTAGATAATCCTTGTTGCTTCTCCGAGTGATAGGTGATAATAAAATTCAATCAAGATAGCAATATGTTCCATCAAGCTTGGCGGCACTTAAAAATCCAAGCTGACATAAAATATTCTATGTTCTTATGATCTGTATATACAGTCACAAGGTGTATTGCACCTTCAAGAAAATAATGCCATTCTTCAAAAGAATCCACAATAGCAAGAAGTTCTTTATCGTGGATTTCATAATTGATTTTGGCAGCAGAAAACTTTTGAGAATAGAATGCAATAGGATGGAATTTGTTATTTATATCCATTTATAAAAACACAGCCTCTAGTGCAAAATCTGAAGCATTAGTCTTCAAGTAGAATGCCTTTGTAAATTCTAAATGTACCAATATTGGGCTGTAATAAACATCGTCTTGAGATCTTGAAATACCTTCTATGCTTGAGGCTTATATTCTAACTTATCTTTAGATGTCAATCTCAAAAACAAGGCGACTAGTTGAAAATAATTTTTTATAAAGATTTGATAGAAGTTAGCAAATCCAAGAAAACATTGTATGTTTCTTACAATCTTTGGAATAGTCCATTGTATAACCGCCTCTACTTTCTTTGGATCCATTGTCAAACCTTCAGTAGATACAATGTATCTCAAAAATTCCATCTGACATTGATGAAATATACTTTTCTCTGATTTAACATACAAACTTATATCTAGCATCTTTTGTAATACCAACTTAATATGCCACTTGTGTTCTTCCAAATTTTTTGAGTAGATCAAGATGTCATCAAAATAGATCACTACAAAATTATCCAAATATTCTCAAAATATGTCATTTATTAAATATTGAAAGATAGCGGGTGCATTTATTAGTCCAAAGGACATGACATTATATTCAAAATGTCCATACCTTGTCCAAAATACGGTCTTCTATTCATCTCCTTCTTTGATTCATATTAGATTATATATTCTATAAAGATCTATTTTAATATAGATCTTGGTTTGGCCGAGTTGTTACAAAAGTCCTGAAATTAATGGTAGTGGATAACGATTCTTTGCCATTATCTTATTCAATCTTTGATAATCAACACACATATGCAAGGAACCATCTTTCTTTTTCACAAAAGTATAGGTGCACCTGCTAGAGATTTTGAATACTTGATAAAGTTTTTTGCAAGATTTTCATCAATATAATCTTTTAATATTAAAAGCTCATTTTGAAAAAGATTATAGATTGGGCCAAAAGGTAATTGCGTTCCTTCTTGAAGATCTATAGCACAATCATGTGGTCGGTACTTCGGCAATATATCAGCATTCTTCTTCTGAAAAACATCTTGAAATTTGTTATATTGCTCTAAAATACTTGCCAATAAAGTCATATCTTCTTTAATTGGAGTTGCATAAGTAATAAATGATATACCTTCTTTGGCCAATTTTATAAAAGTCGTTGCTCTAATAAATAAAGGTTTATTATTTTGGGACTTTTTATGTATTTTTTTTTATAGGAATCTCTATCAAAAATATTATTCTTTATAACTTCCAATCTATAGATAGATTATACTTTTTCAACCAAGATAATCCAAGAATAATAAGATTTGAAGGAGTCTTGATAATATTGATTACAATCTGGCTTTTATGATCTTTAAATGACACTTCTATAGGCATGGTTTCATGGGTGATACTACTAGAGGATAAAGGTCTACCTTCTATTATCTCTATATAAATAGATTTAGATTTTTATATTAGAGGAAATTTAAGAAGCTTAGTGAATTCCTCATCTACAAAAGAAGCAGACGCCCTTGAATCTAATAAAGCAGTCGTCTGAAGCTTTTGAGGGCTAAAATATAAAAAGATTATAAAACAACAAATAGGTTGAGCAAAAAGAAAAGAACTTGAATACTTTTGTAATGTTGGATTGTTTAACCACAAGGTCCCTATTGTGGCTGAACATTGTCATTTTCCTAAACAATTACACTCCTGATTTTGATAATATATCAATTTTGTTTCTTTGGACAATTATCAATCTTGTGGCCTTCATCGCCTCAATATAAGTGTAGACCTTCTTCCATCCAACGCTTCTTTTATTTTGGACTAAAAAATTTAAATTGTACTATATCAAGTTGCATATCTTCTACTTCTGAGTGGGGATTCAAAATACTTGTTGATGTAGCAGGAGAATGACGGATTGCGTATTGTCTTGTTGAAGCCCATGAACGTTGATCTTATTGATGTTGAAATAATCGATTATTACATTTTACGGCTTGACTAATGGCTTCATTAAGCGATTGTAGGTCTAATAGTCACAATAACAAATCCTTTATATCGTCTCTTAATTCCCAATAAAATTGGCTTATTAGAGCTTCTTCATCCCAATTGATATCGCACTCTAATTGCTTAAAAATAGATATATAGATTAATATAGAGCACGCCTTTTGATATAATATTTGGATCTTAGCTCTTATCCAACAAGTCTTATTATGTTCTCCAAATGCTTCTCCAAATGCTTCCATGAAAATTTCAAAGTTGCTCAAAATTGAAAATATTTTTTCAAACAATGGAGCAAATCATGATAATGCTTATCTTGTAAGCAAGGTGCCAATCAATCCAACTTATGATTCTTCTATTGGATAAATATTTGATTGTAGAATTGTTATCAATCAAATTTGATTGACAAATCCTCAGAACTTTGAACGCATACTATCATATTTCTCTAAAAGACTAACTCGAGGCTCTTCTCATTATTGAACACATGGATTCTTCTACTGTAATATAGGTAGTATTGCATCCTCAAGTGTAGAAGTTGGGAGTGGATGCAGTTTAGATTGTAGTACTCTAGATGTTGCATCATTACAAAGTTTTGCAACAATCCCTTCAATCTCTGCAGTCCTAGCAAACAAAGTAGTAAGAGCAGTTATAATGGCATCTAACTTGGACTCGGAAGATTTTGTCATACTAATACCTTAACCTCCAACCATTTCAAGAGAAAGAAGGAAGGAATCTATAAGAAAATAATATCAGTTTAGAGGAGGGTAATCCGCAACCTCTAAAATGCTTTAAGACCTTCAAAAAGAGGGATGATCCACTCTCTCCTAAGAAGTACAAAGTTCCAATATTGATGAAGAAAATATTAGTTTAGAGGAGAATAATTTGCAACCTCTAAAGCATTGATATACCTTCAAGTAGAGGGATAATCCACTCTTTTAATAAGAAGCATCTAGCTCTAATATTGAAGATAAAGGCAGTCTTGACAAACTATTAGAGATACAAGAATACAAAACAAGAATCTTGAACTAAGACAAGGTTTTTAGAAGAAAACCAACAAGAACTTGAATTAAACAAATGAGTACGTGAACAATACCAAAAAAAAGTGAGTTAAAATTCTAAGAGATGTGTTGTCAAGATTGAAGAATTCTTCAGCCTTGATTCCTATATATACTCCTTTCTACGATGCTTTCTGAGCGGCTACCATCAAACTAAGAAGCTTCTCAAGTAGCTTCCACCAATAGAGAAGATTCTTGAGCTCCTTCTACTAACTAGGAAGCTTCTTGAGTTCCTTCCGCTAACTAGGAAACTTCTCAATCGACTTTCACTAACTAGGAAGCTTTTCAACCAACTTTCACTAATTCAAGAAGCTTCTAGAATATTTTAGAAGGTTCTATGAACCTCCAAAGTATATATCCTTAATAGCCAAAGATCCTTCTTTGGCAACTTTCTAAAATATCTAAGCCTCCAAGAAGCTTCTACGACCATTTAAGATCTCTTAGAGCCTTTTACAATCTTTTAAAATCTTCTTAGAATCTACTAGGACCTATTTAGGTCTTATTAAAACCATCAAGAATCTTCTAAAATATTCTTTTTATCAAAGACATATAAATACAAAATAAGAAACTTAAACTAGAAAGAAGTTTTTAAGAAAACCAATAAAGACTTGAATAATCTAAATGAATATACAAATAATATCAAAAAATATGAACTAAAATTCCTAAAGATGTATTGTCAAGATTGAAGAACTTTTCACTCTTGACTCCAATATATATATATATCCATATCTAAGAAGCTTCTTGAGTGGCTTCTATCAAATTAAGAAGCTTCTCGAATAACTTCTACTAACTTAGAAGCTTCTCAAGCTCCTTCTATCAACTTGGAAGCTTCTCAAGTTCCTTCTACCAACTTGGAAGCTTCTCGAGCTTCTTCTACTAACTTGAAAGCTTCTCGAGCTCTTTCTACCAACTTAGAAGCTTCTTAAAATCCTTCCACTAATTTTAAAGCTTTTTGAGTTATTTTCACTAAATAAGAAGCTTCTAAAATATTTTAGAAGATTCTGTGAACTTTCAAAGTGTATGTTCTTAATATCACTATCTTCTCTAGCAACAAGTTCCAAGAGGAGTTTATATCTTTGAAAATCTTCTTACATATATAAAAAATCAAGAATATACTATACTAATGAAGTTATATATTTTGTTCTTCATTCTTGGATAATAGATTCTATTAATCCTCAAAGTAATTGTCTATGGCCTTGAGCTAGTACCTTCATTATTGTAACATTCCATTTAAGGGATCTAATCTTCATTGCGGCCTTTAAAACATCCTCTAAACAAGATCTCAAACTTAAAAGGATTCACCTTTTCAAGCTCAAGAAATATCACTAAAGCTCAAGTATTAGAATTGAGACTTACATAGTTGGATGTTGTTCCTAATGGCTCCAATTGTGGTCATATTTGGCATTAAAATGTATTGTCTCCACTTTGCTGAATTGAAGGTTGTAAAAATTATACTTGTTCATTCAAAGCTTATATAACAAGTGAATCTTTTGAATCTTATTCTGCTAAATCTTTCAATATTTGAAGGTTTGATATGGTGATTGACTTGTTTTTATAATTCTATTCTATTTTGGAATAGATGACTATATATTGATATGGACTTTGATTTGAATCTTTTCTTCTTATAGATATTCTTCAAATCCAATATTAATCAAGAAATTATTATCAAACATGTTTGAATTTGTAAAGATAGAGCCAATAAAAATTTTATACCTTTTAAGGTATATTGGCAAGATTTTTGGTTGATTTCTATATGTGCTCATTGATATCATAGCTGCACCAATGAACAAGATATTTCAATTTGTCCTACTTTCACTATGAATCAAGTACTTTTTTGACCTCGTATTCTTTATGATTTTTGATTTTGATACTAGGTGGTGATTGTTATATTCTTTCCAAAATATACAACTCTCTATAAGGCTCCAAAAGAGAGATATAAAAAATTAAATGTACCTTCATAGAAGATGGTAGTTTCAAGCAATATGCCACTAGATTAATTTGCTTCTAGATGAAAAATAGTCATAACCTCCAATAGTCTAAGTTATCGCATGGCTGCTTGGTCTTAATATTCTATGAATAAAATCATATATTATCTCCAATATGAAAAATAGGTAGTTGATTCCTAAATTTATTTGTAGGTGCGTTGTAAGTATCTTAAATTGATTGCAATTGAAGCTTAAAGGTTGTTTGATGTTACAATAGATGCTTTGTAAATCCTTCAACTATTGGCTTATTATTCTTTGATAAATTTTATAGATCAAATTTTGGATGATATCTATAATTGGAATAAAATAGTATTTATTAAATTAAAGCATGAATAATATTATTATATATAAACTTTGCTAATGGTAGATACGAGATCCAACCATCTTATTGAAACTTGATGTTGCATCATAAATACTACTCCAAAATTTGATTAACTTGTTTTATTTGGTCGTAAATTTGAAGATAGAAAGTCAAAGAAAATTTAATATCCACCTTCAATATTTCAAAAAGGAGTCTCTAAAACTTAGATACAAATTGGAGCCCTTGATTAGATACAATATTATTTTGTAGACCATGATATCAATATATATTGTTAAAAAAGAGCCTTGCCATTTTTTCAGCAAAAGCAATCTTCTTACAAAGAATAAAATGAGCCATCTTTGTGAATTAATCAACTACCACAAAAATGATGTCCAATAAATTGGATGGCAGTAGATCCGTGATGAAATCTCTTGAGATAAAAGACCATAATTATCTTAGAACAGGCAAGGATTGTAAGAGTCTATAAAAATAATGTTAAGGATTCTTAAACCTTAAAAAGATATCACAAGAAAGCACAAAGTCTTTCACAGCCTTCTACATTTGAAGCCATGAAAAATCTAAAAAAATAAGTTCTAAGGTCTTGTTAAATTCAAAATAATTCACAATTGGAAAGTCATAGAAAGATTGAAGAACATGCAGTTGTGTTGGTCTTTTTAGAATATACAAATATTCTTCAAAATATAGAAGGTCTTTCTCAAGCTTAAATTTGTCAACGTTTTTATTAAAGCAATGCTTCATATCAAAGGCCAAAGTATCATTAGTGGTTGTAGTATGCCTATCATTAACAAAATTAAAATCAATAGGTGCCAATATAATAATGGTACAAAGACAAAATTGCTCTGGCTTCAACAAAGTTGTATATTGTTGATCAAACGTTGCCTCTCCTATCGTTGGTATAAGATATGATCTCTTCAATAAAGCATTAGACAATTCTTGTTGCTTCCCAAGTTGATAAATGATGACAAAGTTAAATCAAGATAATGACATATTTTATCAAGCTTGATAGCGATTAAGAATCCAAACTAATATAAAATATTCTAAGTTCTTGTAATCTGTATATATAATCACAGGATGCATTATTCCTTCAAGAAAATGATATTATTCTTAAAAAAAATCCACAATAGCAAGAAGCTCCTTATTGTAGATTTTATAATTAATTTTAGCAGCAAAAAATTTTTGAAAATAAAATATAATATGATGGAGTTTATTGTCTATATCTATTTGTGAAAGTACAGCCTTTAGTACAAAATTCAAAGCAGTGGTCTCTATGTGGAATGGCTTTATAAAATCTGGATGTACCAAGATTGGGACTGTGATAAATGCTGTCTTCAGGTCTTGGAATGTCTTCTCTGCTTGAGGCCTTCATTTTAACTTGTCTTTATATGTCAAATAAATAAAAAAAGGTGGCAACTTGAGAATAATTTTTGATGAAGACCCAATAGAGGTTGGCAAATCTAATAAAGCATTATATGTCTCTTACAATCTTTGAAATGACCCGCTATATAACCGCCTCTATCTTTTTGGAATCCATCATCAAATTTTTAGTAGATATGATGTATTCTAAAAATTCCATCTTTGGTTGATGAAATACACATTTCTCTAGCTTGGCATACAAACCTGTATCTTATAACTTTTGTAATATTAAGTTTACATATTCTTCATGTTCTTCCAGATTTTTTGAATAGATCAAGATATCATCAAGATAACTCACCACGAACTTGTCTAAATGCTCTTAAAAGATGTTCTTCATTAAATGTTGAAAGATAGCAAAAGCATTTATTAATCCAAAAGGCATGATATTATATTTAAAATATCCACACCTTATCCAAAATATGACCTTTTATTTGTCTCCCTCTTTAATCTATACCAAATTATATGCTCCACAAAGATCTATCTTAGTATAGATCTTGGCTTGGCCAAGTTGTTTCAATAGTCTTAAGATTAATAGTAGTGGATAACAATTCTTCACCATTATTTTATTTAATCTCCAATAATCAACGTTTATGCACAAAGAACCATCTTTTTTATTTATAAAGAATACAGGTGCACTTATTAAAAACTTTGAATGTTTGATGAAGTTCTTTGCAAGGTTTTTATCAAAATAATCCTTCAATGTCAAAGGATCATTTTGAGAAAGTTTATAAATTAGACCAAAAGGTGGTTGTATTCTTTGCTAAAGATCTATGGTACAATCATATGGTTAGTGCTCCAATAATATATCAACATTTTTCTTCTAGAAAATATCTTAAAATTTTCTATACTGCTTTGGAATACTTATCGATGAAGTCATATCTTCTTAAATTGTAGTCACATAAATAATAAATAATGTATCTTCTTTGGCCAATCTTATAAAGGCCCATGCTTCAACAAATAAAGACTTAAAAACTTGTGATTTAAGCACCTACTAGGGATTTTGAGATATCGTACGATTGGAAACGAATTTATGGTCAATTCTTTTTTATGGTCAAACTTAAAAAGATTATCTATACCTTAAATTAAATTTTATAGAAACTAAATGATTGGATCAAGAGTTATTGAACTCTAAAGTTCAGCAAGAAATAAGTCCTTACGGGTGAATAAAGTTTTGAAGGATTTTTGTAGAAATTTGATCCCTTTTTGTATAAACTTACTTGAATACAAGAAGGTTTATATATATAACTTCTCTTTTGTAAGATTTTTATATTATTATTTTTTTTTATTAAGGACAAATCACTTGTTGGATTTTTGCCATCAAGTTTCAAATAAACTCTTCACAACCAGGTACCCAATGTAATTCCAGATAAAAGACCACATAATCTGATACCGCAAATATTGATCTTGATGATGTTGAAATAGTCAATTATCACATTTTACAACTTAGCTGATGGCTTCATTGAGCAATTGTGGATTTGAAAGCAATAATAACAAATCCTTCACATTGTCTTTTAATCTCTAATAGAATTGGCTCATCAAGGCTTCTTAAGTCCAATTGATATTACATATTAGTTACTTAAAATTGGATGCATAGATTGATGCAAAGCATGCCTTTTGTCGCAATGTTTGAATCTTGACTATTGTCCAACGAGCCTTGTCATATCCTCCAAATATTTTTGCAAATACTTTTGCAAATGCTTTTGCAAATGTTTTTATAAAAACTTCAAAATTGCTCAAAATTAGTGATCTCTTTTCAAACAAGGGAGCAAACCATAATAATGTTTGTCTCGTAAATAAGGTGCCAACCAATCCAACCTATGATTCTTTTATCAAATAAGTATTAGGTTGTAGAATTGTGATCAATCAAATTTGATTCACAAATCTTTAGAACTTCAAATGTGTACCATCATATTTTTCATAAGTGTTAATTTGAAGCTCCTTACATTGCTGAACAAGTGGATTTTCTTGGTGTAGCATAGATAGTAGTATATCCTCAAGTATAGAAGTTGAAGGTGGATGTAATCTAGCTTGTAGTACTTCAAATATTACATCATTATGAAATTTTACAACAATTCCTTCAATCTTTGTAATCCTAGCAGATAAAGTAATAAGATCACTTATAATGGCATCTAACTTTGGTTCAAAAGATTTGCTTATATTAATGTCTTGATCTCCAACTATTTTAAAAATAAAAGATAAAAAAAATGAATATATAAAAAGATAATATTAGTTTAGAGGTAGATAATCCGCAACCTCTAAAATGCTTTAAGACCTTCAAAGAGAGGGGTGATTTATTCTTTTACAAGAGAGATAAAGCTCTAATATTGTAATGTAAGAAATATTAGTTTAAAGGAGGATAATCCTCAACCTCTAAAACATTAGTATACCTTTAAGAAGAGGAGTGATCTACTTTCTAATAAAAAAGATTCAACTCTAATATTGAAGATGTAGGCAATCTCGACAAATTATCAAAGACACCTACATACAAAATAAGATACTTGAACTAGAAAGAAGTTTCAAAAAAAAATTAATAAGGATTTGGATTATCTAAATGAATACACGAACAATACCAAAAAATGTGAACTAGAACTCCAAGAGATGTATTGTCGAGACTGAAGAACTCTTCAGCCTTGACTCTAATATATACTCCTATCTAGGAAGCTTCTTGAGCGGCTTTTATCTAACTAGAAAGCTTCTTGAATAGCTTCTACTAACTTAGAAGCATCTCGAGCTCCTTCTACCAACTTGGAAGCTTCTCGAGCTCCTTCTACCAACTTAGAAGCTTCTTGAGCTTCTTCCACCAACTACAAAGCTTTTCAAGTTACTTTTATCAACTAAGAAGCTTTTAAAATATTCTAGAATGTTCTATAAACTTCCAAAATATATGTCCCTAATACTTCTATTATACGTTTGTGATATTAATTAGATAGATTTTATATGAGTTTAAATTTTCTATTTAAAAAAATATTAAAATATATAAAATTAAAAATAATATTACTTTATCAAACTATCTATTCATCCATATATTACAATATTAAGACATTTTTTGTACAAAATATATTTTATATTAAAGATTTAAGGATTTTGAAGTAAATCCAAGCTTTATAAGCATCGACTACATATAGAGGTTTTTTTATTAGAAGAATGAGAACTATGAAGTTAAGTTCATTTTATCATGAATTTTATTTTTTTAATATAAAAATCAATCAATATTGATTGAATCTATTGTTGAATCTATTATTGATTCTATTTCAATACTTAACAATATATCAAGCAAGATTATTGATTTAATGAATGAAAATTTTATTTTATTACTTAATTCTAATAAAGTCAAAGAAACTATTGAAGGAATTTCTAATATAAAAGTTTCTTAATTTTTTGGAATAGACATTAAATTATGTTAAAAAATTTAGAATATTATTAGATGAGATTCTACAAATTTAAAAATGATAGTCTTTCTATGATTGTCTTTTAACTCTAGTATATATTATTAATCATTAAGAATTGAATTGCTAACTCATTAAGCATAAATGGATAGATTTCTAATATCCAAAAACCAAGGTCATCTGAACTTAAGCATTA
Source organism: Physcomitrellopsis africana (assembly GCA_036785485.1). Classification (NCBI taxonomy): domain Eukaryota; kingdom Viridiplantae; phylum Streptophyta; class Bryopsida; order Funariales; family Funariaceae; genus Physcomitrellopsis; species Physcomitrellopsis africana. Next base: position 584,852 of record JAWRVF010000059.1, on the reverse strand, counting down.
ACAATTAAAATTTTATTTTGAAGTCAATTTTCTTTTCTTTTCTTTTTAATCAAAGAAATATTTGATTTCAATTCTAAGCTCCTTTGGCTTATATGATTCAAGAGACTTATTGTAAAAAATAGATGAGATTGATTAGTTCCAACATTAATATTAATTGTCTTTTATATTTTCTTTTACAACAAGAGACTATATTACATAGATTTTAGAAATGTACTCAAGCAAGACGTATTTGGAATTGGGCTATATCTATTATGTACAAATTAACCTCTAGCCCTAGAAAATGGGGTCCAAAAAAGCCTTTTACTTGGCAACAAATTACTTTTATACAACCACTACCATCTCAATTTGAAAGATTCTCTGGCAATTAGTCTTTTGTACGAAGTCTACATATATAAGCAATCTTGAGAGAGTTACATAAAAAAATCCAGATTTTAAACACAAATTAAATTTTCTTAAAAAGTGGGATAAAATGTGAATGTCAAGAAACATGACTGGATCTAGATCCAACATGATTATAAATTGGGATTCAAGAGTACCTCAAAATGGCATAGTTGTGTACAATAAAGTGGGAAGCTACCATAAGTTTATTTTAGGTTGAGTGGTTCTTAGTTGCTCTTATATCCACCTAGTGTTGGGATATAAGTTGCTTAGTTTTGTACTTACTTTCCATATAATCTAAGCATCCCATACACCCTGTTTTTTGTCAAAAAAACAAAACGCATAAAAATTTTAAAAAATCCACAGATTCACTTGACTGGTTATGTGCCCGTGGACAGGCCAGGAACATTATTAATTATTCACTAAGCCCTTGAGATAGCATTAGAGCGGATAGGGAAGCTGTAGAGATAGCTCCCAGGAGATTGCGACAGCTCCACTGTTTATTCCATAAACCTTAAGGACAAAACCGTCTCAGATTCTTGTCTTCTATGTATGACCTGTCCTCATCAATTTGATTTCCGTCCTTCCCTTCTTCCACACTCCAAAAGATTTACTCAACTCGACGACTACCCCAAAGGCCCATGCACAAAAAGCTCCGCCATGCAATGGGATAGCTGTTATAGTAAACGGAGAATCATTAACTTGCACTTGGATGCAACAGGTCACTGATCAATCTTCTCATTCAACAATGGATAATTTATCAGTAACAAGCTGTTTAATCCTATACTCAGTGATCGGGTTCAGATGTGCAGTAATCACAAAATCTCACAATTCAAATTGCATATTTTCGTCTGTCGACATATCTGGTTGAATTTTGTTTTTCACAAGGACAGTTAACACAAATAAGTAATAAGTTATTGTGATTGTTAGAATTACTTGTATAGATAACCAGGTATCAGCTATGAGAAACAAGACTCAATCTCATAAAATATGTTGGTAAAATCAAGGGACTAGTCGACCACACGAGTGAATATTGAAACAAAAATTTCGATGAATTCTCACTCAAATTGAAAAAATTTATGGTGTGGGTTTCATTGTGTAAAACAAAGCCAGCGGGATTTGTCTCACCTACTCTTCGGCATTACTTGCTACAAAGATCGAACTAAGTCTAAACACTGTCATATATAGTTTCAGTATAAAACCAAAACTAAGTGAAGTGTATAAGTTGAGTTTCTATGAAGGTTTGAAAAATGGGATCACATCTACCCCAAATAGAATACTGAACCTTAGTGGATTGGACTGCTACACCAAAATTCCTCGAAATAGGCAGGCAGCACAAAGGATATCCAGCAGCCAAGACACTAGATAAAGGAGGTATCCATCTTGCTAACTTAAAAATTGTCTAATCGTCGAAAGTGCTAAATCAATCATCGAACCGCATCTTCTTTCCAGCAGGTGCAGATGATCGACCGCCACGGCCACCTCGACCACCGAAGTCACCCCGACCTCTACCACCGCCTCTTCCTCCTCTTCCTGGAGACGGGAAATGAACGATGAAGAAAATGTGGACACGTTATCAAAGAACTTTCAAGAGCTGAAACCTGAGGTGTTATCACAGAATAAAACCAACTCCAATTACCTCTGTCACCTCCGCGGCCACCACCACGTCCACCAAAGCCACGACCACCACCACCACGGCCACCTCCTCTACCACCAAAGCCACCTCTGCCCCCTCCACGACCACCAGGAGTTCCTCCGCTGCTTGCCTCGTTCACCACCAAGCTTCTTCCGTTATAATCGGATCCATCCATCTCCGTTGCCTTCGACAACTGATCCTTGGACGAGAACTCGACATAGGCGAATCTGGTAGATATTGTCAAAAGCCATGTGTATGTGAGCGCACTTCATTGCCTGTGTCTTGCTACTCAATTCTCAACTAAGAATCACACCGAGTAGATTCAAGACCATTGGAACCAGAGAACGCTCCACACAAGGAACTGTAACATACCCTTTGATTTCTCCGGATTCACGGTCGGTGGGAATTCGCACATTCAAAACTTCTCCACAGTCACTAAAGAACTCGGTCAATCCACTCCGGATCTGCAAAGTTTCTCAAAAAAATTTATGTTGGTGACATCAGCAGAATTCAGCAATACCCAAGATTTTTTATGGGATCTTTAACTACAACAGCTTCATTTACTCAGTGTACACATACCGAGTCCTCATCTTGGTACTTGTCGAAACCTCTGACGTAAGCGGTCTTGTCAGATCCCGCCCTGCCTGGAGTTGCTCCATTTGCACTGAAAACGAGCAAACTTATCAGATTCCTTATCATTAGAGGTTGTTTTAAATATTAGACAAAGTGTGAACAGAATACAACTCTAACAGCAATGTGACCACGCCGATAACTTACGCAGCTCCTCCTGGAGTCGATCCCTTCTCACGTGCAAGGTCACAGAAGATATCTCTGCCTTCTAGGTTTTGTCCGCTCTTTTGAAGAGCTTTCTGGGCACCCTCCTCTGTTTCGAATTCAACATGTCCAAACCCACGTGATCGACCATTTTCATCTTGAGCTATTCTCACATCAGCCACAGGACCGCAATCGCTGAAGAATTCAAACCTGCAAAACAGGAAGAGTGTGTAGTGGATGAGATGAAGCTCTTGGGATTTTAATTATACAAAATTTAGACAGTATCGACAGGGATTGAAGAAAACATTACTTACACTTTGTCTTGATCAGCGGCCCAAGCCAAATTCTTCACAAATAATGTCTTGCTTCCTCCACCAGATTGCTTCGCAGGGGTCTTCACTTGTACTTTCTCTTCCTGGCTCTCTTCATCACTCTCAGCGCTGTTGGAGGCTTCGCTACCGTTCATGGGCTGCAGGGTCAAGCAATTGTCATCAGGCAAGCGTAGACTTAAGACCAACACTAGTCAGACATTCTCCCTTTATTTCCTTTCCAGGTACTCTGACCGTGTTACGTTCCACATGCGCATGTATATCGCATAGTAAAAATACACTACAACAGGAACTTAAGTCTGGGTGCGCTATACTGAATTTCGTGACGTGTACGAACTAAATTACTGAACGACCAAAACAATAAGTGTGGTTTATCAATCAAGTTCCTCAACAGTAAAGATGAAATTCGTGAAATACTGAATGAGGGATATAGGGCACTAGGTTCCGACTTACATCATCATCCTCGCTGTCATCCTCGCCATCGTTTTCCGTAGGTTTGCCTTTGGTGGCCTTTCCATTAGTGATAGTAGGAAGCACTTCTTCGTCAGACGAAGGGGCCTGGAAAAAGGGCACAACTTAGACGTCTACATTACCCCAAACTTTGGGTACAGCAAGTACTTACGCAGAATACAAAGTGGCCAATATATTAGACCTTACCTCTTCTTCCTCCGATTCCTCCTCAGAAGATTTCTCAACTACCTTCGGCGGAGGTACAGACTTCTTTTGCCCTTTCGACTTTTTCAGTGGAGGAACGCCAGCTCCAGCTTCGACGGACCTTTTAGCTGTGGCCTTGTCCTCCGTGTCCTTAGCGGGGACCACAGCAGTAGCCTAAAAAGACAGGTTATAGTCAAGGACATGAAAATCTTGAACGAAATGCAATATATTTCAAGACCAATACACAGAAAAGGTAAGCGGTAAAAGACGTACCGCAGCTGCTCCTTTCTTTTTAGACTTCCCCATTGCGCAGAAATGTCAAACACCTAGAAGAAAAATATCACAAGCTGCAACAACAAATAACACCGAGTCAACATCCACTTTAGCATTACAGAACCCAGAAACAAAACTCATCTAAAATGACATTAGATTGCCTCAAACGAGTACTAGCTTACTCGGAAGCATTTAGGAACTTCAAGTAAGCGCCAAAAATCACTCATGTAAAATTCAAAATACTGCAATCACTAGAGAAGACTAAAAAGAATAAACACTCAATACGAAGATACGTCTCACAATATCGTACTCAAAACAAGGACAATAAAAGCAACGAATCTACACACAGGAAGCAGGACCTCGAAGAACTACAGCCACAGCCAAGCAGCCCGAGGCCTAAACCGTCATAAAATGAACAAAACAGAACAAAACTGTGCAATCCTGATCCAGAAGACACTAGACGCAGCAAATACTCTTTCTTATATGAGCAGACACTCGAAATGATCAGCACGTACACTAAAAACATGAGCCGCAAATTGTGGTTCCACACAACAAAAAAACCAAAAGTAAACAGAGATAAACGAAAGCGGGATTGCACGAAACTCACGAGAAATTGAGACGAGCACCAGGAGCAATTGAGCAGCGTCTGTGAAATTGGAGGCAGCAAAGGTACATATGGGGAGGCCGGAGCACGAAGCCGATCGATGCGCGAGGAGGGCGCAGTGAAGCTGGGGAGTATCGCCATCAGGGTGGTGCTTGTGCCCTGAGGGCTGTTGAGAAAGGGGGGCGGCCGCCGCGCTTCATTTACCACGTGGCGCAACTTGAACAGTGCAAAACTCAAACTAGGGTTGCCTGTGTGAACCGCGAACGGAAATATCTGGTTCCACTCGCTGATGTGTCAGGCTACTTGGGAATGGGATCTTTTTAGATATATCCTATTTGACATTATATCCGTGACGTGGAAGCTGGCGTGGTGGTTCCCGCCAAACGCAGGGCTGCAGTTGTTGCTGCCATTTTGGTGGGTATTGATGAAGAGGTTACTCATGAAAATTTTCGATGGCCTTCAGAATCTTGTGGATGAATATTCTAAATTTCGTCCTGTAGTATCTGATATTCTTTGTATGTTTTTATTGAAAATCCCTGTCTATTTGCATACAACGCATATTTACTAAATGTGGGTTTCACATTATTTCTCCCTTCTTCCAATTTTATTTTTTGTTAGAAATCTCAAATTTCATTATAACGTTCTTAAAACTCAACAATCATTGTGCTGAGAGAAACTTAATGTTTCACTTTATTTTTGTAACAGACCAAATGCTTGTTGAATAAAACAAAAGAAGAAGATTTGTTAGAATGCTTTAAAAACTTGATTATTAAGCATATGCTTTTTATTACTAACAGTTACAATATAGTTCTTTCCAAACACATTATACATATATTTTTTGTAATGAGATTTTGAATTCTGTAATTTGTGCACTAATCTTCAATTAAACAATGATATTTGACGTGTGATTGCATTAGAAATATCGTGAATTGAATTGGTGAAGATAACATTGTTGGATTCTTTCAGGTGAAACAATATAAATCTCACAAAAGCATGCAAGTCAACATGATTTGTTTTAATGCCCTTTGTCTATGTTAAATAAATTTAAAATTGTAACTCTAATTTTAGATTCATTTGTTATTACAGGTAATTTTTTAAAATAATTTAAACAATATGCGTAAGCTTAATTTAAACAATTTGGACATGTTTACAATACTTTTTCTTCATAAGTAAATATTTGCATAGCATTCTTGGATGATTCATGCAGTGTAAAGTTCCTTTCCGTTGTGTACAGATTTATGTTATCTATTTGTATGCATATTAATTGAACATTTGGCTTCCAAGAATTTGAATCTTGGTCAAGTTTATAACACTTTTGCATCAATTCTGAACATTAAAAAAGATTATTCATACTATTGTCCCAAAATTCTTAAATATTTTTCAACAAAATTTAACCTTAATGTCAATGCTTTTTATGGACCTAAATTTCTCGATTAGTTTTAAAAAAACATTCATTAAAAAGAATTGCTTTAAGAAATCAAAGTAAGTTTCTACCATTCAAACATTTATGAAGCTCAAAAAGTTAAAACTTTTTCAAAAGAAAAAACCATTAATCATACGTAATTTAAAAACGAATAAAAAATGATTCAATCACTTGAAACTATCTAAATAACATTATCAAAAAAGAAAAAACGAAAAAACGAAAGCAATTATACTAAGAGGTATCTTTTAACATCTGGAGATGAATATAATTTAAGAATAAAAGTTTTGTGCTTGATTTCTGCTAGCATCTGTATATCCGCTAGTGCGTGTATGTAAGTAAATAAATGTGCATGCTCTCATCATCAATAAAATCTCAAAGAATTCTTAAAATCAGGATGTGCTAAACCACCACCAACTCGGTTGCATTCAATTATGGAATGTAACCTGTTACCAATGAAAAAGCATAATGCCAAAGAAGATGCCATTCTGCGCAGGAGGCGACGCCCAGTTATTTAGGAGGACGTCACTGATACATTAGCATATAGCAAAGCAAGCATGAGCAAGACAGATCCCATTTGCTAGCTGAGTTGTTCAAAATGAGATTCTGCTATAAAAATAAAAAAGAAAGAAAGAAAGAAAGAAAGAAAGAAAGAAGCAGGCTTAACGACAGTCCAACTCACTCACCATGCTGCTAAAAAGACCATCTTTTTATGTTGCAACAAAGCTAGGTGAGGTATGGGCTGTCAAGGACGCCATAGCCAGCAGCTACACCACCTTCATCAGAATCAGACACTTTGCTTCGCACCAAGTGGCCCGCTTGTTTGTTCAGAATCTCCCTCTCCCCATTTCTCAAGTAAGTGCCAAAGATGCCCAATTCAGAGATGATCTTGGATGTTCTGCAGACGCCGTCTCGGACGAGGTAAGAGTCGTGGACTGCAGGGAAGATGCGTTGCATCAGGATGTAAGCTGCCAATTCCTCTTGATTCAGTTTCTTAATCGTTGTTGCAACATCTTTGCCGTAAATGTTGTTTCCTCCTCCCTCTCGCTGCGGCTTCAACACGAACCCTTCGGGTTTCGCAACAGCCTCTTCAAGGATGTGATCGCCACCATCGTTCTCCAGGCTCCAGAGACCTGCGAAGGACTCCCTCACCTTGGCAACCACGTCCTTGTCGTATAAAAACCGCTCCAAAACTCCAGGCTTCGTGAGTTCTTGTTGGATTTTCTTGGCACCGACGAGGTGATAGGAGATGCTTGGCGACTTCACGGCGGTTGACCTTTCCATCAGCAGCCTGGCATCCCAATCGCGGTCGGAGAGGTAGTCGTCTGGAGAGTACCCTGACCTGAAGTACACTAATGCTATTGGCTGCTCTCCGATCAGCAACGTCCGCTTCTCGTCAAGTTTAGCTTGCGAAGCAACCTCTGCAAAAGTTCTTCGGATCACCTTGGCGCCATACTTCTCATACAGCTTGAAACTGAGCCAGTGCTGGTCATACATATTCGTCTCCTTTGCGTGCACTATCATCAGCACAGCTGCATTAGGATTTCCATATTCCAACCAAGCCTGACCCAGACCTTCCGCAAAATCATTTGCTGCGCTGTTTTCTGGTACATTCTCCACGTTGAGACCCAAGTCTTGCCCAAACCGGCCGATAAGATACTTGTGCAGTTGACTAGTCAAAGCGCCGAGTCCTGCAAAGGAGGATGAGATCGTGTTCATCTCCACTTGCAACAGAGCTCCAGTCGCCATGTCCAACATGTAATCGCTTCGGTGAAGCCCCAGCTGAATGTCCTGTGCGATGTCTTCAACAAGTATCTGGTCGTAGATGTTCATTAGCTTCGCTGTAAAACTGTCTGCCTTACGTGTCTGCGCAAGGCATTCTCGAAGGAAATGACTGTCTTGACTAACACGATCCACGAGGGTGTTGTAGTGAGTGGCAAGCTCAAGAGCTTGCTCAAAAGCTTGTCTTGGAAAGGGTGTCGGTAGCACAGTTAGCGGCACATGGACTATCCCCACGCCTGGCGAAGTGCTTGACCTCTCATTTGCCTTGTCGCCCACAATCCCCCCATGCAAGCTCGCCCAAACGAGTGCCTCCCGGACGATATCCTCTGTGAGTTCCTTCGTCAGCTCCATCGCTAGCGGACCGATCTTCTGGTCTGCGCTAGCATTCTCTGAGGTAATCTCACCCCCCAAGGTTGCTTCTGTTGCCACCCCTGCACTTCCCCTAGTCCGCGGTCCTCTTCTACCTAGCGTACTCCTTGTACTAGCAACAACACTCCGGCCAAATATGGATACTTCTAATTCCCTTCTGGCTGCTGAAGAAAGCTCGGGAAACTCCCCACTGCAGCTACCCCAGAATCCTTCCCTTTCGAACGATTTCGATTGGTGAGGAACAACACCAAGTGGAGATGAAAACGGAGCCAAGAAAATGTTGGACTGTGGAGATCGTGCAGGAGCAAAGCACAGAGAGCGCCAGGACTGCGTCTGAAGTGCACAAAGGGAAGCCATCAAAATGAGACACACCTGAGGAGTGCCATCAAAATCAGGCCACAAGTACAATGGATTACAATGGATGCAGATATCAGATGCACCTAAATCAACAAAGCGCTTCCAACTTCGAATTGAAAAATTCAAACATGCATATGTGAAAATGATGCCTTCGTGTCCCAAAAAGTACCTGAATGTGTCACTGGATCACAGAACTGACTATCACACTTTTCGGCTCACAGCTACCACTCGAGAAAAATTGCAGTCCATGGACATCAGTATTGTGGTTCACACGAGTACATGTTTCGCAGCTCCTCAAGGTCCAGCTCAAGGAAATCGCAATCTGTACACAATAGGCAGTTAGGGCGGCATCTAAACGAGTATAAACGGAAACCCTAGTTGAGAGAGCTTTTGAGTATAAACATGCCAGTATTAAGCAAGATCTCGTCAGCACAATGCATCTGCACGTTTTCTCGAGACTGGGAAAACGGATTAATTGAAAATCCAGATTCCGTCATTCACATCCAAAGCTGCTGAAGCCAAGAACCCATCCTCGACGGACCCTAAGAGCTTTCGAACCCTCAGAATTTCCACGACCATTTAAAGCCACCACCACGGACACCCTCTACGCGATCACCCCTGTAGATATGACCGCAACTGCTGTTCCCGACCATAGGGATGTTCTAAGACAGAGCTCAATCCTAAACTTTTCCACTCAGGCAGTAACGAACCCATACAACACAATTTTGCATTGTGTTGGTTCGGACAGCAACACAATGCACAAAGAAACTAAGGATCTAAAGACTAACATTCCCGAGCTACGAAAACAGAGTAGGAGAGAGGTAGACGTATGGATTGCACAAACGTTACTTCCAGAAGTCGCAGGATTCAGGAGAAGAAGAAGAAGCACAACCTCCAGTAAAATGCAACCGAGTTCCTCCGTCTTCGAAGTACCTGCAATTCGATGCTCAGGACTTGAAGCACGAAAACACCCAAGCACTAAAACCCACCCAAGATTATAGAATCCTCGCTTAGCATAACCACATGAGTAGCATGTAAAGTGGGGTGAGCATATATCCGAAACTTTATCAAGTGTGCAGGGAAGTGTTCCCGTGAGTTCGGACGAAGGAGAACCCATGTGCAGGACCACGAGAGTTGAATTCCTCCTTGACGGAGTTTCCGATGTGGTTTCTCTATCACATATACATGGGGAAAATACAGAATTTCAGGTATGTTCAGAAAAAATAAATTGAGTATGCGCTCGAAAGAAGTTGTTTCTTTCTCTTGTTCTGCAAGAATTCGACAAAGATTTTGTAATACGAAAACTGGTTTTTCATTTGTGTTTTGTACAAATTCTTGTAAAAAAACATTGGGTCACAGTAGTAGTAGAAGGAAAATTAACCTGAATAATGTGCAATATTTATTCATTCTATTGGTAGAAAACTTGGTTTTTTTAATTCATTTGAATTATACATACATACATACATAGTTATTTATATTATTTGTTTTTTGTGTTTATCAACAAATAAAAAATTGACATGATTACAAGATTTTAAAATAAAAACAAAAATGTGTGTGTGTATATATGTATGTATGTATGTGTATGAATATATATATACATATATATATATTCTTAGAGAGATAAGCAAGCTCTTATTGACCAAGACATGCACTTGTTTAGTTTTAGTGTAGTTGAACATGACAGTATAACCACTAGAGAAGGAGTTTCTATTATGATCTTTTTAACACAAAAAAGAAGAGAGAGTTTACTTAGAGATGTTAATGTCACTAACATTGTCTCTAATGTAGAAGTGAACTGTCTACAAACATGTATATGTAAACTCAATTGATAAATTGCAACATTATTGTACATTTGTTCCTTATTTTGTTTGTTCTTCCTCAACTCCAACTATTGCTTATGACAACATACTTGTGTGATTGTGTGTATTTTTATTTTTATTTCTATCTTTTTACTTAATAACAAAGTACTGTATTTAGAAAAAAGAAATTATAAATCACATCAACCAAGTTTTTGTAAAGAGTGTAAATGTTTGTTCTTACAACCTCAGACGTTTTCTGATTGGATAATTAGTTGTATTATTGTGGTTACATTTCTTTGAATTTACAATTGTTGTTGAATAAATGTAATTTGTTAGATAACTCAAGAAAACAATAACTTATTACAAATAAGTTCCATCAAGTTTTGAAGGTGTTGTAAACTTTATTTTTAATTAAAAAGATTTTTGTTGTAATATTTCAATCAAAGATGTTATTTGTTCCAAAGCATATGTTAAACTTGCAATTTATATATTTGATGTTGATTGTAATTTAAGCTTGTGAACTCATGCTTAATTTTTTGTATATTTTATTTCACCAAATTCTTAGAAATTGAAGCACAAAACATATGCTTGAAGGTTCAATGTTGTTATATACAATTACATATTTATAGTGATAAATTTAAGATGAATAAAAATTATATTATTCCAAAAACAAAAAATGTATAAAATTATTTTAAAAAACCAAATTTGATTTGTTCAACATATCAATATCACAAGGTAAAGATCATTGTGAAGATTTACCTATTATTTTACTTTTTGTTTAAAATAAAATATAGACTAGAACGATCTAGTTTCGAAGGGATTGATTCCAAAACAAATGAAAAACTAAACTCGTAGCAAATCCCATTTCCAGCGTCCAATGAACCAGAAACCCTAACAAGACATGCGGGGAAGAGGACCTAATGCCGGTTTCCTCGAAGCTGTCCCCGAGTCTGGGTGCATGCCTGCGGTGCACGTTCGCCGTGCGATGGAGGTTCCAGTATCGACGGGTCGGAAGGGCCACAGCAGCACTAAGCTCCTTGGTTCCTTCGGGAGGCAGGGGCACAAACGGGTGGCTTATCTTCGCCCCAATCGAGCACCCGTCGTTCCGATAACAAACCCACCAAATTCTCCCTCTTGCTCTTTGCCACTATTTTTTTGCACTCTTCCTCTGCTGCTTCCACTTACTGCAGCCTTGGCTATGGCGGTGTCCATCGTTGCGGCTCTGCCGCTTCACCTTGGATCATCATCCCCTTGCTGCTCCTGCTCTCCCTCTTATGAGCACGGATTGCAAGCTTCTGGTCTGGTCAAGTCTGGTCCGGTTTGCAGAGTGGGTGTAGTTGGTGACGCTTGCAAGGGCGTGAAGTCATGGAGGGTGGGAGCTGTCCGGGGTATGGCGCCTGATGAGGAGAAGATGACGAGAAGAAGCCCGCTGGATTTCCCAATTGAGTGGGACAGGCCTCGACCTGGAAGGAGAGCGGATATTTTCCCCCAATTCAGCCCCATGAAGACGCCGTTGCCCCCTCCTCTGCCCGCCGATCCGCCTGAAGAAGATGAAGAGGAGGAGGAGAAGAAGGAGGAGGAGGAGGAGAATCCTGATGAGCCCGAGAAGCCGGACGTCTCGTTCTAAGCCCGGAGTCTGTATTCGTTTGTAGTGGACCATAACAAATTTTTCGTGGAGATGAGATTTAGGGTTTGGGTTGTGAGTTGAGCGAATTGTGCAACTTGGGTCATCAAAGCATGCTTTCGGGTGCGACAGTGTTGTCCAGATTTATGCGTGAGGGTTTCCTGAATTGCACATGTAGGTACACGCCGTCAATTCTCAGGCCTGAAGTTTTCCTTTGTAACAATAGCTTTTAGAAATAAACACACTCTTAACTCCATTAACTCAAGTCTTCTCGTTCATCGAGTGTGTAAGCTGAGGGATGTGCTCTCTGTCTCAGCATCGAATTCAGCTTCCAGCCGGCACTTGTTTCATTACTCTCGGGATTGTTTAATGCTGGCGACACAGACTTGATCGGCATCATCTTTCAAGACCTCTACACACCGTGTTAACTTTCATTTGAATGAATAGAAGCTTATTAATCACCGCTTCTTCACCGTCTTGTCATGGGGTGTAGCTCCATCTCGTTGAGGGAATCTCCTGTTTCTTATATGTAACGGTGGCATTTGCCCCTGCGTTGATGACTCTCCACTACTAGAAATTAGCTTCTCATTTCATGAATGCGTTGCAATTGCTCAGTGAATTTTTTCAAATGTTTACATGGAGCATTGCTATGCTTGGCGAAATGCCGCTCTGAGTGGAAAAGGAGTGGCAGTCATGTTCATGCAGGCACTGTTGTTTACACGTCTGAAAAGTTTAGGACTTTTAGTGGCTCACTACTCTGTGGGTTTAAGGCACTTTTTAAAAAATATACTGGCCATTGATTCTTATTTTTTCTTTTTTTCTTTTTTTCAATGTTGGTTATCGTGCAACAATTTTATATCCAAATATGTGATAACAAGTCTGCACCAGTTCTCATTTTTTAGCAATTTGAAGTGCAATTTCATAAAAATAAAGCAGTATCCTTTGGGTGTGTCCAACATGTCTTCAGTGACGTTTTACCTTGATTTTTGTTTCGCGAAAAATGTGTCAAAGTTGATTGTATTTCTAAAGAAAAGTAAATCACTTGAAAAACATGATAATATGATGGAATGTAATATGCCCCTAAATAATTCAAAACGACTCAAGCATGAACCTTTTGAAATCACTAAGTATAATTTAAGTACTCACTGGTGTTAAGATCGAATCATCTTTATTCCTCGATTGTAAAATCTATAATTTTGTTGTTTGATCACTATATACCATCACCAATGAGCTCAAATTTGGATGTCATAGGATGTTCAATAAAATAGTTAAAAACGTCTCAATTATAAACAATATTATTTGAAATACATAACATTAAAAATCTAAGGTTTGATTTTAATATTAAATTTATTAAAATCTACATTTTAATTTCTTACATTTACAAATTTAAAGTTGAAATATTAAAAACATTCTGAAAAGATTTGAAACTACTACATAAACATACATTAAATCTCAATAGAAAAGTTTCACCTTCATAATTCAGACTAAAATCACATCCCAGAAAAAATAGTTAAAAGAGATATTAACCTATTAAGCCATATAACTTGTTTCCTTATAACTTGTTGGTTGAAATATGACAAAAAACAGAAAGGAAAAAAAGAAAAAAAGAAGAAGTAACGTTTACTAAAAGAAACTCCTTCATTTTTAAATTCTTTAAGAAAATTGTGATTCTAAAATACCACAAGCATTCAAAATTAGGATTCAGAAACTAAAAAAACAAATGAATTATCCACAATGAAACAAAAGTAAAGGAGAAAACAACAAATCCAACTTTCAAAACTCACACCAAGCTTTAAACAAAGATTTAATTTCATATCAACACATCGTCTCAAATAATTTAAGACCACAAACTCTTTTCAACATCTCACAATGTTAACACAGTGATATCCACCACAACCCACGGTTTTTATTTTATTTTATTTTTGTAATTTTTTTCTCAATTGGTCCTTGATACTTTCCCGAAACAATGGGCGTTCCAGTATCAAGAACAATTGGGTTCCCAAAGTAAAAAAACAAAGTAATAATAATAATAATAATTACAACAACAAATAATAATAAGAAGAAATGAGGGTTTGGGGGTGACCCTGAATCCGCTGAGAACTGCCAGAGTGAGAGGGAAGAGAGGCAACTATGGCTATGGCCCGTTATGGCTCTCCCCTCGCGGGGATGCCACCGATGTTGATCGTGTCCAACCTTCGGAACAGCTGCTCAATTTGCCCATGCGACGAGCGTCGCGGGAAATCTCTCCCAACAAGTTTCAGTCTCGTGGGTCGCTCGATTTTGTTTCGGTCGTGGAGGCGGCAATGAGGATACAATGAGGTTGCAATGAGGGTGCAATGAGGCGTCGACGACTGAGACCGGGGTTGAAGGTGGAGCTGGGTTTGTGCCCTCGGAACGCGGCGTTGGACAATGGTGGGTTGGTTGGTTGGTTGGTTGGTTGGTTGGTTGATTGGGTGATGTTGCGGGAGGTTTAGGTGGAGCGCGTGGATGGCAACGATGGTGGGGGGAGGCGGAGGTGGAGAGGGTAGTGTGCGAGGGAGGAAGAAGGGCGGGGATGTGTTGCTCGACCGGGTAGTGACTGAGATTCCTGGTAAGGTTTGGTCTCTGTTGCTGACAACGGCGGGTTGATTGTGTCCTTTTCGGGGGTGTGGGAGTAGGATCTTGTAATCTTGATGGGTTTGAGGTATTGGGTCGATGTGGAGTTGATTTGGGGATTCTTTTTGAGCAATTGTGGGTGCAATTTGGAAGCAGGGGGGCCGAAGCGGAGCAAGCTGGCGTCGGATACAAGCCGCTATGGTACCCCATCGGCGCCAGTTAATTGTGCGGTCAAGGTTTCTGATATGATCGTCAAGGATGCACAGATGGCACTGGCAATTTTAATGAATGCTCCCAATGATCTTACCTCCGAGGATCGTTGTCCAAGTCCGCGTGTTGTGAAGAGGTCCGGGGATACTTTAGAAGACGCCGTTGTACTTGACGACGATGACGAGGAGGTGCAGGTTACGGGCTTCATCCCAAGGCCCCTCTTTGTGGAGAAACAAATCTACAGTGACAAAGAGAGCGGAAAGTTTATCAAGGAGGGTACTCTTGATGAGGAAGACATTTTTGGTCATCAGAGAATGCTCAAGGAAGTGGACATTCCTGCAGTCAACCTCAAAGAGGCTCAGACCGAGGGGGTCAGCTACATGAACATCGATGGCGATTTTCTCATCAGTTCTGCAAAAGAGAATTTGAAAAAGAGTACCGAAAAGCTGAAAAAGGGACTCAAGGTAATCGAGGGTCTCAAGGGAACAGAGGGTAAAGAGAAATTGCCTTCTTGTAAAGGTGGGAAGGGTGGTGGAGGCAACGAAGCCAATGTGGAGGAGGATACTTTTAAGGAGCGGGTGTTTATTTCTCCCAAGAGCGAAAAATCAAGAGCTCAGGTACTTGCGGAGGTTGTCGAGAGCGGGCCTGATTACGAAGTGGAACATGATAGTGACAGTGACAATGATAGAAAGGCGACCCTTGGGACTGAGGAATCGTCGGACGACATTTGGGCGGACATTGCTGTAATGGAAACCCAGATGGTATTGAACTGACCAATTTGCATTCTTAGATGATGCTGTAGCTTGAAGTGTTAGATTGGTGAATTGCGATCGAATAACTTGAATCTTTTCTGCAGACTGACGTGGTTTTTATATAAGTAGTCTCTGCTTGGAATTTCCATGGCATGTGCTTACTGTCTGGATTGATAGTGCTAATTCAATTTGACGACACCTGATGGTTAAACGCACTGCTCAAGGTGAAGAAACTTGCGTGTACAGAGAAAGGACAAGGACAATGTGGAGGAAGTGAGAGAATCTTGTGTGCATGTCTACGAGATCATGAGCGACGTGGGCAGGGCTTGCACTCTGTGTGGATTGATAAAGGAAGACATCAAGGACATGACGTTCATATGGCGCAGACCGGTATGGTATTGATTTGTTCTGCATTTATGCACTTGGTCTTTTTGCGCTTCAAATCAATGTAGCTTATTTTTTCTGGGATAGCACATGTTGAGGTTGTTTCCTGGATCATCTTGCAGTGTTCTGTGCGGAAGGTCCGTCTCAGAGGAGCTCGGCTTGACAGGTGGGATGGATGTGCTGGCGAAGTACTGGAAGAGGAAGAAAAGCTGGTTGGAATGGCTCAGCTGGAAGCGCACCCATTTTTGGAGAACTCGATGCACCCACATCAGCTGGAAGGTTTCAAGTTTCTGTCCAGGAACCTTGTGGAGGAGGACTCAGGTGGCTGCATGTTGGCATTCGCACCTGGCACAGGAAAATCTTTTCTAACTATTAGCTTCATACAGAGCTTCATGATCCAGGTTCCAAACGCGAGGCCCATGATCGTCGCTCCCAAGAGCATGCTTCGGCCATGGATGCAAGAGTTCAAAAAGTGG
Source organism: Physcomitrellopsis africana (assembly GCA_036785485.1). Lineage (NCBI taxonomy): Eukaryota > Viridiplantae > Streptophyta > Bryopsida > Funariales > Funariaceae > Physcomitrellopsis > Physcomitrellopsis africana. Next base: position 568,436 of record JAWRVF010000059.1, on the reverse strand, counting down.
GAAATTGAGGAGATGCTGGTGCTCAACCTGTATGAAGCTGATGACCAGATAGAGATGCTGAAGCGATGGCAGGGAACCCCTAGCGTGTTGCTAGTAGGGTACTCGCAGTTCGTCAACCCAAGCAGTGAAGTGGGTAGGCTTCTAACGGAAGGTCCTGGTCTGGTGGTAATGGACGAGGGACACCTTGCTAGGACGGAGGATACCAAGATCCTCAAGGCTTTGAGCAGAGTACTCACAAGACGCAGGGTGCTCCTATCTGGTACTCCATTCAACAACAATTTCGAGGAATTCTACACGACGCTGGAATTGGTGAGGCCCAATTTCATGATGAGCGCTAACGCTCAGATGTGTCCAACATTGAACACCTTCCAACAGATCGTTGACAACAAGATTGGCCCCACTCATCCTGTGGCAAACGGCAATCTCCTCAAGAGGCCCAGCAACGCTGGAAGGAAAGCGTTCAAGGATGTGATTGGAGAGAATTTCGAGAGTGGCAAGCACGATAGTATTACCAGGGCTCTCCAGCAGCTAAGGGTTCTCATCAAGCCCTTTGTAGCTTGGCACAAAGGTCAAATATTAGACTCTCTGCCAGGTATCACTGACCTCACAGTTATGCTTAAACTGACCGCTGAGCAGCTGGAACTTGTAGAGAAAAACAAAAAGAGCGAGGTCAGGGACAGTTTGCAGAAACGAGCAGCGGCAATCTATGTACATCCCATTCTAGAGCCAGTAGCCAACGGTTGCAAACGAACGCAAAAGGATCCTCGTTTGAAAGGGGACGTGGATGTGAAAGCGGGTGTGAAGTTGAAGTGGGTGCTTGACTTAGTGCAGCTGTGCGATGCTGCCAAAGAGAAGGTGCTCATTTTCAGCGAGTATCTGTACTCCCTGGCATTGATCGAAAACATGACCATGCAGAGGATGAATTGGTCTAGAGGTTCACAGATTCTTAGGCTGGATGGGTCGTTGCCTCCACAGGAGAGAGAAATGGTTCAACACAAGTTCAACACTGATCCTGAAGCGAAAATGTTGTGTGCATCCATTAAGGCATGTGGAGAGGGCATATCCCTTGTGGGAGCTTCAAGGGTGGTCTTACTAGAGGTGCTTTGGAACCCGTCAGTCCCACGCCAGGCTATTAGCAGAGCGTTCCGAATCGGCCAGCAGAGGAAAGTTGTGGTGTACCGACTGATTGCTGCAGACACATATGAGGAGACGAACATGCACGCCGTCGCCACGCGGAAAGAGTGGCTGTCAAGGTTGCTGTTCGATCCAACCATTCCTTGTGATGATCCCAACAGTATTCTGTGGGATGTCACAATGGATTGCAGTGACTTATTTGTTGCTCACTTGGCGGGGCCGCTTCGGGAGAATGTTCGCAGCATTTATCAGCGAGAATTCTAACCTGAATTCTGCGTTAATGTACATGACAGATGGTGATAAATTTCAGGGATTTTCCCCCGATACTGGAAGTTCTTTCATACATTCCCGTGTGGTGAAGCACTCTGGGTCCTCGATTGTTTTACTTTTCATTAGTGTCTTGGTTTTGATCTCCTGCCTCCTTTCGCGTTTGAGGAAATCTCTGCCGTTTGCGCTGGTTAAGCTTGCTCCAGTGCCAATTCGGTCAATTCCTTGACTTCTTTACATGTTTATTTTGGGACGCTTCGAACTCTAACGACATACGATCACTACGAAGATCCAGATGTTTGAGCTCATTGTAGATTGCTGATTGAACACAATCGTCAAGCCGTGACCTTGCAGACTGTGTGATGAAGGTTGTTTACACCCACTTGGGGTTTCCACATATGATCTCGTGCAAAATGCTCCAAAGGTTTCAATGGATCAAACTTCTTTCTTGTTCTTACTTATATCTGTGCTTTGTGTCTCTAAGCGTAAAGGTCATGAATACGATTCATTTGTGGGAGCCAAGGAAATAATGTGATTGGAAGGTTTGTTTTGTAGTTGATCACGTTATGTATTGAAACATATGTTTTTATTTGATTGTTTATTGATAATCATCGTTGCTTTGCCAAATAAATCTATATTTAAGAATTTCAAAAAACCAACTATTTTATATATTTAAAATTTAGCATTTAAACTCAGGATCATATTTTTTTATTTTGTAGATATAAAAGCTACAAATGAAGATTTTCTTCTTCTATTTCATTAATGATATATATACTTGATATAAGACTTTTAAAAGTGTGTATTTTAAATCTATTTTTTATTAAATAAATTCTTTTGTTTATGTAAGTTTTTAGGATGGATCCAAAATATTAATTTTTTTGGTTTATTAAATCATGTATTTAATATTGAGAGTTGTTGATATTTATTATAGTATGAAATAAGTTTTTAATTTTTTAATTTAGTTAATATATCACTTATTCTATTATTATTCAAAAGAAACTATTATATATTTATGTATTATATATATATATATATATATATATATATCATATTATATGGTCTAAGGATCATCAAAGATATGCTACCATATTATTGTAATTAGTATTTCTTGCAACATTGTCATAGATATGGATGGAAATAAATATCCATCTATAATCTTTTGTGTACATATAACAATATTAAGAATTATATCATATATTGTAAAATTAACTTTTTATCTACATATAGAATTTAACTAATGTTGTTAAGTTTAAACATAAGAAAGTTGGCTTATTTTCAATTGGAAGTAAATAATATGCATATTAATTATTAAATAAAAAAATTAGACTAATAGTTTTTGTATTGTATAAAATTAAAAAAAGAGATGTTAGAAGGAATCTCCTATCTCCTATTAGATAGCAACTACCAATAGTGAAACTTAAAAAAAAGTGAAGATGAAAAAAATACATGAAAAAAGGCTACAAGGTTATAATTAGATTTTAAATACATACAAATAAATTAGAACTAATAAAAATATAGAAATATAAAAAAATTATGCCAGATAAAGATTTTAATAAAATAGTAATTTTAATTTATACTCAATAAAATATTAAGTCTTAATCTTTGTAATTATTTTATTATATACTATATAATCCTAGGCCCTTTTTAACAATTTGTAGTATGTAGTTTGTTTAACTATTTATTTTAGAATAGTTATAAGATATATCCTCGTAATCAATATGTGTATTTTAATATAAAAATATAAGTTTTATTTTTAAAAATATTAGCATTGTACAAGTAAAAATATGAGCTAAAATTCTATATTTATTCAACATCTTGTTGATAAAAATATAAGATGGTTTCTTATTAAAATCAATTAAAAAATATAAGACAATCAATTTTAAAAGAAATATTCAAATGTTATTATTATTATTATTATTATTATTATTATTATTATTTCTTTACTATTATTAGTAAATTTAGAAAGTTTAAATTTTATTAGTATCTAAGATTCATAATAAAAATGGTTGTAAAATAGATATTGGTGTCTTAAATATAGTACAAATTCTATCTTATATTTGATATTAAGATACAAGTTCTTGTACTTAGGTTTGAAAATATATTTGCCAATATTAATTTTATTATTATTATTGTTATTATTATTAATTAATAAATAAGAGTTTTTTGAACTCCAAAATAGATAAAGTCTTTGTGAATCTATAAGATCAATTTTTTTTTTATGTTCTTTGAACCACAAATTTTATGTTAGACTTTGAACTACCACTTTTATTTTAAAATATTTTAAAAGAATACTATCTTTCTTCCATCCTCACTACATATTCATACATAAGTTGAACCATCATCAAGTATCTTTGTCTCTATCCGTATTGCCATAATATATAGTTGTTTCAATATAAGAGGATAAGATGTTGTATCTTGAATAAAAATATTTTGTTTTGTTGCAACATCACCAATTTGGATCTTAATATCTGGACAATCTCTCTATAATTCACCTTGTATATTATTAGATGCCCATATTATCCATCCATATTCTATATCAATTGATTATCTTTGCTTCTTATAAAGATCTTTAGACATAAGATTTATCTTTGAACCATAGTCAATTAAAACAATAATTGGTTCTTCTATATCTCCAACATTTACTAATACTTCCGTAGTCATTCTAACCCAATATTTTTGAATATAATGACTTAAAGCCTCTATCTCTTTTCTATTCCAATTTTCAAAATGCACTCGTTGATCATGACCTCTCCCTTCACTTGTTGATTGCTTACAATAATTATCAAATTCTTCTTCATCCTTATTTATCTTTGCATCAATAGCATGATTCAACCTTGTTTCACCTATTAATTGCCTCTTTTGTTTAATGCTGTGAATAATAACATCATGAAATTCTTTTTTCGCAATGTGAGGATAAAATTCACTCCTCAATCCAAATTATAAGGTGGCTTCAATTAAGAGTTGCTTATAAATTGTGGTGTGAAGTATAAAGAGCAATAAACAACAATAAAGGAGAAGAACAACACAAAACAAGTAAAATATGTGCAATTAAGTAATTGCACACTATAAAACTAGTCACAGTCTATTCATTAAATTTTTATCTAATAAAAAATAAAAATAAAAAGTAAAAATTGTATTTTCATGTAGGTAATTTTTTTTTATCTTTTCAATGATGTAAAAAACATATAAATCTAAGTTATTATGAGCAAGTTATGATAATTCAAAGTTAGAAGGTAAATAATGGAAAAAGTTAAGTAGAAATTTTTACCTCAAGGGTAACTTGTTATAAGATCATGGGTTCGAACCTCACCAAGGCTCACAAGTAGTGTATATGGATGTCTTAGAGGGGCCACGAGGCCTTAGTCTTATCCTCCTACCTACATCCAAGGTGCCACAACCCATATGGGATTTGTGCACCTCCCTTCCTACAAGGACTACACTAGCTACTGGTCCTCCTATTTTATACTAGTAGAACTAATAATTTTATATTTTTGACTTCACCATGGTGTTAAAAAATACCCTATTAGCCTAGGAACCTTGTATGGCCTTTAAATCTTGTTCCATTTCTTCATAATGGCTCCCAAGGTGGTAAAACTCATTTTTACCAAAGTCTTCAAAATTGCTTTAAAAATTCTAAATAAATTCTAAATAAATTCTAAATAAATTCTAAAAATCTCTATAATTTTTTTAGGATGATAATATCAATTTAAGACTACTTTATTCTACCTTGGAAATTTTTTATAATAATAAAATCAATAAAAATCAACTCAAAATCTTATTTTCTATAAAAATAATTAAAAAAACATGAGATTTCTTTCTCATGCTTCTTCTACCTTCTAAGTAATATGTATAGGTTTTCAATGAATAATACATGTAGTTGGAAGGCCAATGTAAACATTGGTCTTAATAACTAACTCTTAATACTTAATAATAAATAAAAATACTAAACCAACTAAAATAATTGCCTCCAAGACTTATTAAGACTCCATTTTTGTAACTTTTCTTTTAATAAGACTTTTATATTTATAAATACTTCTAAATTCTAATAAATACTTAAATAGTCAAAAGACTCTCTAATCATTATATTTGTATAATTAAATGACTTAAGACTATATTTTTAACCAATCCACCAATTAAGATTCATTGGTGGGACTCACACATGGCGACCATCTGGGACTTTTTGTAAGAATAGAAAAAAATCCAACTCTTGTCTTTGGCATAGTTTATAAAGAAATGATAGAATAATTATAATCTAGATTTTATATTCTATCAAAAGAAATAAGATTAAAGAGAGGAAAAAAAAATACTAAGACTTTGACTTAGAATAGAAAGGTATTTAGTTGTTACCAACTTGATATGATTCTATATTTAATAATATTTTACTTAGTTACTAACTCAATACCTATATTCTATTAAGATGGACTTAAAATTACTATCTAAAAGATAAGGTACATTGGTATTTTAATCAATGTTCACACCTTGTATTCTTTACAACGACTTCCATTAGTTCGTGTAGAAAAGTCTTTCCCATCTAACGTTTTAAGTTTGATTGAGTTATTATCAAAGACCTCTTTGATAATATATGGTCCTGTCCAAAGTGCATCAAATTAAGCTGGAAAATCTAATTTCCTAGTATCTTGAACCATCACCCACATTCTTGGAGTAAGTAGACGTCTTTTTATTTTTTAATCAAAGATTTCTTTCTTTCTTCTTTGAGAAGTCTCTATGTATTGGGCTACAAATCTTTGCTTCTTGTTTAATCTTTTTAAATATTTTAATCATTCTTTTAAAGATTCAGAAGTATCTAATCTTTCATCAATGGTGATGCGTAAAGATAGAACTTCAAATTCTATAGGCAAAATAGCTTCTATTCTATATACCAAGAAAAAAGTTTTAGCGCATGTAGAAACTTTGTAGGCAATTTGATAAGCCCAAAGAGCTGAAGTAAGCTTAAGATCCCAATCAAGTTTAGAATCCATCACAATTTCCTTCAATATGCAAACTAGGATTTGATTGACTCTTTCTGTAAGACCATTTGTTTGAGGGTGATAAGGAATTGTCTTCCTATGGTTGATGGTAAATAATGTGGTCATTTTTTTAATGGTTTCATTTAAAAAATGAGAACCATTATCACTCACAAGGATTTTTGGACAACCAAAGCATGCTATAATATTTTCATATAAAAATATGACAGTTTGTTTAGCATCAACCTTTTTAGCAGCTTTAGCTTCTGCCTACTTGATCAAATATTCTGTAGCTACAATAATATATTGCGTTTGTCATAAAGCTGCAGGATAACTAGATCCAATACACTCTATTTTGCACTTTTCAAATGGAACAAGTGGAAGTGAAGGATTTAAAGGCATTGCAAGATTTAAATCATTGCGTATATATCTTTGGCAAGCATCACAAGCTCTTGCAAATGACTTTGAATCAACAAACATTATAGGCCAAAAATAGCCTATTTTAAGAATCTTTTGGACTATTAATCGACCAGAGAAGTGTCTACCACAAACACTTGAGTGAGAAGCTTCTAACACAAGTGGTACTTCGTCATAAGTAAGATAACATCTTAAAATTTTGTCAATCCCTCGATGATATAATTTCTTGGCTATAAGGGCAAAATGAGTGCTATTCACTCTAATCTTCCGTCATTTATTTTTTGATAAGATATTGGATAATTATTGAATACTCAAAAATTTGGCAATATATTCATACCAAGTAGGTGCTATCATAACATGGAATAAATAGGCATCACGAAGTTCATCATCTATATCATGGATTTTTATAAGTATAGATAATCATGAAAGACGATCAGCTTATTTGTGTTGTTTTTCTGGTTTGTATTGTATTGTATAATCAAATTTTGCTAAAAGTAACACCCATCTTGCTAATCTACCACTTAAGTCTAATTTGTTTACAATGTATTTAAAAGCCATGTGGTCTACAAAGAAGCTGACCTTGTTCATCAAAATGTAATATTTAAACTTTTTGATACTAAAAACCATAGCTAAACATTCTCGTTCGGTGGTTGTATAATTCCGTTCAGCACTTGTCAATTGCTTACTAGTAAAGGCAATAGGATGGATCACACTTTTATCATCTGGTTGATATCAGATACTACCTACTGCAATTTCAAAGGCATCACAATAGACATAGAAAGATTGATCCCTATGTGCCAAAAGTAGACAAGGATAAGATAGAAATTTGGCTTTAATTGCATTAAAATCAATTTGGCATTCGAATGTCCATTCAAATTTGGTGGATTTTTTCAATAAATTTATCAATAGTAAGGCATGAATAGAATATGATTCAATCAAGTCACGATACCAATCTATGTGCCCCAAAATCTTTTGAATATCCTTCACACCTTTTGGAGCTGATAGATTTGCAATAATTCATACTTTTTACGGATCAGGTTCTTTTCTTTTTTTTGAAATGACATAATCTAATAAAATTCTTTTTTTAATTGCTAAATAAACTTTCTCTGGATTAAGAGAAATTCCTACTTTTCTACAACATTGGAAGCACAATTGAAGGCTTTCAAGGTGATCATCCTTTGATGATTGACAACTAAAATCATCAATAAATACTGACATGGTTTTTTGAAGAAGGTCTAAAAATACATAGGTCATGACTCTTTGAAAAGCTGAAGGAGCATTGCATAATAAAAAAGGCATCACTATGTGTATGAAGGTTCTATACGATGATATAAATATAATCTTGTGCCAATCTTGAGGAACTATTGATACTTGATTATAATCAAAGTAGCCATCTATAAAAGAATATAAGTCATGCTCTGCTACATCATCTACTATACAAGTAATAAAAGGTAATAGAAAATGATCTTTTTGAGTGTACTTGTTCAAATCTCGATAGTTCATGCAAACCCTGAGCTTATTTCCTCCCTTCTTCTCTACCAAGACAATATGAGACAACTAATCCGTAATTTCTATAGGCCTTATAAATCCTGCTTCAAGAAGCCTTTTCAACTCTACCTTCACAATAAGTTGCATCCTAAAATTGAGTCTTCTATGTTTTTGCCTAATAGTTGTGGTATTTGGAAGAAGTGGGATAGTATGTTGACAAATACTAGGAGGAATATCTTTTAAGTCTTTATAAGACCAAGCAAATATATTGTGATATTCCATTATCAATGATTTATATTTTTCTAATTCTTTCTCATCTAATTGGGATCCAAATTTGATATATTTGAGTTCACTTCATCACAGTTATCTAGAATTTTTATCCAATCTTATTCTATCACATATATTGAGTTGGTAGGTCCAAGATACCAATCTTTAGGCACTGATGGATAAGTAAGTACTTCATGTCCAACCTCAATGCCTTGGGATGTATTTCTAAATTGCAAGGGAAGAGAAATGATGGATTCTTCTTTTATAATAATATCAAGGTCTTCAATTTGGATCCCATCAATTTCTAAGCTAAAGGCTTTATTCATACAAATATTATCAACCAAAGTTATAAGATTGGAGCAATCGTCTTCAAGCTCCAATCAACCAATTACATCTATAAATTGGATGTGGATGTTTTCTTCTTCATAAGGATTTTCTTCTAACCATTTGGCAAAATCACCCACATCTTCGTATGCATATAATCCAAGGCCAATATATTTTATTAGTGCTATAATTAATGTTGAATTGGATTGAATAAAATTAATTTGCTTGGCTTCTTTAGATATTCATATTTTTTCTAATAAAACCAGAACTTGGAGTCTAAAGTGACTACATACTATAGTTGTTGTATAATTATCTAAAGGTCCAAAAGTAAAATAAGGCTTAGAAGCCTCCAAATTTTTTACTCCTTTAGATTGCTTCAACCATCGTTTTCCTAATAAGAGAAGGTAACTATCCGCTTCTTCATATAAATATATCACATAAAATGATACTACATAATTTATACCTCCTGCTCGCATATAGAGATCACAGATTTGACCTAGAGGTTGAGAAGGTCTTTGATCAACTACTTTGAACTTCATAATTGCCTTATGAGTGATTTTGAATCCCAATTTGCTCATAGTAGATTCATGCATGATATTGATGCTACTTCCATCATCTACTATGACCTTAGAAATTATTTTATCCACAATTTCTACATCTATCTTAACAGGTCCATATTCTCTATTGTCATTTTCTTCTTTCAAGGTGATATTCTCTTTTATATCATCAACTTCAACTTGAGCTATTTCTTCTATGTTTTTAATTTTCTTTTGTAATATTACTCCTTCCTTGAGGTCTTTTTTGATATTTGGTGCTACTTGAATCAATTGTTTAAACAAAATGTTAGCTCTAGCTTTACAAAGATCTTGCCATACATCGTAAGGTTATGTAGGATTGAAGGTTCTATTAGTTGTTGGTTGTTTCAAAAAGGTACTAGAAGTCTGAGGTCCTTCCTTGCCTACAAATTGGTATTCTTCTTCATTAGGTTCAACTATAGAAGAAGGTTGGTTGTTTTGTAATTTTTTAGCTATTTTTTGAGTAGTTTTTGACAATTCCACAAATTTGGATGATTCTTCTGAAGTATCTATAGATACTTCATCTTTTTCAAGTTGTACTAAATCTATTGATTTTTTGGTATTCATACTTCTGGTTATAACCAAAGAAGGTAAATATGCATTGTCCTTGAAGATCTCCTTGTTGTCTAGTTGCACCAAGTGGGATTGAAGAGATGGTAAATTTGATGTAGAAGGTACATCAAGTTGAGCTACTGGGTATCTAACATCTTGAGAAGTTTTTTGGTTGTTGGTTTTGGTTTTGGTTTTGGATATATGCTACAGATCCTTATAATGTCCCATGATTGGTTTGAATTATTGTTGAAGGGTGATGATTTTGACCATTGCTTGAAGGGTCATAATACATATTTGACGGACCTTGTGTAACAAAATATCCCGAATTATAGAAGGCATGGCAAAACCTTGGATAAAGTAGTGCCTTATGGTGTCCTCGTTTAACAAATTGCCAATATATCGAATACATACTATCTGGAATTGCCTCACATATGAGGTAATGTCTTCTGAAGGACCTTGTCTAATATTTTTCAAGGCTGAAAGGGCTTACTGTTGGCCAATCACAGGCCTATATTAATGAAGGAATGCTGTTAGGAATTGTTCCCATTTGGTGAATGCCCCCTCTATATGAGATCTATACCAAGCATATGCGAAATCTATCAAGGTTGTTGGAAACCATATTAAATAGTAACCATGATTGGTTACTAAACTGGTGATAAGTACCTCTACAAACCTTTCTACGTGGACTACTAGATCTTTATTGATAGATCCACTAAATCTTGGAAGGTTAGGTGGAATTCATATTCCTTGTAATTTTGAAGGTACTACAATCCGTAATCACCTAAGTAAAATCATTGAGTCGATTTGCATATTGGTTTGGAAATTGTGGTTTTGTTCATTGTCTATACTAATCCTTAGAGTTGGAATTAGTAAAGGCTCTATTTGAGGCTCTGAAGGTTGTTTTCTCCAATACTCTATTCTAATAGAAGCTTATGACATCTTGTCGCAAATTTCTTCTAATACATGGGTTTCTACAACTACAGGCTTAATATATAATTCGGGTTGTAAAACACGTCCAGATTGCAAAACAAGGCCAATAAGATGATGAATTATCTTAAATTTAATCCTAGGTGGCATACAACTAAGTATATGGTTTCTATATAACTTCTTGACAATAATAGACCTAGTAGGTGGTTTAAAGCAAAACAAGTAGACTTTAAATTATTTTTATTTTTATTTTTATTTTTTTGATCTAATATAAAATCTTTTCTCCTCTTATCTATTTATAACGTACGTGGTTTAATTATATACCAAGATGAAATCTCGTGTCAATCTCAATTTAGTGGTATCACCCAATACTTAAATTTTTCTTACAAGTGATGCACAAGGTTCAATTAAATATCAAGTTAAGATCTTGTGCCAATCTTAATATGGCGGAATCACTTGTAAATTGGACTTAATTCACAATTTAGAGATTGAAAAATAAGGCCAAGCATAGTACAAGTGATTTAAAAATTTTAAAACGTGAATACCACAAAAATCAGATGGACTACGTAAAAGATAATTTATAGGGCAACTTGCAACAATTAACTATGTCTCATGGGAATCATCACTTCCCACAAGTACAGATTCAATGCCAAAAAGAAGTTATGTCGGCCATCAATCCGACTTCACTTCCTTACAAAACATCTAAAAAATGAAGCGCCTATCACAAACACAACCAGGTTCTTTTAACAAAAGAGGTAGATTAGAAAATTTCCTGGTGCATATAATTGAATGTTTTAATACTCAATTACACTACAAGGTGATAGAATGGTTTTAGATGTTACCTGTAGGAAAGCAAGTCCCGCTGTGCTCCTTCCTAAATGTACCTAAAATTTCAAATAAAAGAAAGAGCTAAGATTTAGATCCCATCAAGTTTCTCCTAGTTGTGCTCCTTCCTTGCTTTTGTCTAAAATTTCAAATAAATTGAAAAGCTAAGGTTTGAAATCCACCAAGTTTCTCCTAGCCGTGCTCTTTCTTTGCTTTTATCTAAAATTTTAAATAATTGAAAGCTAAGGTTTGGAACTTACCAAGATTAGTCTTAGATTTGAAGTTGTACTTGAATTCCATTCTTTATGCTTCCAAAGTGACAACCAATCTAAAGAAAACCGCCAAATAATACTACACTAATACTAAATTAATCAAATAGTTTTTCAAGTTAGAAATAAAACTATTACAAAAAAATAAATAAATTCATAAATAAAAATATATTAAACTTATATCAATATAGAAAATTTATAATGCATATAAATAAAAAGAAAGAAAAATATTATTAATGTATAAAAATAATTATAATTATTAAATAAGAAAGATAAAGATAAAAAGATAAATAAAAATAAAATATAATATAATAAATAAAATAAAAGTAAAAATAGAAAAGAAAAATAAAATAAAATAAGATAAAATAAAATAAAATAAAAGTTAAAATAAAAATTAAAATAAAAGTTAATATGATATTAAAATATTAATAAAATAATTAAAAAATAGTTATTTTAATTTAATATTATATATATATATATATTATTATTATTTATGATTTTCTTATTTATTATATTTTTATTTTCCTACTTATTTTATTTTAATTTTAATTTTAACTTTTATTTTATTTTATTTTATTTAAATATTTATTTTTATTATAATTTAATATAATTAAGATAAGATTTAAAACACAACAATCAAAAGTATAATATAAAATCAACAATGTAAATGATTGAAGAGATAGAAATCACTAACCTCAATTGTATTCCACTTAAAGCAGAAACCTCTCTCCACTCCAAAAATCGCCAAAAACACTCCTTTTTTACTAGCATTGAAAATTGCACCACTACAATCTCAACTTCAAAGTGCTTGTATACCAAAAATTCCACTATTAAATAGTCACCACGCACTAAGAAATGCCTTTCCAAACATGAGGTACATGAAACTGCCAAGGCAGTGAACCACTTCCTAGTCTAAAATTTACTACAAATTCAAATCAAGTCCAAATTGAATGTGAAATAGCTTATTAGAAAGCCAACATCAAGATACACCAACAAAAAAAGTTTCAACTTAAAATATACAATACAAAAAAAATGATTGATGAAAACCAGAGAGCAAATCAACATGCACTCAATAATGAATTTTTTTTGAATACCTTACAAATTGAGAACTTGAAAAGCTTTGTATACACCAATAAAGAAGAGATGTAGAAAACTTACCAATGATGAAGATTAACTTTGAACTTCTCACTCAAAAAGACCAAGCAAAATATGAATTACAACATACTAACTCCACATTCACACACACAATTAGAAGCACCACCTCCCGGCAAACGCACCATTTATGTGAGGGTAAAATTCACTCCTCAATCCAAGTTATAAGGTGGCCTCAATTAAAAGTTGCTTATAAATTGAGGTGTGAAATATAAGGAGAATAAACAACAATGAAGGAGAAGAACAACACAAAACAAGTAAAATATGTGCAATTAAGTAATTGCACACTATAAAACTAGTCACAGTTTGTTCACTAGATTTTCACCTAGTAAAAAGTAAAAGTAAAAAGTAAAATTTATATTTTCAAGTAGATAATTTTTTTATCTTTTCAATGATATAAAAAACATGTAAATCTAAGTTACTATGAATAAGTTATGATAATTCAAAGTTAGAAGGTAAATAATGGAAAAAATTAAGTAGAAATTTTTACCTCAAGGGTAACTTGTTACAAGATCATGGGTTCGAACCTCACCAAGGCTCACAAGTAGTGTATATGGATGTCCTAGAAGGGCCATGAGGCCTTAGTCTTATCCTCCTACCTACATCCAAGGTGCCACAACCCATATGGGACTTGTGCACCTCCCTTCCTACAAGGACTACACTAGCTACTGGTCCTCCTATTTTATACTAGTAGAACTAATAATTTTATATGTTTGACTTCACCATGGTGTTCAAAAACACCCTATTAGCCTAGGAACCTTGTATGGCCTTCAAATCTTGTTCCATTTCTTCATAATGGCTCCCAAGGTGGTAAAACTCATTTTTACCAAAGTCTTCAAAATTGCTTTAAAAATTCTAAGTAAATTCTAAATAAATTCTAAATAAATTCTAAATAAATTCTAAAAATCTCTATAATTTTTTTAGGATGATAATATCAATTTAAGACTACTTTATTCTACCTTGGAAATTTTTTATAATAATAAAATCAATAAAAATCAACTCAAAATCTTATTTTCTATAAAAATAATTAGAAAAATATGAGATTTCTTTCTCATGCTTCTTCTACCTTCTAAGTAATATGTATAGGTTTTCAATAAATAATACATGTAGTTGGAAGGCCAATGTAAACATTGGTCTTAATAACTAACTCTTAATACTTAATAATAAATAAAAATACTAAACCAACTAAAATAATTGCCTCCAAGACTTATTAAGACTCCATTTTTGTAACTTTTCTTTTAATAAGACTTTTATATTTATAAATACTTCTAAATTCTAATAAATACTTAAATAGTCAAAAGACTCTCTAATCATTATATTTGTATAATTAAATGACTTAAGACTATATTTTTAACTAATCCACCAATTAAGATTCATTGGTGGCAGTTACATGCAATTTTTAAAATCTCCTTTAACTTGAACTCAATCTTAGCATTGAATATATGTTTCTTGAGCACCTTCTTTAAATCTTTTACTGCTTCAATATGAGAGAATAATTTATAAGCCACTAATTTATTTATTTTTTTAATATATATATATATATATATATATATATATATATATTTTCTTTTAAAATTGTTGAAGCATCATCTATAGATAGTTCTTATAAAGTCAAATCACGAGCCTTGTCTCCTTGAGTTTGCTTTTTAGAAGAATTTTCTTGCTATGTATCATCAAAATCTCTTTTTTTCTTTTCTTCTATTAAAACTTCATATTGACTTTTAGCAATGTATGCATGGACTAGAAGAGCCTCTATAAGATCTTTTCAAGTTGTAGCACCACAAATTATAGCGGCACTCCTTAATAATATTTTTTGTGGTATCTTTCTTTTTTGCATTATAGAAATGGTAGAAGACCAAAATCCACTTCTTTCCATATTTCTGTTGAAGTGATCATCCACCCTAGCACCATTACTTACAACTTCTTGTGTCACAATTCTATGAGTTATCAAATAATTTGAACCAATATTTTCGTACATCCTTGTCAAGGACATGTGCGCCATGTATTTAGCTTGTTTTACAAGCTACCAACATGTACAACACGTGGTTAACTTGTTGGCCAAGTTTTTAACCTATCAATCACCTATAGACATGTATAAAGATGAAATCACATCTATGAAGCTTTTAAAAAGCTTCTCTATAATATATTACTAAATTAATCTATTTTTTATTTATTTTTATCTATCCATATTAATTAAATAATTATTGGAATAAATCTTATATTTGTGATATTATTCTCCCTTCTAAGAATGAATTCCACTAGGAGAAGTGATTATATATTGAGAAAATCCAAGATGCGCCAAATTACACTTGCTACATACTCTAATCTTTGAAAGATTTTTTTGATTCTTCATCTTGGTTTTGATGGATGTCATCAATGAAACGCATTGAATTTTGTTGATGCATTTGTTAGATTCCTAAATGGCTGCCATGAAAAATTTCTAATATCATATCCATACTAATGTGTAAGATATTCCAACCGATTTTGATGTTGCTTTGAATTTAAGACATCTTCCACTTCAAATTCTTTATTATTGTCCACTTCTATAGGAAGACGTGGCAATTGTCTTCTTTCTTGTATGTCCATTGTCTTGTATGGCTTGAGCAATGACACATAGGATACAAGATGGATCTTCATGGATTTTGGTAGGTATAATCAATAAGCAATTGAATTGATCTATTAATAAATCAAAAATGATTCAAGCTTTCATAATCCAACTTGACACAAGGACAAATAGTCTTAATATTATGACAAGGTAAGTATACTTTATTGTCTATGTAGAATTGAGGTTGTTTCTTACAATAGACATTTGCATTGATCTTTTGTCGTTCTTGAGCTTTTTTTAATTATGCCGTCATTGTTATATGTAGCTGTAACAACAAATTCACAAAATCTTCTATTATAGGATTATAAAATTTTGAAAAGTCAAAAGTATCAAATCATGGATGATAACTATAATTGACAAAGAATGGAGTTTATTAAGTAGAAGAATGTATCAAATTATTCTAAGCAAACTTTGCCAATGGCAAAAGAATTGTTCAATTATCTTCATGATAATTGTCGGTACACCTCAAATATTATTCCAAAATTTCATTTATATATTCCATTTGTCCATCAATTTGAAGGTAGAAAGTTGAAGATAGTTTTATGTCTATTTTCAATATTTTGAAAAAGATTTTTCAAAATCTTGATACAAATTGCATCCCTCTATTTGATATAATATCCTTTGATAATCCATGATAGTGATAAATATTGTCAAGGAAAAGTTAAACTATTTCTTCACTTGTAATATATTTTATACATAGTACAAAATATACTATCTTGGTAAAACAATCTACAATTATAAATATAAAATTGTATGAATTTGACTTTAGAAGATCCATTGTTGTTTTTTAATACGGCTATAAAATAAAAAGGTAAAAGAAGACTTATATTATGGAGAGACTTAGTTTAAGACTAAGTTATAAAATTACTTTAAAAATATAAGAAAAAATAAAAATAAAAATAGAGAGGTAGTAAAAATATTTAATATTAATATTGCTTTTTTTTAATAAAAGAGCTTCTACTTATTTTTTATGGCCATAAATAAGGCAAAATAAAGTAGATTAGAAAAATAAATCATATAGGCACCTTTAATAAAGAGTTAAAAATAGGTTTTAATAAAATTTATTTTAAAATTCCAAGAATTGATACCTAGAGAAGGTTAGTTGTGAACCTAGGTCGAAATTAGATCCTAGGATATAAAACTATATACGGATGGCAAACGGAAAGTTTTTTGGTTGATTAAAAAGTAGTATTAGAGAATAGATAAGAGAAAACTTTTTTAAATATTAGTTTATAGTGATTTAGTTAGAAATTGGCTTTGTAAGAGCTTTGCAAAGTTAAGATTGATTTGGATGACTCTAGATATTTATAAAATAAAAATGGATTTATATTTTTGAGCATTTTGTGAGTTTGTCAATAGATCTATAAGTAAAAATTAATAATTCTGTGATTGTAATTATATTAAGTGCATGCTTTAAGTTTAAGCTTGACCTAATAGTTCAAGTAGGTTAAAATCTTAGAAATTAGGATTTGAAGGTCAAAAAGGATTTCAAAGATATGTAGCTGTTTATTAATTGGATTGAGGTGAGAATTATTTGTATAGATAGTAGACTTGATTTTTTATCTATGTGTGAAATTTGAAGCAATTAAATGGTACAAAAAGAAGATATTGATGCTGAGAGATTAACATCAAGGTTGGAGAAGAAGGACAGCATATATCCAAATAGATTTTTGGACTTAATTTTTATTTGGTGTGTTGGATCTTTTTAAATTTTTTTGTACATATTGTCAATTTAGTTATTAAAAGGTGTGAAAATTTTGAATCAAGATCAATAATTCAATCATTAGCTATTGAGGGTTCAATCTGCTATAGGATTTTTTAGGATTTGTTAAGATTTGATTAGGATTTGATTAAAATTTGATTAGAATTTAATTAAGATTTAAAATTTGATTAAGATTTCATTAGGATTTTTTAGGATTTAAGATTTGATTAGGATTTGATTAAGATTTGATTAGGATTTGCTAGGTTTTAAGATTTGATTAGAATTTGATTAGGATTTAATTAAAATATTATTAAGATTTATTTAAGATTTAAGATTTGGCTAAGATTTAAGATTTGATTAAGATTTAGAATTTGATTAGGATTTTATTAGGATATGATTTAGGATTTGATTTAGGATTTGACTAAAGATTGATTAAGATTTGATTTAAGATTTGATTTAAGATTGACTTAAGATTTGATTAGGATTTGACTTAAAATTGACTTAAGATTTGATTAAGATTTCATTAAGATTTGATCTAGGATTTGATTATAATTTGATTAAAATTAATTAAAGTTTGATTAAGATTTGATTAAAATTGTATTAAGATTTATTTTAAAATTTGATTGAAATTTAATTGAAACTTATTTAAAATCATATTTGAATTGTCATATTTTGATTAATTATAATATATAAGTATACTTTCTACATCCAAGTGCCCGGTACATTTTCAAATAAGACGATACATAATATAATATAAGTGGTGAATCTAATGTAAAAGTTTGAAATAGGAGGTATTGGATTTTTTTTTTCATTCTTATTTGGATTTGATGGAAAAAGAAGGCAAGAAGGTTGAAGTTGAAACTTCAATGGGAGCTTCAAGTGATTATTCAAGTAGAGCTTCTAATGGATTTTCTATTGGAAGACAAGGTATATATATGGATTCAAATATTATAAGTATGTTTTAAGTATTTATATTATTTATACAACAACAACAATACAATGATTGCAAAGAGGCTTTAGAAATCAAAGCATTGCAAGCAATGGTTTAGAAGATTGATCAGTTTGATAGAAAAGATATTTCAAAATATTTGAAATACTATATCTAAAAAATAGAATTAAATTTTATTTCCGAAAAAAAAATGATTGAATTATTTGAGCTTGCAATAGTATTGGAGATAAGAGAACATGTGAAATTAATTATGGAGCATTTTGAAAGTTCATGGAAGATATTTTCACAAGCATTGAAGGATGAATATTTCTTGGAAGACTTTGATCGGATTACTAAGAAATTATTTTTAGAATGGGTTGAGTAGCCTAACAAGAATTTACAAGCTACAAAGTTATTAAGGGAGTTTGAAAGATAGTATTCTCAATTATCAAAAGTAGAAAAATTAGCATTGGAATCAAATAAGGTTGAATTATTTCTTTGAGCTGCTAATGGAGAATTATAAAAAAAATTGGAGATTCTTCTTGAAGACAAAGAGAAAGATGAAGGATTAAGGACAAAGTAGAGGGATGTTGAAGATGCTATGAGATTGCTTATAAAATAAGAAAGAAAAAATGATAGGATTAGTAATCAACAAGGAGCACAAGCATCTTGAATTCAAGTATCTACTACATGATCAAACATGTCTATTGTCCAAACTCCAGTGGTTACAATAAAGAAAGAAGATAAAGGAGTCGAAGAGATTATGTGAAAAATGCAAGATCTTCAAAATAAACTTATAAGGCTTGAAGAGAAGACTTCTATAAATAATTCAAAGGCTATTTTTAATTAAAATATGTATAAAGATATATTTAGTGTGATGATATTTTTTATTCTTAAAAACATTGCGATAAATTCAATGATATTGTTTGACAAGAAATTATTTTTTAGAAGAGTAGAAAAATAGTGTTGAAGGATATTAGAGATCTTCTTTAAACCAACTTTGATAAGAGAGATATAAAAGCATTGATTCAAAATTATTTGGTAACACATGGAATTGCTATACAAGAAGTTGCAAGTTATGGTGCCAAGGTGGATGATCACTTCAATAAAAATATGGAAACAGGTAGATTTTGGTCTTCTATCATTTCTATAATGCAAAAGAAAAAGATGCCACAAGAAGTATTATTAAAGAGTGTAGCTATAATCTGTAATGTTATAGGTTGGAAAGATCATATAGAGGCTTTTTTAGTCTATGTATACATTGCTAAGAACCAATATGAAGTTTTAATAGAAGAAAAGAAGAGAAGAGATTTTGATGATACAAAGCAAGAAAATTCTTCTAAAAAGCAAACTTGAGGAGAGAAGGCTCATGATTTGGCTTCACAAGAATTACCTATGGAGGATGCTTCAGTAATTTTAAAAGAAAAAAAAAAGATATAAAAAAGAAATATAAATCAATGGCTTATAAATTACTCTCTGATATTGAAGTAGCAACAGATTTAAAGAAAGTACTTGAAGAACATGTATTCAATGTTAAGGTTGACTTCACATAGAAGGAGATTTTAAGGATTACAAAAAAAGAGTTCCATGGTGTTATTATTCACAACATTAAAGGGAAGAGGTAATTAATAAGTGAAGCAAGATTGAATCATACTATTGATGTAAAGATAAATAAGGATGAAGAAGAATTTGATAATTATTATAAGCAATCAACAAGTGAAGGGAGAGGTTATAATCAATAAGTATATTTTGAAAATTGGAATAAAAAAGAATTAAAGGCTTTAAGTCATCATACTGAAAAATATTAGGCTAGAGCGACTACGGAAGTATTAGTGAAGGTTGGAGATATAGAAGAATCAATTATTGCTTTAATTGACCATGATTCAAAAATAAATTTTATATCTATAGATCTTTATAAGAAACAAAGATGGCCAATTGATATAGAGTATAGATAGATAATATGGACAACTAATAATATACAAGGTGAATTATATAGAGCTTGTTCAGATATTAAGATCTAAATTTGTGATATTATAATAGAACAAAATTTTTTTATTCAAGATACAACATCTTATCTTCTTATATTGGGACAACCATATATTATGGCAATACGGATGGAGACAAAGATACTTAATGATGGTTCAACTTATGTATGGATATGCAATGAGGATGGAAAAAAGACAATATAATTTTTAATTGTGCCTCCTAATCATAAAGGGAATCAAGATAGATTGAGGGAGAATCCATTATTAAGAGCTGAAGAATTTAAGGATTTTGGAGAAATACCGCTATAAAGCGAGATTATGGATGTATGAAAGAGAAGATATTCTTACAAAATATAAGTACCTTTGATATAAGTTTTATTAGTATTTTTGAAAGTGGAAGTGTCATATATAAAAAAATTATAGATTTAAAATAAAAAAAAGAAAAAGACTATATAATATTAAAAAAGAATTATGTGAATTGGAAACTGTTATTCTTCTTCATTTCACTTACTCTACCAATACTGCCTAGAGTAAACCTGTAAAGGAGATTCGAACACATGGAAAGACTATCCGCATTGAATTAAATTGTTAGGATCACACAATTAATCACCTTCTGAACATTAGAGTCCAATGCACACGTACACGCTTTTTAAAATAATGTCGTCCATTCTATTGGTTCTGCTATTTCGCAACTAAAGATAAATTTTATGACACAATCCTCCACCAATTCTCTTACTGTAATCTGCTGTCTTCTTCCGAGCTCATAACAACAATCGGCAATGTTGCACCATTTCCATAGATTGTATATACTCGCTTCTATCTCCAATCATTGGAAATAATTCCTCACCAAGAACGTCTTTTGAAACAAATCGTTTCTCTAATATTTTCCTTTATTGCTCAACTCTCACAATCAATACGACATAACACTCTCATCCACAATCAAACTTTATTGACATATCCGATCTTCGACCTCTAATTCACCACAATGAACTCACATATCAAACAATTATAATTTCTTATTCATCCACATATATAATTTTTTTTTTTTATTACTGCATTTCATCATTGACATGATATAACCCATTGGAATAGAATCCGGATCTTCCACTACAACCTAACAAAAGAAAAGAAAGAGGTAGCACCAAGCTTATCTCGGCTCAGGACTATCACAGTCTGGCCCCGATTCCTCCGTACCAAATCAATTTATACTTATTCCATCTATGTTAACTGCTACACAACTGATAATAACTGCTTTTTTTAACCTTTTTATCCATTTTGCCTTCTAAATTGGCCATTCATTGGCTTCTTACCTATTCTTAATCCTACAAACTATGTATTTTAAATCCTAAAATTCCTATCCATTCTACATAGCCCCACTCCTAATTCTGCAGCGCCCTTGCAAACATAGAATTGGTAATAAAAACTTTTGTTATGAAGCTGGTTTTTGGAAGTGGGATGCTCTTGGATTCTTTATAGGAGGTTCCTCTGTATTTGGCTCTAATGGTACGTCCTCATCCTCTTCCAATAAATCCACATGATTATTCTTCAACTGCGTTGATAAATCTTCATTATCTACTCCCAATTTCCAAACTTGAGCCTCCAATTATAAAATCTTAGCATCTTTCGTCTCTAATTGGCACTCTTATTGCTTCATCTTCTCTTCCAGTTCACTAATACTTGAAATTGGTGGAAGAGATACCTGTGGCCGAATGACATTGGCCAAATCGCCTTCTAATTTTTCTACTTCATCCTTCAAGGCACCAATTTTTGCCTGCAGCTTATCCATTCCAATTCTGTATTGGATTCCCAATTCTACCTTTTTCTATTCTAATTTCATTGCTTTTTCATATTCTGCTTGTAATTGACACTTCAACGCTTCTCGTTTCAAATCCCATATCCTGTGATTGTCTATTAATTCTTACTTTTGACCGTTCAAGATTCTTTGAATGTGATCTTTATGATTTGCCCAATTTTTCTTTTACTCCACTAACTTTTGCTCCAATGCCAACTTGGATTCCGTCTTTGTTCTAATAAGGTGATCCTATTCCATAATTTGGCGGCTTTTCTCCATTATCTCTTTCCTTCTCGACTCCAATTGTTGTCTTAGATTTCCTTCCAACTGACTCATAGTAAGCTGCAATTGAGAAATTTGACCGAATATTACTTCCGTGAGGTTCCTTCCCTCTAGTATTCCGATGTTCAAAATTGAAGCCCCAGCCACCCTCTCAATCAGTGCACGAATTGAAGCCCGCCCTAGTGTAATCTCCGAGATAGCCTCTTGTTCTCGCAATCTACTTGATTTTCCAATTTCGTGCACCACTATCCCTGGACTAACTGGTAAACTCTATATACCCTATTGCGACATTGGAAAAGGTATACTTTTCTCCACTGCTGGTTGACTTAACGTATGTGTAATAATAGAGTGCACAAAGTTAGAGCATAGAAAAGATGCAAATTAATCCATTTTTTGCTTGGCTCCCATTTTTGCATGGATAGGGGTTGCTACAAAGGCTGCCCAATTAAACACCATGCCTTCAAGTGTTCCAATTGCAGGAAACAATAAGCGCTTGGACATGTATGTGGTATGCCGGTTCAAGCCTAATTGCTTTTGAACAAACCGCATCCACTCCGCAAGCTCTAGAGTAAGTGCCTCCGCCACTTTTCAGCCTTGATTCTTCTCAAAGGACGCCATGTCTCTTTTGAAGTAACTTCCTGGTCTGAAGTCACTGGACACTTCGATGCGTATTGCTAACTCAGCTATTGGCAAATGTAATACCTTTTGTAAGATACTTTCATCAATCCCAATTATTCTTCCCTTTATTACACTCGAACCATCCTTTAGGTCGTAATTTTCTATATACTCTGCCAATAGTTCTATATCAATTGGTGGCAAGTTATTTGATCCTTGCAAAAACACATACATTTGTACATTTCTAAAATCTCTCTACCTTTGTGGGAACCAACAGATTTCCAACTTCATTGGCTCCATGTTGGTGATCACCATTAGAGACGGTGATTGCAAGTTATTCTTACTTTGCACGTTTTGGACATTTTCCTTTCTGTCCGCAACTCTCTTTGATCTTTCCATCGACATTGTATAATACTGGCTACGTACTCCTTGCTCGTACTAATCATTACTCTCTGATTGCAGAAAAGTCTACATACACTCAGACAACCAAGCTCAAAATAGAATGCTAATAAAAACTCTCACTAAGTGCCTCTCTCCTAACCTTTTACTCGGGGTCTGAATCAACAATCCTTAATCCAGTGTACCAGATCATCACTTTGGATTTGCCTGACTAGTTTGTATTAGGATCCAAAACTGACCATCAACCGTTTTTTCTAACCATCATGCACCTTCAATAAAGGTAAGCTATTATGAACAAGTACACCCTCTTCCTTCTCCAATTTTGAAAACCTGTCTCGGGTTTACATAAAATAAAGACATAAACATTTGCCGTTAACTTGGATAGTAAATTGAATATCGATAAAATCTTCCAATTGAACTAAATCATTAGGAAAGGCTTCAATTACTTGATAAGGTCTATGCCAACAGACTTAGAGTTTCTCCAAAAAATTGTGAAAGTAGCTATCATAAAAAAGTACTAGATCATTGGGCATAAAAGATTTAGAATGTAATTTACTATCATAATAACTCTTACGGCGGTGTTGTGTAGCTTTCATAGTTAAAAGAACCAGAGTCCTAACTTCATCTAATTTTTTTAATTGTACTAACCAATGTTGGAGGGATTCCTTGTCACCAAGACGTTTATTTAATGTAATTCGTAAACTTCGAACCTCCAATTCAATTGGTAATATTGTTTCTTGCCTGTACACCAATTGAAATGGTGTGGAACTGGTAGTCACTTTGTACATAGTACGATATGCTTACAAGGCTACAAACAATTTTATATCCTAGTGTATTCCCACATCAGATACTGTTTTAATTAAAATTTTGCACAAAATACTGTTGGTCCTTCAGTCTACTCATTGGCCCGAGGGTGATATGGAATTGTCTTCCAATGCTTGATCTCGTATTCATCTATCAAAATCGCAATTGTAGAATTAATAAAATGGATTCCACAATCACTAACTAATTCTTTGGGACATCCAAATCGAGTGATAATGTTCTCATATAAAAATATGGCTACGGTATTGGTATTATCAGTTTTTATTGCCATTACCTCCGCCTATTTTGTCACATAATCAGTCGCTACCAAAATATATCTTTTCTGTCCATTACGCGAGGCTCGTGCAATTGGTCCTACAAAATCAATATCCCATTTCTCAAATGGTGCTTGTGCTAAAATTGGTACCAACGGCATGGCAGAAGTTCCAATAGGTCTATCAATATGCTGACAAGGATCACAACATTGAACGTAATGGTATGCATCTGAGAACATTATTGGCCACCAATATCCAGCCATTAAAGCTTTGCGGGCAGTGCTTTCACTGGCAAAATGCCCTCTACAACTATCCAAATGACATCCTTCTAATACGATATGTACTTCACTTTGAAAAATTCAACGGCATAGAATTCCATTTCTTCCTTGCTTATACAAGGCGTCTCCAATCATCGTATATAGTGCACTTTTCAAAATCAAGCGTTTCTTAAGTTTCTCACTATATGTAGGTGGAAATGTCTGAAATATTAGATACTAGATCAATTCACTATATTTTGGGGTGATTACGTCGATGGCAAATAATTCCACATCAGAAAGTGTATCATTGATAGGTTCATTACCGAATATATTAGACAATTGAGATAAATGATCTGCATTGGCATGTTTTTTTTTTGATCAAACATTAATAGTAAAATTAAATTCTTGAAGGAATAACACCCATTGAGCAATGCGTCCATTCAATTGAGGTTTATTAATCATATACTTAAGAGCATCATAATTGACATGAAACACAAATGGATAACCAAGCAAATAATGCCAAAATTTTTGGATAGAATAGATCATATCCAAGGCTTCCCGTTTAGTCGTAGTGTAATTTTGTTCCGTAGCAACAAATTATTGACTAGCATAGTAGATGAGATGATCTAAACTCTTTTCATCTTTTTGGCTTAACACGGATCCAATAGCAACATTTGATGCATCAATATGAACATGAAAGGGTTTTGTCCAACAAGGAGCAACAAGTCTAATATCAATTTTTGTTTTAATTCCTCAAACGCAACTGTACATTCTTTAGTCCAAATTGGACTAGATCCATCCGATGGCGATTTCTTTAAGAGATTTGTTAAAGATTGATATATTTTTGCAAATAAATGAATAAATCACCTATAATAGCTGACATGGCCTACAAAAGCACGAATATCAGATATTATTTTTGGCTTTGATAAAGCCAATATACGAGTAACTTTATTTGGGTCAGTAGCAATACCAGCCGCAAAAACGATGTGTCCCAAAAGCTTTTTCGATGGTACGCCAAATTCACACTTCTCAGAATTCAAAGATATTCCATATTTATCACATTGGTCCAAACAGTTATCAAGACATTCCAAATGATTTGCTGTCATACTGAATGTGCAAAAATCATCTAAAAATATCTCCATTGATAATCGTAAATAGTCTTGAAACGCTTGCATCATTATCCTTTGAAGTGTGGCCGGGGCGTTACATAACCTAAATGGCATCACTTTATAAGCAAATAAGCCCCAATCTGTAATAAAAGTAGTCTTCAGCTGGTCCTCTTCTGTAATTTTTATTTGATTATAATCCAAAAATCCATCCAAAAAGGAATAACATTCATGCGCAGCTATTACGTCTAGTATACTATCCATAAAAGGTAAAAGAAAATAATCCTTCTTGGTAGCCGCATTTAATTTACGAAAGTCTTAATAGATACGGATTTTTCTATTTTTTTTCGGCACTATCACAATTGGTGAAACCCATTCACTATATGGAACTGGATATATGAAGTCCACGTGTAAAAATTTATGTACTTCCTCCCTAACCATGAGAGAATACTTTGGATTAAGACAATGTTGTCTTTGATAAACTGGTGTAGTATCTTTCTCTAAGGTAATTCGATGCTCACAAACTTCCATAGGAATATCTTTTAAATCTGCATACGATCAAGCAAAAGCAAATTTATGACGTAGAAAGAATTCTTTCCAATTTCTTAGTTCTATACCCGTAATACCGATGTATACTTTGATAATCTGGGATGTTTTATTGGAACCCAAATTAATGGATTGGCACATAGGTTCCTCATTAATCCCCGATTTGATTTGCTCTTCTTGCTCTGAATCCTTCATATGGTCTGGCAAATTGGACTTATCCAATTGTGGTTCCAATGTACCGGCTTCATTTACTACGTGATTATTCATCCAGTCCGCGATGATATCGTCAAAATTTGCTGCATCCTCCTGATATAAAAAATATTTTCCTGGTCCTCTATACTGATATAACACGCCTTGCTTTTGCATGTGAATTGGGTCCTTATCAACTTGCATCGCATTATTAACTTCATCATATTCTGCCTCAAATTAGCCCTCATCATCAAATGTTGCTTCTGTATCCATAATTTGAGACTTCCCATGATATTGAACTAGGTATATTTGTAAAACAATCTTGGCACTACCCTCTCCAATAGTTAATGTTCCACGGCCCCAATCGTTCCTAGTTTTGGCTTCATATAGCCACGGCCGACCTAATAAGATTAGATATGATAAAGTGGAACTCTGTGATAAAAAAATAATATAATCAATTTCATATGTAATTCTTGCGATTACGATATTAATATTGCGTAAGATACCCATTGGTTTTACCCTACTATGATCTATCATTCTCAATACCAATGTCGTGGATAATAATTGTTTTAAATCCAACTCCTCCATTGTATCGGCGTTCATTAAGTTTACACTAGAGCCACCATCCACTTGAACTCCAAGAATGAGAATACCATCAATTGATACATCGATAGTTGGTACTCCCGGATCGGGATTCAAACTAACCTCATGAATTTTTTTATTATAAACTCTACGTCATATTAATGAGGAATTCAATGTAAAACAACATTCTAGCGCAATTGCTAACAATTGCTTCATTGTAATAGAAGGTTTAGTTTCATCTAAATCTTTCATAATATCATATGGTTTCGTATTGGCAATGATTTCCAAGGCCCTCTTTTTTTTCATGGATTTTAATTTGACCCCTTAAGATAATTTTCTTACGGAGTTCAAAACTAGAACTGCTGAATGGACTTTGTCGTAATTCTTGTCCATGAGAAGATCTTTTAATGGATAAGGTGGCTTCCAAAACTTCACAGATATTGATACTGGTTTTGGTTGAACCAATATCTTGGGGCTAAAGACATCGTCAAGTTGCACAAACAAATTGGATCCAATCGTTGGTAATACCTTTGATATTGGTGTTAGATTTGGAATACCATTCAATGAATTACATTGGTTCAGTGCAACTGGTATTTTCAATTTTTGAATTAGATCTTTCCTTTTTTGCTAGGCGCGAATAAGTACTGCATGGATGCATTCCACCTAATTTACCCGAGAATCTTGTGGAACTTGAACATTGTCCTTCATCTTACTTTGCAGTTAGATACACTAATTTTGGTAATTAACATTAAATGGAGCATTGCACTATTGATAAGTATGTCCAGATTGCTTACAATTTCCACATATTAGAGCATAATCATCACTGGCTTTATGATTGGGACATTCACTAGCATAATGTCCTAGCTGCTTGTATCGATAGCATCAAAGTGATCTTCTTCCTCCTCTATTTGGAATATAGGGCGTCTCGACTAATATATACTGGCTAGGCTTGTTCCAAGTTTGATGGATAAAGGATCCCGGCGGACCAGTTGGTATTGTAGGTTCTGAAATTGGATTTTGAATAGGTGGATATTGCGGGTGTCCTTGTTGATTTTGCACAAAATCTTGAGAATTGGGATCACCTTCTTGGTTATATTCAGAATTTTGAAAATTATAGAAATTTCTATTTTGTTTAATAGGACGATTTTTGTTCCAACCAAACCTATTTCTTATCTAAACTTGATTAACATCCCACGAAGTTGGTTGAATCATGGTCTGATTTTTTAACTGTTGTTGTTTTCTTAAATTCTAATAATTGGTCGTTACATGCTTACTTCCACAAAATGTACATTGCACAGTCATTTGGGGTGGTAAAGGGCACTCTGTTACTAAATGGCCTTGTCCCTTACAATTACTGCATCAAATATTAGGGTGCATATTAGCCAGTTTATGCCTCTTTTCCTTATTCTTTGGCAGATTAACAACTAACTCGTCCATCTTCTTTGTTAAAGTTAACAACAGAGTCTCATTTAGATCCTTTGATACTAGTTCATTACATAACTCTTTTATAGATATTGGTTTTTGATATGGGGAGTATGAAAAATACAAAACTATAATTGTTGGTGGTACAGCCTACAATAGAACAACATTCACTATCCGTTGTAGATTAACACTAAGATTTGCACCGTAATCAATTGTCCTTGGATAACTATCCATTGTTTCATTCGAGGTTGGTATTTGATATCCTCTTTGAGATGGAATCATTGTGGCTCATGTGGTTAAGAATTGGTCATAATGACATTCTTCCCATACCTTAGCTCGATCAAGTGAGGCAACCACAGTTGCAGGTTAGGCCTCCTTTATAAACATCTTCAATTTTGGTAGGTATAGTCCGTTAACTAATAAAGACATAACAAATGAATGCGGCATTTGGTTATTTGGCCATTTATGAAGGATATCTGCTACTTGGCCATAATATGACTGCACCGCTTCTCCCGGTACCATTTTGCTATTCATTAATCTTTTTCTAAGACGTTCTTCAAATCTTATTAGTAAAAAATGAGTCAAAAATATATTTTTTAATACCTTCCAATTAGAAAATTGTCCCACAGGTTGGCGATTATACCATTCAAATGCCATGTCTTTCAAGGTCGCTGGCAGCCATCTTAACCAAATATCTTCAATTCTACCATTGTTGGCTATACATGCGGTCAAGAATTGAGACAAGTATTGATCTGGGTCGGCTCCTGGCACACCTCTAAAGGTAGGTAATGGGGCTATGCTAGTTGTGCGATCACCCATCGGACCCATTTGTATCACAATTGGTATTGTTGGACCCCCCGCTGCCATTGAAGGTGGCAATGTTCTATTCACTTTCTTGTTAAAATAAACGCTGCCTCCCTTAATTGTCTTTTTCGGACTTTTAGGCCTCCGCAATTTGGTATTAATATCTATAAATAATTTTATCAATTGAAGTTGAGGTGAAAATGACGGATTTTAGAATACATTGAATTGGCCCTTATTGGCAAGCAATACATTCCCTACTGAAGAACTAGCCTTGGTAGAATCGACTATATCTATTATTAAAAAAATATCGAATGGAGTACCTAATTCTTTTGTATTCCATTCTCTTTCCGTTAATGGACTCAAGAGATATACTAGGCTATTCGCAGAGTTACCCGCGAGTGCTTTTGGCAATTTCTTTAACGATATATATATCTGAAATATTAAAGATCTTTCATATTCTTGATATGCTTGGATGTGGCGATAGGCATGCAACCATGGTTTAATCCAACTTTGTCGATGCTTCTTTTTTAGCTTCCATTCTTGCTTGTCTCACAACAAATTTCTTACTTGAGTTCTCTCTTGTCTTCTTTTCGACTGATGTATTTTTTTCAAAGCAATGTTCTTATTTTTATTAAGCATAATCTTTCATCATCTATTATTGACATTGCTTTCTATCACTAATTTAACTATTCATTTGGCAGTTAATTCCTAACACATAATACTATTGTCAATCCTAGACAACGGTGCCAAAATGTTATTCTTCTTTGTCTGAATATTAGAGTCCAATGCACATGTACACGCTTTTTTAAATAATATCGTCCACTCTATTGGTTCTGCTATTTTGTAACTAAAGATAAACTTCGTGACACAATCCTCCACCAATTCTCCTACTGTAATCTCCTATCTTCTTTTGAGCTCATAATAACAACCGATAATGTTGCATCATTTCCATAGACTGCATACACCCGCTTTTGTCTCCAATCACTAGAAATAATTCCTCACCAAGAACTTCTTTTGAAACAAATCGTTTCTCTAATATTCTCCTTCACCGCTCAACTTTTATAGTCAATACGACATAACACTCTCATCCACAATCAAACTTTATTGACATATCCGATCTTCGACTTCTAATTCACCACAATGAACTCACGCATCAAATAATTATAATTTTTTATTCATCCACATATATAAATTTTTTTGTTTTATTATTATACTTCATTATTGATATGGTATAATCCATCGGAATAGAATCCAAATCTTCCACTATAGCCTAACAAAAGAAAAGAGAGAGGTAGCACCAAGCTTATCCCGGCTCAAGACTATCATAGTCTGGCCCCGACTCCTCCGTACTGAATCAATTTATACTTATCCCATCTATATTAACTGCTACACAACTAATGATAATTACTTTTTCTAACTTCCTCATCCATTTTGCCTTCTAAACTGGCCATTCATCGGCTTCGTGCCTATTCTTAATCCTACAAATTATGTATTGTAAATCCTAAAATTCCTATCCATTCTACAAAAATATTAAAAGATGATGAAAGGATTTTTGGTATTTGCATAGAGAATAAATTAGAAGATTTTTTGGAATTAATTACATTAATTGGATTAAGAAATGATGATAAGGATGTACAAATTCATTCAAGGAAAATCTATTCTATACTTACATCTTTTCAAGTACCAAAGGTTATTGTAGAAACAAAATATAAATCAATAGATAAAAAAATAAAATATATTTAAGAACCTTTGCTTAAGATTTTAAAGAACAAATAGAAGAAGCATTAAGAAAAAAGAATTTAAAAGATCCAAGGAATATTGGACATTAGTTCACTAAAAAGACTTTTGAAGAATTAAAGATTAGATTTGATGGTTCTTTATTGCTAAAGGAAATTGTATATTTCAAAAAGATGCTTGCAAAATGAGATAAATCATTTGCTTTTGAATCTCATGACATAGGATGTATGGATACTAATATTATAGCTCCTATACTTATCTTCACAATACTATGTATGCCTTGAAACTTGAGACCAATTCTAGTGTGAAGATCTCACTTATCTAAATTAGTGGACATATTAAAAGAAAAGATATAAGTAAAGCTTTTCGAGCCTTTTTTTGCTCTATATTCTAATTGTTGATTTATGGTGCCTAAAAAAATAGATTACTATAATTTATCTAAGATATGTAGCTAATAAATGCAATAACTATTAGAAATTATAGAAATAGGATCTTTAATAGATGAGTTTGTTGAAGCATTTGCAAGAAGGGCAATGTATTCAATAGGAGATTTATATTTTGGCTATGATCAATTTCAACTTGCATATAGAAGTAGAAATATGACAACAATGAAAATATTGCTTGGATTGCTTAAAATGTGTACTCTTCCATAAGGTGCTACCAACTTAATTATATATATGATGAATACAATGAATAAGATATTAAAAGACTTTATTTTTTAAAAAACTATGCCTTTTTTAGATGATATTCATTTAAAGAGGTATAAAAAGGAAGAAAAAGATGAGACTTTAAATAAAAGGAGGTATTGCAAGTATGTCATTATTCATATATAAGATTGTGAAAAGATTTTAACTTGACTTGAAGAAATTCATCTTATACGATTTGAAACAAAATCTACATTTGGGATATAAGAGATTATGATTGTTAGATATTTATGTAGATTTTATGGAAAAAAATTAAATCCAAGCAAAGTTGATGCAATTAGAAGGATGAAAGAGACATGTGACTCTTTAATAACAATATGTTGTTGTATTACGTGTTATCTTATTTGAAAATGCATAAATTCTAAATAAATTCTAAATAAATTCTAAAAATTCTTATAACATTTTTAAAATGATAACATCAATTTAAAACTATTTTATTCAATCTTGGTGATTTTTTATAATAAAATCAATTTAAATCAACAAAAAATCCTATTTTCTATATAATTAACTAAAAAGATATGAGATTTATTTCTCATACTTTTTCTACCTACTAAATAATATTTATATATTTTTAATAAGTAGTATATAGAGATAGAAGGCCAATGTAGATATTGATTTCAATAACTAAATATTAATTCTTAAAATTAAAAAAAAATACTAAATCAACTAAATTAATTGCCTCTAAGATTTATTAAGATCATATTTCTTTCTGACTAATACTATTCTCCTTCATTTAGCATCATCTAAATACATCTTCACTTCACAATTATAGTTTTGGTACTCTAAATGCATTCTTTTATCCTAAAACAACTAATGAGTCAATTTGATTACTCACAGTCACTTGGCTATAGAGGGTGAAGTTGTAGCTTACAAATATGTAAAAAATCCTAATAGGTTTCATCCATATAAAAAAAATATAATTTGAATTTTAATTCAAAAGTACTTAAAATCAATACAAAGTGCTCATAAATATTCTTTTCAATAACCTCAATCATATACAAACTCCAATTGCCTTGTTACTTTTACAATTAGGCAATTTTGATTTTTCTTTGCAAGCCCTAATCCTAGTTAGTGAACTTTGATAAGTTGTAATTTTTAATCTGATCATCCATTTAATGCAAAATTTAGTACAAAATAGTCACTATAAGTCTTTTACATGTTTAAAAAATTTCAGCTCAATTCAACTTATAGATTGTGAAAAAATATTCAAAACCTATATTGATGTCACTCGGTGGCTAACTTGAAGGTTGATGCAAATGTTCTGGTAGTGATTTCTTCTTCTCCAATTGTTAATTTTAATTCAAAATTGGTATGTAGCTTAATCTTTAAGTTTTCTAATATTATATTAAGTTTCATCTTATTTAACTAATAGATCCCTAGATATCACAAAAATCCTAAACAATACTAAATTATCAATTTTTGGTACCTCCTTGCACTAAAGATCAAATATCTCTCAACTGCATTATTAGATTATCACAAAATTTTATATACTTGTAGTACATTTAATCATCTACATATTATCAAACTTTTAATTATAGATATTTCACCAATTGTATAAACTAATTGAGAGTGCTAGTACTAATTTTATTATATAAAATCCAAATTATCAATACAAATCTTGATTTTGAATAATGATTGCAAAATCCTTCCAAATCTTACAAAAACAAGTCTTATATGTTTAAAATAAGCTTAAAGGTAGCTCTTAAATCCTACTTGATGATCTTTAAATGACCTGATATTTTATCCTTGGTAGCTATTTTTGTAGCTAGAGGTCTTATTTTGACCTTGTCCCGTAAATGGTCAACCTTGAATATCAATCTAATCTATTCTAAGGCTTTTTAAGCTTGGTCCTACCTTCAATTTAATCCTAATATCAATCATACCAATTATTTACTTCTTTTATCCTATTTTATCAATTTATGATTTTTTAAAAGCAATGAAATAGTATACAACCTAGAAAGAAAAATTAATAATCAACTTTCATTTATTAGCTATTAAGATAAGAAAAAAATCTAAGAGGCTTTTACAAAACCTTTCTTAAGTGTCTTGAGTTCCTATTAAATCAAGATAATTGAATTTTAAATAGAAAATCATTCTTGTTAATATTTTCAGTACATAAACGTGTTATAATATAACATCCACCTCCTCTAAACCTGCGCATCTTTCGATATGCGCCAAATGAACCATATGTCATAGTTGGCATCACACCATCTCTTCATTTTTTGCATCAAGTTCTTCATCAACTTGGAATATATTACGATTGTATGTACGATTGTTGAAAAACTTCATTCTTTAGAGCCATTGATATCTTCAATATAATCTTCGACATTGATTTCTCCATCTTATCTTTTAAAAATCTTCACTTGCTTCTCAAAAATAGGTATTTTCAACCTTGTACCATCTAATTCTTTTAATGAATATATTACATTATCATGGACTATTACCACTATATAAGGTCCAAATCAATGTTTTAAAAACTTTCGAAAAATATTATATTGGTTATTCAAACTGCTATCATAAACAAGTATCCAATCACCTTTTTTAATTGCTCTAGGCTTTAATTAATGTTGCTTATTAAACCGAGCCTTATTCTTTAGTCTTTCTTCTTGCAATCTTTTTAATGCTAATTCCACATCTTTTGATCTTTGTTGAAGTTGTCAAATTCTAATAGCTAACAATTTTTTTTTATATTAATTCATCTTTCTAAGGTAATATACTCCAAGTTGGCATATGTTTTTTATTTAGCATAATAGGTTTTTGACCTATCATGAGTTCTACTGGCATATATCCTATTATTGAATTATGTGTTATTTGATCAATCTATAATGCATAAGATAGAAGTTGAGACCATTCTTTTATTATTCTATTACAAGTTTTAACAAAAGCTTTTACAATTGGTAGATGTTTACATTCACTTTTTATATTTTCCTCTTGATTATAAGCAGTAGTCAATGATAAATTAATTCCATATCTCTTAAAGAATTCATGAGCTTCATGTATATCCAATTCTCTACAATCTATAGTGATCTTTTCTACACATCCATAGTGACAAATAATATCCTTAAGAAAAAATGTACAAATTTTCTCTGTAGACTTTATTCTTAATGTCCTACCTTCTACTTGGTTTGATAAATCTTTATGAGCTAAAATTAAATATTTTATTTGCTATATTTTTATGTGCATAATAATCAAATCTACAATCCATTTAAAATGAATAGCCAAAGGATGTATTGGATATAAATCATCTCAATGTTGTATATTTGAATATATTTGACAAGTTTCACAAGATTCTACAAATAAAGCTATATCTCGATATATATTCTTTTACCAATTTTGTTCCTTCAATTTAGTAAAAGTAGTCCAAATTCCTCTATGCTCCACCCATAGACTATCATGAAACTTCTTGAGTAGTTTTTGTTGATCTTTGTTGATATTTATTATTTATTGTGCATTTCAATGTTTGATTTTGGCATCTTTCATAAAAATCTTCCTTATAATATAAACTTGTATGCCTTTTTCTTGATTCATTTAAATTTTTCAACCAACCAATTAGCATGCTTGGTTAATATATTCAAATAATGTCCAAGATCCAATAACTTTCTTTTATAATTTTTTTCATGAAATGACTTATCTTTCTTATTCATTATAAAATTGAATAAAATTTTGTACCCACATCATCAATATCTTCAATCTTCTCATCTTCTCTATCATATTTTACTCAGAATAATATATCTGCTATCAAATTTTCTTTTCCTACAATATGCCTAAATTTTTGATTTAATGATTGAATATAAGCAATCCATCTCAACATTATAATATCCAGTGTTATACAGTTAATAATTATTCCAAATAAAGACAAACAATGTGTTTCAATCACCACCATTGCTCTAATTAAATAATCTTTTTTAACTTTCATAGCTGAAACAATTCCCTTTATTTTTCTTTTCATCCATGAATATGCATGTTGATAAATACTTAAAACCTTAGTTTCAAATCAAACTACAAATTTGTGTCCATTTAAATCATCTTGACCTATAGTCTATTCAATGGCAATTGGATTAGTGTCCACTATAAGAATCATTGGTCTATTGCACTTATAATCAATTTTTTTCAATACTAGAGGTGGTGTCAATAAATTATTCAATCTTTGCATTGCTTTGATATACTTTTTTTCCTATTTAAACTAATAATCCTTACATAATAATTTATACAATGGATTTTCTATGTGAGTATAATAAAAAACCTAAATATGATAGAATATACATGCATCTAAAAATCTTTGTATCTTTATTAAAGAACTGTAATCTTTTTTTATTCTTCCAATTGCATCAACCTTGATTGGATCCAATTTTCCTCCATAAAATCCACATAAATATCCAATAATTATAACTTTTTATATTCCAAATATAGATTTTATATTCGATAATGTAAGATGAACTTCCTCAAACTGAGTCAATATCTTTTTACAATCTTGTATATAATCAATAGTATACTTGCAACATCTCTTCTTATGTGAAGTTTCATTCTTGTCTTCTCCCTTGCACCCTTTTATAAGAATATCATCTAGAAAAGGTATAATCTTCTCAAGAATAAAATCCCTTAATATCTTGTTGATCCTATTCATCATATGTACAACTGAGTTAATAGCACATTAAAAAAGAGTATACATTCTAACTAGTCCAAGTGGTGTTCTCATCACTATCATGTCTCTATTCTCTTTTCCAAGTTGAAATTGGTTATAGCCTAAATACAAATCACCCATTGAATAGATTACCTTTCTTACAAATGCTTCTGCAAATTTATCCACTATTGGTCTAATTTTTATATTTTTGATAGTCATTGCATTTGTTGGCTATATATCTTGAATAATTTGTAATAATCTATTTTCTTAGGCACCGTAAACCATCAACTAAAATATAGTACAAAAAAAAGCTCCAAAATCTTCATCTTTATTTTTTTATAAAATAATTCCACCAAACTTGGCAAATATGCCTTTAATATTAGAATTGGCTTCAAATTCCAAGGTACATGTGATATAGTAAAACAACCATTGGTATTAAAACAATTGAATCCACATACTTAATTTCATGAGATTTTAAGACAAATGATTTACCTTATTTTGCCAGCATCTTTTTGAAGTACACAATTTCTTCTAATAACAAAGAACCATCAAAACTAATCTTCAATACCTCAAAAGTCTCTTTAGTAAACTTGTATCTAATATTCTTTGGATCTCTTAAGATCTTTTTTCTTGATGCTTATTCTATCTATTTTTTAGAATCTTCTAACAAAAGTCCAATAACAAGTTTCACGTTTTTATGTACTATCTTATATTTTGTTTCAACCATAATCTTTGGTACTTGAAAAGATTCAATAATATCATAAACTTCTTTTGAATGAACATGTATAATTATATCATTGTTATCTAATTCAATAGATGTAATTAATTCAAAAAGATTTTCCAATCCATTTTTTTTATAAATACCAATAATCTTTATATATTTTTTTAATACTTTTAATCTACACAATTCTTTTTCAATAGCATCCAATCTTTTTTTTTTTTTTTTTTTCCTTTCTTTTTAAATCCTCAATCTTTTTATACATAATACTTCCATTCTAAAAAATGCCAATAAATCTTATATCAAAAACACCTATATTTTGTGAGAGTACCTTCTTTTATATATCTCTATAATCTTGCTTTATAGTAATACTCCTTAAAAATCCTTAAATTCTTCAACAATCCTTAGCAATAGATTTTTTTAAATTTTTTTTCTCAATTTCACTTATGATTTAGTAATATAGTCAAAAATTATGTTGTCCTTCTTCTATCTTCACTATAAGTTTGTGTATAAGCTGAACTATCACCAAACACATTTGTTTCTATCTGAGTTGCAATAATATATGGTTGTTCCAAAATAAGAGGTTCACCTCGTGTATTACTAGCTGCCTATATTATCTATCCATATTCCATATTAATTGGCCACTTTTGTTTCATGTAAAGATCCTTGGATATAAGATTTATCTCTAAACCATGGTCAATCAAAGTAACAATCGACTCATCTATATCTCCAATCTTCACTAATACCTTTGTACTTACTATAGCCCAATGTTTTCAAGTATAATGACTTAAAATCACTTTCTCTTTATCACTTTGAATATCAAAACATGCTCTTTGATTATGACTCTTTCTTTCACTTGTTGATTATTTACAATAATTACCAAATTTATCTTCTTCATCTTCACATACACATGTATCAATAACTTGATTTAATCCAACTTCACCCATTAATTGCCTCTTCTGCTTAATATCGTCAATAATGACATAAAAAAAAAAATTCTTTGCAATTTCTAAAATTTTCTTCAATATAAATTCAACTTTAGTATTGAGTACATGTTCTTCAAGCATCCCTTTTAAATGTATTATTGCTTCAATATCATAGAGTAGTTTGTAAGTTGTTGACTTACTTTGAGTTTGTTTCTTCAAAGAATTTCCTTCTCTTATCTCATCAAAATCTTATCTTTTCTTTTCATCCATTAAAGCTTCATAATGGCTCTTAGTAATACAAGCATGTATTGACAAAGCTTCTATAAGATCCTCTCAATATATAGTTTCACAATTTATTAGAGTAGTCTTTAATAAAACTTTCTATCACATCTTCTTTTTATACATTGTGGAAATGACAAAAGATCAAAGTCTACTTGGTTCAATATTTCCAAAAAAATCTTATTTTCCATCATCATCCATCATAGCACCATAACTTGTAACTTCCATTGCTGCAATTCCATTTGCTATTAAATAATCTTTAATTAATACTTTTATATCTACCTTATCAAAGTTAGTTTGGAAAAAATTACCAGTATTATTTAATGCCACTTTTCCATCTTTTCAAAAAATAATACTTTGTTGCACCATTTCTTTGAATTTACCACAATTTTTTTGAAAATAAAAATCATCATCACAACAAATACATCTTTGCATATATCCTTACTTAGAAGTAGCTTTTGAACTTATTGTAAAAGTCTTCTCCTCAAGCCTTTCAAGTTTGATTTGAAGATCCCACATTCCATGTATAATTTTCTCAATTTCCACATCTTCTTTCTTTGATATAGTCATTGAAGGTTAGACAATAAGTACTCTTGATCATGAAGTAGGAACTTGAATTTTAGATACTTATACAATTCTTTGAATACCAATCCTATTCTTTCTCTTTTTTCTTTTTGCAAGCAATCCCATTGCATTTTCAACTTCTTTTTATTTTGTTGTCCATCCTTCATCTTCTTTCTTATCTTCAAGAAGAATTTCTAATTTTTCTTATAATTCTCTATTAGTTGCTTGAAGAAATAATTCATCTTGATGGTCCCAATGTTATCTTTTCTATTTTTGATAATCAAGAATTCTACCTCTTAAACTCTCTTGATAACTTGATAGCTTGTAATTTCTTATTAGAATGCTCAATTCATTTCAAAAATAACTTCTTAGTGATTCAATCAAAGTCTTTTAAGAAATATTCATCTCTCAATATGTGGAAGAATGTCTTCCAAGAACTTTCCAATTGTTCTATAATTGATCTTACATGTTTTTTTATCTCTGATATTGTGGTAAGCTCAAATAATAGAATTGCCTCTTTTTCAAAAATACAATTCAATTCTATTTTCCGCATATAATATCTCAAATACTTAGAAATATTCTTTCTATCAAATTGATCAACTTTATTAACCACTGTTTGTAATGCTTTGATTGCTAAAGCCTCCTTGCAATCATTATTTTGTTGCTATTGTATAATTAATGCAAGTGCTTGAAATATATTTGTAGTATTTGGATTTAAGTACATACCTTGTCTAGTAGTAAAAAATCCATTTGAAGCTACACTTAAAGATCCACTTGAAGCGCCATCTAAAGCTCTATCAAAAATTCTAAATTCAATCTTCTTGTATTCTTATGCTATCAATTCTAAATAATCACAAATAAAGTCTAACACCTTCTATTCCAAACTTTTATCCTAAGTTTACCACTTATGTTGTATAATATGTTGTCTTGTTTAAAAATGCACCTAATACTTGATTGTAGAGGGTGAAGTTGTGATTTATAAATATGTAAAAAAATCCTAATAGATTTTATTTATATAAAAAGAATGTAATTTAAATTTTAATTCAAATGTGCTTAAAATCAATACAATGTACTCAAAAACACTCTTCTTATTAATCTCAACTATATACAAATTCCAATTGCCTTGTTACTTTCACAATTAGGCAATTTTGATTTTTCTTTGTAAGTCTTAATTTTAGTCAATGAGCTTTAGCAAGTTATAACTCTTAATTTGACCATCTACTTGATGCAAAATTTAGTACACAATAGTTACTATAAGTCTTCTATATGTTTAAAAAATTTCAATTCAATCCAATTTATAAATTGTAAAAAAGCATTCAAAATCTGTATTGATATCACTCAGCCGCTAATTTGAAGGTTGATGCAGATGTTCTAGTAGTGATTTCTCCTTCTCTAGTTATTAATTTCAATTCAAAATTGGTATATAGCTTGATCTCCAAGTCTTCTAATATTGTACTAAGTTTCACTTTATTTAATTAATAGATCTCTAGATATCACAATAATCCTAAACAATATTAAATTACCAATTTTTGGTACCTCCTTGCACTAAAGATCAAATATCTCTCAATTGCAGTATTAGATTATCACAAAATTTTATGCACTTGTAGTACATTTAATTATCCACATATTATCAAACTTTCAATTATAGATGTTTTATCAATTGTACAAACTAGCTTAGAGTGCTAGTCCTAACTTTATTGTATAAAATCTAAATTACCAATACAAACCTTGATTTTGAACAATGATTGCAAAGTCCTTCCAAATCTTACAAAAACAAGTCTTATACATTTAAAACAAGCTTGAAACTAGCTCTCAAATCCTACTTCATGATCTTTGAATGACCTCATATTTTATCCTTGGTAGCTGTTTTTGTAGCTAAAGGTCTTATTTTGACCTTGTCCCGTAAATAGTCAACCTTGGATATCAATCCAACCTATTCTAAGGATTTTTAAGCTTGGTCCTACCTTCAATTTAATCCTAGTATTAACCATGCTAATTATTTATTTCTTTTATTTTATTTTATCAATTTATGGCTTTTTAAAAGTAGTGAAAGAATTTCTATAATTTAGAAGGAAAAATTAATAATTAAATTTTATTTATTAGCTATTAAGACAAGAAAAAAATCTAAGAGGCTTTTATAAAATCTTTTTTAAGTATCTTAAATTCCTATTGAACCAAGATAATTGAATATCAAGTAAAAAATCATTCTTGTTTATATGTTCACCACATAAACATATTACAATATGACAATGTAGATTTTCATGTGCATATGTGTTTTATCATATATGGATTCCTTATTACGTTCATATAGTGGATCCATTATATAAATTATTATAAAAAAATTATCAATTTAAATGAGAAGAGAAGCATACTAAAGCAATACAAAGGCTAAAAGCTTTATTATTATTACCTCCAATCTTAAGAAAAGTTAATTATGAATACAATAGACAAATAATTCTTATTATAGATACTAATTCTATTGCTATTGGATGGGTTGTAGGTCAACATGATTTAAGTGGAAATAAATTTGCAATTTGATTTAGAGCTAAGGTTTTGAATACTCGCCAACATGCATATACACAAGTGAAAAGAGAGCTATGAGAAGTTGTTTTGGCTATGAAAGTTGAAAAAGACTATTTGATTGGTACAATGATAGTAATTAAAACAGATTGCTTTCCATTGCTAAGAATGATAATTAATTATACAACACCAAATATTGTAATGTTAAGATAGATTGCTTATATCAAGTCATGAAATCCAAAGTTCAAGCATGTTGCTAGGAAAGATAATTTAGTAGTAGACATGTTATCTCGAGCAAGATATGATAATAAAGATGAGATGATTGAAAACATTAATAATGTTGGAACAAAATTTTACTCAGTTTCAAATCTTAATAAAAAGAACAAGTTCTTTTTTGACAAACTTTATGAAGGAGGATTGTTAGATATTGGTTATTACTTGAATACTTTGACTAGGCAAGTAAATTGGTCTATAGAAAAATTTTAAAAAATTAGAAAAAAGACATAAAGATTTTTGTTTCAAAAACGATTTTTATGAAAGAAATAAAAAAAATGAATTGGGATGCCACAACAAATGATAGGCAATAAAAAAAATCAACAAAAATTATTAAAGAAATTTTATAATAATATATGGATAGGACATAGGAGAATTTGGGCTATATTTTTTAAACTTAAAGAATGATATTGGTAGAAAAATATGTATCAAGATATATTATTATTTATAGAGTCATATATAACTTATCAAACATATTCTAATATATGACATTGAGATGGTTTATATCCAATATATCTTTTGATCATTTATTTTAAATGGATTATTAATTTGATTATTATATTAATTAGATTATAGCAAATGAGATATTTAGCCTTAGCTTGCAAAGATTTATGAAACTAAGTTGAAGAGAGAATACTAAGAACAAAGTTTACTAAAGAAATTTGTAGATTGTTGCTTGAAGATATTATTTGCCATTATGGATGTGTAAAAATAGTTACTAAAAATTGTAGAAAATTAGATACAAGAGAAGCTCATAATTTCTTTGAAAGGTATGGAGTTAAATTACCATTGATTACTCCTTATAATCCAAAAGAAAATACAAAAAGTAAATGTAATCATCTATCGATTGTAAAAGTATTAATTAAAGCTTGTAATAGAAGGGTGAAAGAATGGCCTTAATTCTTGCCATTTGCATTGTAGATTGATGAATAATTCATAATTCAATAACAAGACATATGTCTATTGAACTTATGATAGGTCAAAAATCATTATGTTAATTGAAAAAAAAATACCAATTTAGAATGTGCTACTATAGAAAGATAGATTAACAAGAAAAGAACTTTTAATTATTAAGATTCAATAACTTGAACAAAGATCAAAAGATGTATAAATAGCATTAGAAAGGATGAAAAAAGCAAGGTTATAAAATAAGGTTTAATTTTATAAACAACATCAATTAAGGCCTAAAGCAATTGAATAAGGTGATTGGATTTTGGTCTATGATAGTAATTTGGATAATCAATATAATACTTTATGAAAATTTTTTAAACAATGATTTGAGCTATATGTAATAACAATGGTTCATGATAATGCAACATATTTGCTAAAAGAATTGGATAGAACAAAGTTTAAAATACCAATTACTAAGAAGCGAGTAAATATATTTAAACAACAACATTCAAAAGCCAATATAGAAGATCTTGTTGAAGACTTTAATTTTTCAAGCTAAAAAGATGGTTTTGATTTAGATAACAAAAATAACAAAGAAAAAATTGATAAAGACATTGAAGACTTAGTATGAAGCCAATAACACCATATGATTTATTTGGCGCATATCAAAGGATGTGCAAGTTTAAAAGAGGTGGATGTCTTGTTGTAATACGGCTATAAGTTTGGTAATAGATCTATGGATAAAAATTAATAAATTTGTGATTTTAGCTATGTTAAGTGCATGCTATAAGTTTGAGCTTGATCTAATGGTTCAATTGGCAGTTGTTGAAGTTCAAGTGGGTTGGAATCTCAAAAATTAGAATTTGAAGGTTAGAGATGGTTTCTAAGATATCTAGCCATTTACTAATTGAATTGAGGTGAAAATTATTTGTATAGATGGTAGACTTGATTTTCTATGTATATGTGAAATTTAGAAGCAATTGAATGGTACAAAAATAAGATATTAGTGCTAGGAGATTGGCATCAAAATTGGAAAAGGAAGACAACATACACCCAAGTAGATTTTTGGGCTTAATTTCTATTTCGTAAATTGCATCTTCTTCAAATTTTTTGTATATATTACCAACTTAATTTTTGAAAGGTATGCAAATTTTGAATCAAATCAATAGTTTAATTATTAGCTATTGAGGATTTAATCTATTATAGAGTTTGTTAGGATTTGTTAGGATTTAATTAAGATTTGTTAGGATTTAAAATTTTATTAAGATTTTGTTAGGATTTAATTAGGATTTAAGATTTAAATTGGATTTTATTATGATTTAAGATTTAAATTGGATTTTATTATGATTTATTAGGATTTAGGATTTTATTAGGATTTTTTAAGATTTAGGATTTGATTAGAATTTAGGATTTAATTAGAATTTCATTAGGATTTATTTAGAATTTAGAATTTTATTAGAATTTTATTAGGATATGATTTAGGATTTGATTTAAGATTTGATTATAGATTGACTAAGATTTGACTTAGAATTTGACTAAAGATTGATTAAGATTTGATTTAAGATTTGATTAAAGATTGATTAGGATTTGATCTAAAGTTGATTTAGGATTTAACTAAGATTTGACTTAGGGTTTTGAATTAGGATTTGAATTAAAATTTGACTAAAATTTGATCTAGGATTTGATTGTAGTTTAATTAAAATTGATTAGAATTTGATTAATATTTGATTAAAATTTTATTGAGATTG
Organism: Physcomitrellopsis africana; assembly: GCA_036785485.1. Lineage (NCBI taxonomy): Eukaryota > Viridiplantae > Streptophyta > Bryopsida > Funariales > Funariaceae > Physcomitrellopsis > Physcomitrellopsis africana. Next base: position 524,004 of record JAWRVF010000059.1, on the reverse strand, counting down.
TATTAAAATTTATTTAAGATTTAATTGAAGTTTATTTAAATTTTATTTAGGATTATATTTGATTTTTTATATTTTCATTAATTATAATATATAAATATAACTTCTACAGTCAAATGCTTAGTATATTTCCAAACATGACGAGATACAATACAACACTGTAATAAAATCCATAGAAACAAAAGACTAAGATTGTTCTAGTATAGGTAATGATTGGAAAAGTCTGTAAGATCGCTGACAAGGAGTTTTTGAATTTGAACAAATGTGATACAATTGTACAAATTCTTTAACAATCTTTTGTATTTGAGATTATCAAAAATTTCTTGATATTAGCTCCAAAGTCTTGTTATATTCAAAATATCCTATTGTAAAGAAGTTGTGACGGGCTTTAAGAATATGTAGTAGTGCTTCACCTTCTAGAACATATAAACATTCTTAAAAATAGAATGGATTTTTTTTTGAACTCAAACTTAAAAGTATTATGAGACTTAGATGAATTATTCTTAATATTGTGAATAAGAAGGTTTAAAGACATACTCGATTAGACTTGGTTGACAAAAGTTGAATTAATAGCCAAGTTATTGATTTCATCGCTCAAAGATGAAATTGTTTTGGCTTTATGAGAATTATTTTTTATTGATCAAAAGCTAAATCTCCTTCTTTTGGCATAAGATAAGAATATTTAGAAAAGACATCGGATAGACTTTGTTGTTTTCTTGGCCGATAAGTGATAATGAATCTAAATTTTGACAAAGACATGCTCCAATAAGCCTAATAAGAATTCAACATGCATATTAATATAAAATACTTGAATCATTGGACTAGAAGCGCCTTTTAGATAGTGACGCCATTCTTCAAAAGAATCCACAATTGTAAAAAGTTTTTTATTACAAATTTTGTAGTTGATCTTTGCTATTGAAAATTTTTTAGAATAAAAAGCTATTGGGTGGAGTTTGTCATCTGCTTCTATTTGTGACAATATCACATCCAAAGTAAAGTCTGATAAAAGTTTCTATAAAAAATATTTTAAAAAAATTTGACGCGATAAAAGCTGTCTTTAAAATTTCAAACAATGCTTCTATTTTTTTATTCCACTCAAGTTTGTCTTTACAAGTTAAATATATGAATGGAATTGCAATTTGAAAAAAATTCTTGATGAAGATTTGATAATAATTGTCAAATCTCAAAAAGTATTACACATCTCTTGCTGTTCTTAGAATCTTCCAATCCATAATTGTCTGAACTTTCTTATGATCTATCTTAAAACCATCATTTAAAATGATGTATCCTAAGAAGTCAACTTGAGACATGTGAAATATAAAATTTTCTATTTTGGCATATAGTCTTGCATCTCTAAATTTTTATAATACATAACAAATATGAAATTCATATTCTTTTATTTTCATAGAATAGATCAGAATGTTGTCTAAATAGCAAATAATAAAATCATCAAGAAAATTATAAAAAACATCATTCATAAGATGTTAAAAAATAGCTTGTGCACTTGTAAGTCCAAAAGACATGACATTATATTCAAAATATCTATACCTTGTTTGAAATGTAATCTTCTATTCATCACCATCTTTAATACAGATCAAGTTGTATATTCCTCGTAAATCTATTTTTATATAAATTTTAGCTTGATTGAATTGATTAAAAAGTCTTAAAATTAAAAATAAATAATACTTATTCTTGATGGCAATCTTGTTAAATCCTTGATAATCTATGTACATCCACAATGATTTGTCTTTTTTTTTTTTACAAATAAGATAAGAGCTCTTGTTAGAAACTTTGAATGGCGTATGAAGTTGTTAGCCAAGTTCTCATCAATATATTCTTTCAATATAGCCAACTCATTTTGTGATAAACTATAGATTGGTCTAAATAGTGGTTGGGCTCCCTTTTAAAGATCAATTGAATAATCATAAGATCAATGCTGTGAAATTATATTTGCGTTTTTTTTTTTTTTTTTTTTTTTTTTTTTTCAAAAACGTCTTAAAAATCTTAATACTGACTAGGAATATCACTTGTAGTCTTTTCAGGATAAAAAATGGGTGTGGCATATATAACAAAAGATGATCATTCTTTTGCTACATATATAAAAGCTTTTTTACCTATAAATAAAGATTTGGATGTATTAAAATTATATATGTCTATTTGACTAATGAATTTTTGAATTAAACTATAAAAAAATTCAAGGTTATAAAAAATCCAATCTATTTGAGGATTATATTTTTTTAACCATGACAATTCTAAAATAACTATATTAAAAGGAGATCTAACTATATTAAATATTATTATACTATTATATTTCTTAGTTGTTACATCTAAAAGAATTGTCTCATGGATAATATCTCTAAAAGACAACAAATGTCCATCTATGACTTCTACATACATGGATTTAGTTTTTTTGACAAGAGATATTTTTTATTTTTTGAAAAAGTCTTTGTCTATAAAATAATCTAAGGCTCTTGAATCTAATAAGGCAAAGATTTTGTGATTTTTTGGTCCTAAAAATACATCTATTATAAAACAAGGTGAAGGATCTAAGAAAAGAATAGGACATTTATAAGGTATTGCACATGATTCCAGCCATACAGTCCCTATTATAGCTAGAAAAACTTATTTTCCAATATATCATCTTCTTTAGCGACTATACTCTCTATTTTGTGATTGCATTGCTTCTTTGGATAATATTGAGCAGTGTGCTTAGCTTCTCTATATTATAAGTACAAACCCTCTTGATGACATCAAGTCTTTTTTTATTTGGTGAGAGGTTTAAAACATATTGCATCAATTTGCATTAGTTGTGAATTAGTCAAATATGTTTCCAAAAACTTAGGAGTTGTTGTCATTAATTGACTTGCTCTTCTTTAGCCAAATCTATATTCTTAATGTCTTTTAAGTAATTAATTATTATATGCAATGGCCTAAGCAATAAATTATTCTAAAGAATCTATTTTTGGCATTATTAATAACAAATCTTTGACATTATCTTTCAACCCATAATGAAATTGATTGATAAGAGCTTTTTTGTTCTACTCCACATTGTAAATAAAGTTTTGAAATTTTTGCAGCATATGTTGTGGCTGACCGTTGTCATGGTAGAGAGAATTTGTATCAAAAAAGTGTGGAGCTTCTGACTGCCAATAACTATTCAACTAAGATGCAAGTATAATAAAACCCCCAAGCTTATATAAAATATTTCTTCATATGGCTATTATATCCAATACATAAGTCTTATTTCTTTAAAACACTCAAAATATAACAAATACTCTAAAATTCTCATTCTCCTATAGAGAAGGATTTTTTTTCAAACTTCAATAATCTATAAATTTTAATCCAAATATTCAAATTCACTCAAAATTTAGATGAAGTACTGATATATTTATAAAAATTACCATCACAAATTTCAACTATTGATTCGTTAGTGATCTTTAGATATCACAAAAATCCTAACATTAGTTTCAAACCCTTGTTAACAAACACCCATGTACTTAATTCTTTATATCTCACAAACTAAAAGTCCAAATGCTATAAAACTTTGATATATAGCTTTTTAACATAATAGTATACTTTCTTAAAAAAATTTAGATAAAAATTCATTTGAAAGCTCAAGATAAGGCAAAAACCATCACTATCAACAAAATAGCCTATTTATTGCCTTAGAATTCAATCTATTCTCTTTGACTCCCAATATCTCCTTTTTCAAAATTCCAAATGTAGCAATTCTTCTATGATAAGTGTAGACCTTGAAATCACCTCCCTAGTTGCACTTTTTGATCTCTAAAAGTTCTCATACAACTCTTTGTATTCTCAAAAGAGTGACAATAGGTACAATTTGTACTCCTTAATTTCAAGTGCCTATTCCTCCTTCATAAAAATTCCAAATCTCTTGATTTTTATACCAAAATTATAATACAAAAAACAAGCTTTCTAATCCTGGTCTCTAATTTTTAAATGCTCTCTTTGAAATTGCTAAAATCCTTGTTCTCCTGGCAGGTAACCTCCTCAAAGCCTATTAGATATGATCATTGACCAATAGGAATGAAGAACTTTACTTGCCTTCATTCATCCATTCTTTACCTTCATCTTTCCAATTAAGCCTCTTAGTAGTTTAGTTCCTCATCTTTGGCCCTCAATCTCTTCTAAAGGTTTTATATTAAATATTTAGATCCTATATTATTTAAATACCATAATCAAACTAAGTAAAAAAAATCAAAATAAATTTTCTTATATCAACTCCTTTAAATACTTTACTAACCATTCTAATATATATTAGAACTTATAAACATATTATATATTTTAACTAATTTTTACATATTGTAAAGAATTACAATACAACACCGTGATCCTTATTGTAAAGATAAGAGCTTGGTCTCTATGACCCACTCTCAATCACTTTTTCTAAATGTGGTTGTAAACACTTCAAGGAATGAATTCAAATTATAAAAAAGTCGTGAATCTTTTTCCATCAAAGGTATAAACAAAAAAAAAACACTTCTAGATATGAATATATGAATCCGACTTGAATAAATCTAATATGATATTGGAAAGGATGCAATCTTAGATATAGCTTGATTTGTTATAAAAATCCTCAAAATTTTGATCTTATTCTATCAAACTTTTCAAGCATATTAATATTTGTTTTCTTTATACTTATAGAAGTAGGACTTCCTAGATCTGATTGTGAGGCTAATTTACTTGCTTCCCTCAATTGTATAATTTCTTAGCATAAGCTGTAGACTTCTTCTATAGATGTGAGAATAGTACTTTCATAATTGGCATTGGTGATTGGTAAAATTTCTATCCTAAGAGTGTTGACAAGCTCCTAAAGATCTATAATACTTATAAATCTATTCTCACTTCTCCTAAGTGCAGCATTTATAATCTTTCCTTCTCTCTTAGATAACTTTAATAACTCTACAATTCAAATTAAAAGAAGATAATTTGCAACCTTGTGAAGGTAAAATTCACTCTTCAATCCAAATTATAAGGTGGCCTCAATTAAGAGTTGCTTATAATTTGTGGTGTAAAGTATAAGAAGTAATAAACAATAATGAAGCAGAAGAACAAAACAAATCAAGTGAAATATGTGCAATTAAGTAATTGCACACAATAAAACTAGTCATAGTCTATTCACTAGATTTTCATCTAATAAAAAATAAAAATAAAAAAATAAAAAATATTTTTTTAAATAATTAATTTTTTTTTCTTTCCAATGATATAAAAAATATATAAATCCAAATTAATATGAGTAAGTTATGATAATTCAAAGATAGAAGATAAATAATGAAAAAATTAAGTGAAATTTTTTTATCTCAAGGATAACATGCTTAAAAGATTATGATTTTGAACCTCACCAAGGCTCACAAGTAGTATATACAGATGTCCTAGAGAGGCCACGAGGCCTTAGTCTTATCTTCCTATCTACATCCAAGGTGCCACAACCCATATGGGACTTGTGCATTTCCCTTCCTACAAGGACTACACTAGCTGCTGATCCTCCTATTTTATACTAGTAGAATTATAATTTTTCATTTTTGACTTCACCATGGTGTTTAAAAACATCCTATTAGTCCTTGAACCTTATATGGCCTTCGTATCTTATTCCATTTCTTCATAATGGCTCCCAAGGTGGTAAAACTCATTTTTATCAAAGTCTTCAAAATTGTTCTAAAAATTCTAAATGTATTCTAAATAAATTCTAAATAAATTCTAAAAATCTCTGTAGTATTTCTAAGATGATAATATCAATTTAAGACTATTTTATTCTATCTTTGAAATTTCTTATAATAATAAAATTAATTTAAATCAAATCAAAATTCTATTTTTTACAAAAATAATTATGACTAGAGACTCTTGAAACAAAACTAAGAACAAGAAAGGCATTGACAAGAGTGAAGAAGGCTTCATTCTTGTCTCTATATATATTATCTACCTAAGAATTATGTAGCAATATACTATAGGATCTCCAACACGTGTCTAATTTGCAAGACATGTGTCAAACTTGTAAGATAAGTTTTTTATATGTGCACCACATATTTAGCTTGTTTCACAAGCTACCAACATATGCAACACATGACTAACTTGTTGGCCAAGTTTTTAATCTACCAATCACCTATTGACATGTATAAAGGTGAAATTACTTCTATGAAGCTTTTAAGAAGCTTCTCTATAAGATATTATCAAACTAACCTACTTTTATATATTTCTATCTATCTATATAAACTAGATAATTATTAGAGTAAATCTTATATCTGTAACACTCCCTTATCAAAGTTGATTTGAAAAAGATCTCCAGTATCTTTCAACGCCACTTTTCCATCCTTTCAAAAAATAACTCCTTGTCAAACTATATCATTAAATTCATCATAATTTTTTCAAGAATAAAAAACATCATTACATCAAATACATCCTTGCATATACCCTTGTTTGAAAGTAGCCTTTGAATTATTTGTAAAAGTCTTTTTTTTAAGCTTTACAAGTTTATTTTTAAGATCTCACATTCCATATATAATCTACTCAATCTCCATATTTTCTTTTTTCAATATAACTATTAGAATTTAGATAATAGACATGGTTGATTGTATAGTAGACACTTGAATTTTAGATACTTATGCTCTTTGTTGAATATTAATCCTATTATTTCTTTTTTCTTATTTTGTAAGTAATCCCATGGCATCTTTAATATCTTCTTACTTTGTTGTTAATCCTTCATCTTTCTCTTTGTCTTCAAGAAGAATTTCTAATTTTTTTTATAATTTTCCATCAACAGCTCAAAGAAATATTCTAATTTGATTTTATTAAAATATTAAAATTCTATTATTAATTGAAATTCTAATTTGATTTTATTAAAATTTATTTGGCTCCAATATTAATTTTTCTACTTTTGATAATTAAGAATATTATCTTTCAAACTTCTTTAATAGCTATGTAGCTTATAAATTCTTGTTAAGCTGCTCAACCCATTCTAAGAATAATTTCTTAGTAACTTAATCAAAGTCTTCCAAGAAATATTTATCCTTCAATGCTTGTAAAAATACCTTCTATGAACTTTTAAAATACTCTATAATTAATTTTATATGTTTTCTTATCTCCAATACTATTGTAAGTTCAAATAGTTCAATCATTTTTTTTTAGAAATATGATTTAATTCTATTTTTTGCACATAACATCTAAAATATTTTGAAATATCTTTTTCATCAAATTGATCAATCTTGTTAACTAGTGCTTGTAATACTTTGGTTTCCAAAGCCTCCTTGTATTTATTGCATTGTTATTATTATATAGATAATATAAATATTTAAAACATACTTATAATATTTGGATCTATATATATACCTTATCTTCCAATAGAAAATCCACTAGAAGCTCTATTTAAATAACTACTTGAAGCTCCTATTGAAGTTCCAACTTCAACCTTCTTGTCTTTTTTTTCCATAAAATTTAAAAAAGAATAAATAAAATCCAATACCTCCTACCTCAAACTTTCATATTGGATTCACTATTTATATTATGTTACGTGTTGTCTTGTTTGAAAATGCACTAGATACTTAGTTGTAGAAGATACTTTTTTATATTGCAAGTAACCAAAATATAACAACTCAAATATAATCCTAAATAAATTCCAATTAAACTTCAACCAAAACTTAAATAAATCCTAATACAATTTCAATCAAATTTTAATAAAATTTTAATAAAATCTTAGATCAAATCTTAGTCAAATTCTAAATCAAATTCCAATCCAAAATCTTAAATCAAATCCTAATCAAATTTTCAGTCAACCTTAAATCAAATCTTAATAAAATTTTAACAAATTTCACTTATAGATCTATTACCAAATGATCAAAAATATAAACCTCTTTTCATTTTATAAAATCCTAAGTCATCTGAATCAACCCTAACTTTGTAGAGCTCTTATCAAGCCAATACTTGTCCAAATTACTCAAATCCAATGCTTAAAGAAGCTTTTTTCAGTCTACCTCCAAATTCAATTCTTTGATCTTCTAAAGAGCTCTCCATTTACGATTGGCATATGGTTTTGTGATTTAAGATCTAATTTCGACCTAGGTTCATAATTAGTCCTCTTTGGATATCAGTTCTTGGAACTTTGAGGTAAATTTTGCTAAAACCTATTTTCAATTCTTTATTAAATATGCGTATATCATTTATTTTTCTAATCTACTTTGTTTTGCCTTATTTATGGCTATATAAATTAAATAGAAGCCTTTTTTTAAAAAAAAAAATATTAATATTAAATATTTTTACTACCTTTTTATTTAATTTAAAAAAATATAAAAAAAATTGTAACGTAGTCTTTAATTAAGCTTCTCCATACTATAAGTCTTCTTTTGTCCTTCCATTCTATAGCTATGTTACAATATGATAGTATATTTAGTATTATAAAAATGCTATTTACTAGAAAAAGATTGTCACAAAATCTTATAAAAATGAATGAAGGGAAGAACAAATAGTGCGTAGAAATCCAAGGCTAACACATGAGAGAACAAAAGTTTATTAAATCAACATACAAAAATATTTTTTGACAGGGCTTTGTCAAAGAAAAAGAAGGAGAAAAAAGAAGGAGAGTCCATCAAAGCCTTTTTATCCTCATGCGAAGAGACTCCAAAGGTGGTGGCCAAATCCTTACCTTTGACATTACAAATCCTAATCTAAGATCAAAGGCTCAAAATCATTTCTATTCTAAGTTCGATTTTAGGGTTGGACCTCCTAATAACTTATAAAATAGTATCTTTTTGGCAAAATAATGTTACCAATGTATTTAAAATATGTTATTATTCTAATGTTGACTTCTTGCTTGTCCTATTTTAAGTCTTAAATTATAGAAGCTAATCAAATAATCTTGTAAAAAGTTTAATTTTTAATCTTATATTTTTATTTAGCTTTTTAAATAAAACTAACCAAGAATTCATCCTTCTAAGGCTATAATTCTTTGATTTCTTTTTCAAATACTATTCTTAATTTAAACCTCTATCCAAATGGTTCAAAAATTTTAAAACCATCTAATTTCAAAAATTAAAAGAATGCAATATTTTCAAGGTCTCACAATCAACAATTAATTTAATAATTATTAAGATTTTATATCTATAGTTGGATTTGATTAAGATTTTTTTAAGGTTTACTTAAAATTTGATTAAGATTGATTCAAGATTTGATAAGATTTGATTAAAATTTATTTTTAGGATTTCATTAAGCTTGTTAAAGTTGTTAGGATTGTATTTGGTTTTTATTAGGATTTGGCTATAATTTGATTGGAATTTGATCAAGATTTTAATAGGATTTGATTAAGATTTTATCAAAATTTAGTAAAAAATTGGTAATAACTTAATTAGGATTCATTTATAATTTCTTTAGAATTTTCTAGGATTTGATTAGGATTTCTATGAGTTTTTTTTTATGATTTCTTTATAATTTCTTTTGAATTTTTGTAGGATTTATTAAATATTTCTTTAGTATTTTTTTAATATTTTTTTAGGCTTTCTTTATGATTCTTTAAGATTTCTTTAAAGTTGCTTTATGATTTCATTAGGATTTTTTTATGATTTCTATATAATTCTTTTAGGCTTTTTTAAAGATTCAATTGGGATTTATTTAAAATTTTATTAGGATTCTTAAATTCTTGGTTAGTTGCAAAATACAAGTTTACCTTCTACAGCTAAGTATCCAATACATTCTCAAATAAGATGACATATAATACAATATTGATTTATTAAAAGTAATATCATAAAATCATAGTAGTCAGATTATATTTAATATTACTAGATTTCCATCTAATATTATTATTTTAGGACTTTCTTGGCTAAAATGATATAATTTTTTTATAAATTAGATATCTTATAAAATAAAATTTCTTAAAATATCACAATCTATTATTAATAAATCTAATATAAAATTCCATTTACCCTATTGATTTAAAATTATAAAACCTCTCTTTGTGAGAACTAGATTTTTTATGAGAGCAACTAAAAAGGATATTTTTATTGTTATTTATACAACTCCAATATATAAAGCAGCAGATATTCCAATAATTTTTTTAAAGAAATACAAAGATTTTTAAGATATATTTAAAATAGAAAATGTAGATACTATGCCAAAATATTGTCCATATGGTTGTAATATTGATATTTAAAATGACATACCACCATCTTTTGGTTCAATTTATAATTTATCACAAAATGAGCTAATAGCATTGATAAAGTATATGAGTGAGAATTCAACAAAGAACTTTCTTCAACATTCAAAATTTCATGTTAATGCACCTATATTCTTTGTAAAGAAAATAGATGGATCTTTGCGGATGTACATTGATTATTGTGGCTTCAACAAAGTGATAATAAAAAATTATTATCTTTTGCTATTGATATTTGGGCTCCTTGAACAATTGGATCAAGCTAAGATCTACATTAAAATAGATCTCCATGGAACTTATAATCTAGTATGCACCAAAGAAGGGGACAAATAGAAGACTATTTTTTGTACAAGATATAGACACTTCAAGTATAATGTCATGCCTTTTAGCCTTACAAATGCGTCAACTATTTTCCAACATTCAATGAATGATATATTGTATGAATTCCTTGATATTTTTGTTATATGCTTGAATTCCTATATTTCCATATCTTGAAAATTATAAAAAATTCCTTGAAATTGAAATTAACATTAAAATCAAGGTCAATCATTTAAATCCTAAATCTTCAATATCTTTGTTCTTTAATCACTTCTTTATGTTCCTTCATGTCTTTGTCAATATTGATGTCTTTTTTTTTGAAGTAGAATAAGACTTTCACTTGATGAATCTTATCTTATTGTTTTTAAACTTATTTTTTAAGCTTCTTTCTTCCTTGTGTTAAGAATCCTAAAAATCTTCATATATCTTCTTTGTAACACTTATAACTTGTTAATAGTCCAAAAGTTTATAATATCATGATATAATAATATGTCAATTGTAATCTTCTCATTATGATTTTTCTTATGATATCTAAAATATAACTTTGTGGTTATTTATAATTATCTTATAATAATTTTTTTTTTAGTATTATATAAATATAGTAAAATTACTTTATTCTTTAACTACCTTAATTATCAAAGGTGGTTTTAACCATCTTATCTTTTAACACATAGATAATTAATTATTTTATCTTTTTATACTAACTTCTCTTTTTTTTATCCTACTTACATTAGCTTTCTTTTAAATTCTTTTTATACCAAGTCTCTTATTCTTATCTTCTTTTCATATAAAGATTTTCCTTCTTCTTTTCATTGTCTTTTCTTCTTGTTTTTAATTTCTTTTTATATTAAGTCCTTTCTTTTCTTCTCTATTGTTTGTTTTTTTTTTTTTTTTTTTTTTTTTTTTTTTTTTTTTTAATATAGTAACTATATCCAAGAATTTTTTAAACTTATTTTTCTTAAAGAATATAAAATCTTTCATTTTATAAATATAATTTTAAGATTAATATTATTCCTTCTTCTTACATTTAATTGGTTCTACCTAATTAATTTTTAAAGTCCTAATTTTTTTTAATAATAATATATATTATTTTTAATATATTGATTATTTTTATTTTTTAAATTTTTATTTTTTTAATAGTAAATTTCTTGATCTTTGGCTTTTAAATATTCTTGTAAATAATCTTTTCTTGTTTAATAGTATGCTTTTTAAAAAAAAAATGTATATATTCTCCTTCTATTAAAAATGAATTACTAATTAATTTAATAGTATTTTTATCATGCCTTTGACTTTCTTCAAGCTCATGTGATTTATTGTAATTTATTACTAGATCTTATAAAATTCCTAAATCAATTTGTAGTTTGTTTAATTCTTGTATATTTTTTGTTTCATTTATGAATCTGTTTTGAACTTTTTTCAAATAGGAATGCTATGGTCTGTCAAGTGGATTTATAACTCATAGTTGACCTTCTTCAAAATCTATTGTATCTAATAGTCATTGATATTGACTGTTTATTGTCCAATCTATTATCCAATCTTAATCTGTAGCCCAATTTTGATCTATTACCTAATTTTAATATGAATTGTATAAGAATTTATTACATTCTATATTTCTTTGTCCCCTGCCTTTGCTACTCTATTTCTCTTCTTACCACTTTGTTCCATTTTAATGTTATGTTTAAAACTTATGTAGTTGCTCAATCTTGGTTTAATAACAAATGATTTATTTTGGTCAAAAAAGACAAATGCATTAAATAGTGCAATGTGCATCAACAAGATATCAACAACAAAGTTTAGAATAATTTCGGTATTTAGTGTAGCCAATGTTGGCTCGGTATTTGGTGCAATCAATCCTTTACTAACCTGATCAATCAATACTTGGATAATAAAAACAGTTGTGATTAATACCTTTGCTGCAATCAATATCCATACTTGTGAAGTAGATATCCATGCTTGTGAAGTAGATATCCATATGTGTGGAATTGATATTTATATTGGTGAAGTTAATATTTACATTAATAAAGTTAATATTTATATTAATAAAGTTAATATCTATACTAGTAAAATTGATATCCATGCTGATGAAGTTGATATCCATATTTCAATTGTTAATGGTTGAAGATCGTCAAAAATAGACCATAGTTGTTCTTCTATTTTTGTTAGTTTTTTTTAATTTTTTTAATTTTTTCATATATTGTCTTTTCATGATTTGTAACTACTTGCAATATTGCAATATCCGCTTTTAAACTGTTAATATGGTAAAAAAAAAATTAATTTATTTTCTTATAAAAATATTATTATTTTATTTGTTATCTATAACTTTAATTTTTTAATTTTTTTTCTATTTTATTGATTATAGTGCAAGAAGTTTGTTCAAGTTTTTTTTTTAATTTTTTTTTAATTTTTAAATTTGGTATTGTTAAATATTGATAATAAATTTTTTTAGAATTTTACACAAATTCATTCATTACTCTAGTGACCACTTCATTTGATATAATTACTAAAGTACAAGAAACTTCACATTTTGATTATATATAGTATTCATTACAATCTATTAAAACTAGTCCAACATATAAATCTTTATCTTGGTTATTTTGTGTGTCTTTGTTTGGAATTTTTTGTTACCTTTCATTTTCTCTGTGCTTGAATACTTTATATTTTATGATCCCCTTTCATTGTCCCATATTGTCAATCTTGTTACAATTGAATTTGTTTCAAATGTATTCAAGTTTTTTTCTTTATCCATTGAAATATTTGAAATGTTATATTGTTTTGATCTATTTGGAATAGTTTTTTAGTTGCCAATATAATATGAAATACATCAAATTCATATAATTTATAATAAGGGTGAAGGTATAGTTGCAACATTTTGTTGATGTATTGATATCTTTATTTCTTATTTTTTTGATTGTTATATGGTAACAATAGTATCAAATGTTGTCTTCTATTCTTCTTGGATTTGTGTCTTGTTTTGTATACTTATATTGTTGTCTTGCCACTTTTTGATTGTAGAATTTAACAAACTCTACTGAATTTTTTTTTCTTTGTATTAGAATTGTGAATATGTCTTAATATTTTGATACATTTTTTGTGTGGCAAACTTAACTATTATATCCCACTTTCCTTGCTTTGCACTATGTTAAATTATTTGTATTTTATTCTCTTGTCTTGTCAACTATTATAATAGTAATTATAGGAATAGATAAATTCTTCATTATTATTATTTTTAATTCATCCATTAAATTCTAATTTTTAATCGGTTATCTTTTAATTGTTTATTTAGTCTATAACTTTGTATTTTTGATATCAATAGACTAATATATATGATTCCTATCAAGACACAATAATACAGAATAGGAGATTTAAACTGAAATAAGGTTTCAAGAAAAAATCAACAAAAACTTGAATTAGTCAAATGAGTATATAAACAACATCAAGAAAGGTGAGCTAGAACTCTAAGAGATGTATTTTTGAGACTGAAGAACTCTTCAACCTTAACTTCTATATATATATATGTATTTAAGACACTTTTTGAGTGGCTTCTATTAAATTAAGAAGCTTCTCAAATAGCTTCTATCAACTGGGAAGCTTCTTGAGCTTCTTCTACTAATTACAAAGCTTCTCAAGCTACTTTTATCAACTAAGAAGCTTTTCAATTGACTTTCATTAATTCAAGAATCTCTATAATATTCTAGAAGGTTTTATGAATTTCAAAAAACATGTTCCTAACATCACCCCCTTTCCTAGCAACAAGTTCTAAGAGGAGGTCAATCTTTTTACATACATAAAAAATTAAAAATACGTTGTACTAATGAAGCTATGTATTTTGTTCTCCATTCTTAGATAATATATTCTACTAGTCTTCAAAAAAATTGCTTATGGTCTTGAACTAGTACTTCCATTATTGAAACATCCTATATAAAGATTTGATATTCATTGTAGCCTTTAAAACATCCTCCAAAAAAGATCTTAAGCTTCGAAGGATTCACTTTTTTAAGCTCAAGTAATATTATTAAAGCTCAAGTGATAGCACTAAAACTCAAACATTGGAATTGAGACTTGCATGGTTGGGTCTTGCTCTTAATAGCTCCAACCAAGATTGTACTTGGTATTGAAATGTATCATCTTCACTTTGTTCAATTAAATGCTGTAAAAATTATACTAGTTGATTTAAAGCTTGTATGGCAAGTGAATCTTTTGAATCTTGTTCTCTCAATACTTGAAGGTTTGACATGGTGACTGACTTGCTTCTACCACTTTATTCTATCTTGGAATAAATAATTATGTATTGATGAAGATTTTAGTTTAATTCTCTCCTTCTTATGAATATTCCTCAAATCCAATCTTTATTAAGAAATTATCATTGAACATGTTTGAATTTGTAGAAATAGAGTCAATAAAATTCCTCTACCTTTTGAGGTACATTGGTAAGATTTTTGGCTAATTTTTATGTGTGCTCAGTAATATCATAGCCTTGCCAATGAACAAGATATTCCAATTTGTTCTACCTTTACTGTTGTCATGTTGTAATTTGGCTACTATATAAAAATAATATACATATATATTTAATGTATAATTTACTATACAACTAAATTAGAACCATATTAGTAGATTTTATTAGTTACAAAATGTGGTTAGGTTATTAATTTTAAAAGAATCTATCTAAAAAGATTATTATTGAGATTTATACAACCTTATTTTTTTTTGGATAGTGATTTTTGAAGTTGATTTTATATTGACAATAACTTTTATATATCTTAAGTCACATTTATTAGACATTGGTGATTCTTAAGATCTTATTTACTTCTTTTATTTGGTGTTTAGAACACATATTATATAAATATTATAAGAAAAAGAGTTGGAAAAGGGTTTTAATATGAAAAAGAGTAGTTAGGCCATCCATGTGAATGAGTGGAGATTGATGATAGAAGTCTCTATTCTTATTGGCCAAAAATCATGTCCAGTGGACTTCAAGGAGGCTGCCTGAGGGCTTATTAGGGATTAGGGTTTTTTTTCGAAAGGATTGGAATATCAAAGGCTAGGATCAGCAAATTTGGATTTTTGAATATGGTTTTGATGCAAATTTTATGTAATTTGGACTTTTTATGAAGGAGATATAGGCGCTCAAAGTTAAGGTGTCAAAATTGTACCTACTGTCACTCTTTTCGACATTACTTGCATAAAAAGAAAAAAAAAGAGGATTGGCAACCGGAGTTAGAAAGAACACTTTTTTTTCTACACTTTTTAAATAAAGCTCAATGAAATCCAAGCTGGAATAAAGGTGATATTGAGAGTTGAAGTTAGTACTTGTAAGCTATGGCAATAAGTGACCATGCTTAACTTTTAAGCTATAACTTAGCCAATTTGATAAATTTTTGGCTAAAATTTTTTAGAAGTTTATATATTAATGTCATAAGACTATGTGCAAAAATTTTGTGGCACTAAAATTTTGGATTTGTGAGATATGAAGAAAATAGTGCTCGGGTGTCTCTAAACTAGGATTTTTAGCACCTACTAGGCTTTTTAAGATATCAAACGTTTAATAGTGAATTTATAGTTGATTCTTTTTTGTGATAAAACTTAAGAGTACTACCTATATTTTTAAGAAAATTTTATAGAAACTGATTGGTTGATTCAAAAATTATTAAATTCTAAAGTTTGAAAAGAAATAAATCCTTGAGGGTGAATAAGGTTTTGAAGGGTTTTTGTTGTAATTTGAGCCTTTTTGTACAAACCTATTTAAGTACAAAAGGATTTATCAATAAAAATTATCTTTTATAATATCTTTATTAAAGATAAATCAATTATTGGAATCTTGTCAATATATTTCAAGTAAATTCTCCACAGCTAGGTATCCAATATATTCTATGTGAGCATATAAAAGGGATTATTCAAACTCATGGAATAAAATAGGAGGATTTTATCCTTCAGCTAAAAGATGAATATTCTTTGGAGGATGTTAAAAAAATAATTAAAAAATAATTTATAAAATAGATTAATAAATCCAACACGGAATTGGTTGTAACAAAGTTATTTTAAGAGTTTGAAAGGCAATTTCTTCAGTTGTCTTGAATAAAAAAGCTTACACTTGAAAATAAAAAGGTGGACCTATTTTTCTAATCAGCCAACAATGAATTATAAAGGGAGTTGGAGATATTATTAGATGATAATATAAAAGACAATGGACTTACTATTAACTAGAAGAAGGTCTCAAAAGCAATAGATATACTTGCTAAAAGAGAATATTAGAGGGATAAGGTAGTAGTAAGGTAAAAAAATAGGCCTTTACTAATTATAATATTTTATAAGCAATTACCAAAACTTATTTTATCAATATCTATTATTCTAATTTTTATGTCTATAGCTGTACTTCAAAAAGATGTAATTGAAGAATTAATAAAAAGAATGAAAGACTTACAAATTAAATTGGCAAAGCTAGAAGAGAATAGAAAAATATCTAAGATTAAATCCGCATGAAAGCAAGGATATATACAAAGATGTATTTAGTGTGATAGTATGGAACATCCTGACAAGGAGTGTAGAGATTTTGCTAATACTTTACAACAAGGAGTAATTTTATAGAAGGATGAAAAGATTGCTTTATGAAATACAAGTGAGTTCTTCAAAATCAGCTTTGAAAACGAAAGGATGAAAAAGATTTTAGAAGATTATTTATGTTAATATAATATGGCATCAAAGAAAGCTACCACTTATAGCATTGAGGTTATAAAGAAGAAGGAGGATGTTTTTGACAAACATGTAGAGACAAGGAATTTGTGGAATCATGCTATCACCAATATGAATAGGAAAAAAATTATAAGGTAAGAATTAGTCAATATAGCCACAATAATTAGGAATGCTGTAGGATGGGATAATCTTATAGATATTATATTTGTACATGCTTTTTTAGCAAAATTCTATCATAAAGCTTTAATAGACAGGAAGAGAGGAAGAAATATAATAGAAGAAAACCTTGAAGAACCAAATAATAAGAGGAGATCTCATAAAGATAAAAAAAACAATACAAAATAAGGAGAACCTACATCACAAGATAGTAGATCATTTGAGAATAGACCATCAAAATCATATCCTACAGATATACTACTACTAAAGGAGAAATGGAAAAAAAAGATGGAAGCAAATAAAAACAAGAAGAAGGGCAAGCCTATTGTCTACAAACTGCAATTAGATATTGAGGTAACTACAAATTTGAAAGGGATATTAGAGGAAAGGATGTTAAATATCAAAATTGAATTTACATTACAAAAAATTCTTAGCATTGCAAAGAAAGAATTTCATAATGTCATTATTGATACTATCAAGTAGAAAAGGCAATTGATAAGAGAGTCTGCAATGTCTAATGTTCTAAATACAATATTAATAAAAGAAGAAAATTATAATTGATTGAATATTGTATCAATCAATAGAATAAATTTTTTTTAGATGAGAATAAGATTAATGATAAGGATTTTAATTATTATTCTAAGAAACATTGGATTAGAGCCACTACAAAAACTTTAGTGAAGATGAAAGATTTGAAAGATCCAATAGTTACTCTTATTGACTATGGATTTAAAATTAATATTATGTCCAAAAATGTTTATAAATGTGGAAGGTGGCCTATTGATATTGAACATGGTTGGGTGATCCAAGTAGCAAATAATATACGTAGAGACTTTTATGGTGCTTGTCCAGATATAAAGGTGAAAATTAAAGATGTATCTATTGAACAAAATTTCTTTATTCAAAATAATATTTATCCAATAATTCTTAGACAATCATATATTATTGTTGTAAGGATAGAAATCAAGATATTAAATGATAGATCTACATGTGCTTGCATTAGAAGCCAAGATAATAAACAAGCAGTATAATTTTTAACTATACTTGTTAATCATGAGTACAATAGGGATTATTGTTAAGGCCACGAATTGAAACAGATGCATAAGTTAGTAAAAACTCTATCAAAGAAAAATGACAAAGTAAAAACAAGGGAATATGTATATTTAAAAAAAAATTGGAATGACTATTATTAAAGATTAGAGAATACAAGAGACTCTTAAACTAGACTAGAAGCAAAAAAAGAATTGACAAGAGTAAAGAAGGCTTCACTCTTGTCTCTATATATACTATCTATCTAAGAATTACATCACAACATTCTATAGAACCTCCAATATGTGTCCAACTTGCAAGATACATGTCAAACTTATAAGATAAGTTTCTTACATATATACCATGTATTGAACTTATTTCACAAGCTACCAATATGTGTGACATGTGGCTAGCTTGTTGGCCAAGTTTTTAGCCTATTAATCACTTATAGATATGTATAAAGATAAATCCATGTCTATAAAGCTTCTAAGAAGCTTGTCTGCAAGATATTATCAAATTATCTTATTTTGATTTATTTCTACCTATCTATATTAACTAAATGACTATTAGAATAAATCTTGTCCATGATATTATCCCCGCTCCTAGAAACAAGTTCTACAAGGAGCGGTGATTACATTGTCGTATGTCGTGAAGTCTTGCTTGAGAATGCTCCGGGCACCTGGCTGTGGAAGATAAAAGAAAAATATGCAACAATAACTAATCCTAACTTTTCTAATCAATCTCTAAACAGTCCTTAATCATACCTTAATTAAATTCTAATCAATCTTGATTAAATTTAAAAAAATCCTAAAACAAACCCTACTAAATCCTAATCAATCCTAACAAATCCTAAAACAAATCCTAACTAACCTTAGTTGAATCCTAACCAAACCCTAAGGAAATCCTAAGGCAATTTTAGAACCTCAACAACTATCAAATAAACCATTGATTTTGATTGAAATTTTGTACACATCTTATCAATTAAATTAAAAACAAGCACATTAAATTTGAAGAAGATCTAACTTCACAAAAAGAAGAAAAACCCATAAATTTGCATGGGTGATGGCCGGCCTCCTTCTCCAATCTTGATGCCAATATTCCAATATCTAAATCTTCCTTTCACACCATTCAATTGCTTTCAAATTTTGTATGTGTGTAGAAAAACAAGTCTACTATCCATATATACAAATTTCACTCCAATCCAATTGGCAAATTGCTCAAGATCTCAAAAACCCTAACTAACCCTCAAAACTTAATTTCTGAGACCTTGATCCACTTAAACCTCAATTACGTACAACTAAATTATTACATTCAGCTCAAATTTAAAGCACATATTAATAACAACAATACCCAAAAATCTACAAATTTTTAGCTATGGATCTGCTATAAAACTTTTGAAATTGCTTAAAACATCAATCTTATTTTATTTCACAAAATCCCAAGTTGCCAAAATCAACCCTGACTTTGCAAAGCTATTACAAAGTCATTTCTTATCCAAATTACTCCCAATCAACTTCTATGCAAAACCTCTTAAGTCTTATCTTTAATCCCATCTTTTGATCTGCCAAAAGACTCTTGATTTGTCCTAGGCGGCCGTTTTAGTAGCCAAAGGTCTGATTTCGACCATGTCCTACAAACAGCCAACCCTTGGGTATCAATCTAATCTATCCTAGGGATTTTATAGCCCGATCCTACCCTCAACTTAATCCTAATATCAATCATACTAGTGATTTATCTTTTTTATAATATTTTTATTATTTTATGGCTTTTCTAAGGCAATAAAAGAATTACTACAACTTAGAAGATAAAATTACTAACTAGTTCTTATCTACTAACTATTAAGTGAAGAAAATAAATTAAGAGGCTTTCATAAAAATCTTGTTAAAATATGTTGAATTCTTGTTGAACTAAGATAACAGAGTATTAATTGAAAAATCATTTTTAGTCATAGTTTCACCATATAATCGTGTCACAATACGACAACGTGTTGAGGAAGTCCAAGATGTGCCAAATTATATTTGCTACATACTTTGATCTTTGCTCTCTTCGAAGGTATTTAATAGGTTCTCTCAGCCAATAATAATATCCCATACTAGGACGAGAAGACCACCTTATTATTTGATCATTCTTGAAGCCTTCATAACTTCTTTCAAAAAAAACATTTGGAACACCGTCGACAGTAGTTTCTACTCTTAAAAGTATCACCAAACATTGAGAGTCCCTTCCAAGGTCGTGATACCAATTATATAATGTCTCAACCAATAAATCAGCAAATGATGGCTCTTGAGCTGAATTCGTGGATTGTTGATTCTCCATCTCTTTTGGCATAAACAAATTCAAAGAAATAGTAGACAGTGATATAAGATAGAATGAAACCTCTTTTGAACCTACTTGGTTTTATAACAAAGATTTTCTTAATTCTTCATTAAGATTTTGATGAATATTGTCCACAAAATTCATTGACTTTTACTAATACATTTAGTAGATTCTTAGATGGTTCCCATATGCGTTCACTAATATTATATCTGCACTAATGTACAAGATATTCTGACCAATTTTGATGCCATCTTGAATCTAAGACATCTTCCACCTTGAATTTTTCATTATTATCCACCTCTACAAGAAGCAATCGCATTTGTCTTCTTTCTTATATATTCACTATCTTGTATAGTTCAAGCAATGATATGTGGAATATATGATAGATCTTTATAGATTTCAATAGGTATAATCGATAAGCAACTAGATTAATCTATTCACAAATCAAAAATAGTCCAAGCTTACAATAATCTAGCTTATCACAAATACAAATAGTTTGGATATTATGACAAATTAACCATATCTTATTGCCTATGTGGAATTGAGGCTATTTCTTACAATAGATATTTGTATTGATTTTTTATTATTTTTTATCTTTTTTTATTTGTATTTTCATTGTTGCATATAATTCTAACAATTGATTCACCAAATCTTCGATCATAAGATTATCAACTTTTAAAAAGTCAAAAGTATTAAATTGTGGATGATAACCATAATTGATAAAGAATGGAGTTTGTTGAATAGAAGAATGTACCAAATTATTGTAAGCAAAATCTACCAATGGTAAAAAAATTATCCAATCATCTTGATTATAGTTGATGGTATATCTCAAATATTGCTTTAAAATTTTATTTATCCGTTTTGTTTGTCCATCAGTTTGAAGGTGGAAAGTTGAAGATAGTTTTATATCTACCTTCAATATTTTGAAAAGGATTCTCCAAAATCTTGATACAAATTACATTTTTTTATTTGATATAATATCTTTTGGTAAACCATGATAGTGATAGATATTATTAAAGAAGAATTTAGCTATTTTTTTATCTATAATAGATTTTATATATGATACAAAATATTCCATCTTAGTAAAACAATCTACAATCATGAATATAGAATCATATGAACTTAAATTTGGAAGATCTATAATAAAATCTATAGAAATAGAAGACCAAGATTATTCTGATACAAGTAATGGTTGAAAAAGTCTATAAGGTTGATAATAAGGAGTTTTTGATCTTAAACAAACATCACATGGCTGTACAAATTCTTTAACAACCTTCTATATTTGAGGCCACAAAAAATCTCTTAATATTAATTCCAAAGTCTTATTATATCTAAAATATTTTATTGCAAGGAGGTTGTGATGAGCTTTTAGAGTATATAGTCATATTACGCCTTCTAAATTATATAAGCATCTTTTAAAATAGAGTAGATTGTTCTTGAATTCAAACTTGATAGTATCATAAGATGTAGATGAATTATTTTTAATCTCATAGATAAGAGGGTCTGAAGACATACTCAATTGGATTTGCTTGACAAAAGTTGAATCAATAGTCAATGTTGATTTCATTGCTTAAAGATGAAATTGCATTAGCTTCAAGAGAATCATTTTTTATTGATCAAAAGCTAAATCTTCTTCTTTTGGTACAAGATAAGAATGTCTAAAAAGGACATTGGACAGACCTTGTTTTTTTCCTAGCCAATAAATGATAATAAACTTAAATCTTGATAAAAACATGCTCCAACGAGCTCGGCAATAATTCAACACGCATGTTGATATGAAATGCTTGAGGTTCTTGTGATCTGTATATACGATGATTGGACTAAAAGCACCTTCTAGATAGTGATGCCATTCTTAAAAAGAATCTATAAATAAAAAAGTTCTTCATTGTGGATTTTATAGTTGATTTTTATTATTGAAATTTTTTTGGAATGAAAAGCTATTAAGTGAAGTTTGTCATTTGCTCCCATTTGTGATAGTACTATATCCAAAATAAAATTTGATGCATTTGTTTTTATAAAAAATGCCTTGGAAAAGTCAATACAATATAAGATTAGTACAAAAATAAAAGCTATTGTTAAAGCCTAAAATGATGCTTCTACTTCTTTACTCCATTCAAATTTGTCTTTACAAGTTAAGCATGTAAGTAGAGCTATAACTTGAAAAAAGTTTTTGATGAAGATTCAATAACAATTGACAAATTTCAAAAAGCATTGCACATCCCTTATTGTTCTTAAAACCTTCCAATCTATGATTGTCTGAACTTTCTTAGGATCCATTTTGAGACCATCATTCAAAATAATGTATCCTAAGAAGCCAACTTTAGTAGTGTGAAATACATACTTTTTTATCTTGGCATATAATTTTGTATCTCTAAGTTTTTATAACACATGACAAATATAAAGTTCATATTCTTCTGTGTTCTTAGAATATGTCAAAATATCGTCTAAATAACAAATAATGAAATCATTGAGAAATTCACAAAAAATGTCATTCATAAGATGTTGAAAAGCAGCTGATGCATTTGTAAGTCTGAAAGACATGACATTATATTCAAAATGTCCATATCTTGTTCAAAATACAATCTTCTATTTATCACCTTCTTTGATGCACACTAGATTGTATGTTCCTCTTAGATCTATTTTATATAGATCTTAGTTTGATTCAATTAATCAAGAAGTTTAGATATCAAAGATAGAAGATATTTATTCTTAATTGTAATCTTATTGAATCCTTAATAATCTACATACATCCATAGTGATCCATCTTTTTTCTTTATAGATAAGATAAGAGCTCCTATTGGAAATTTTGAATAATATATAAAATTCTTGGCTAAGTTCTCATCAATGTATTTCTTGAGTTTAGTCAATTCATTTTGTAATAAATTATAGATTGGTCCAAATAGAGGTTGAGTTTCTTCTTTGAGATCAATTGAGCAATCATATGGGTGATGCTCTAGAAGAATATTTATATTCTTTTTTTAAAAAATATCTTGATAATCTTGATATTGGTTTGGAATGCCACTTAAAGTCTTTCCACTATCAAAAGTAGATGTAGCATAAATAACAAAAGATGATTCTTCTTTTACTACATTCATAAAAGCTTTTGCGCCTATAAATATAAGTTTTATTATACTAGGCTTATGGTTTATTACTTGATTAATAGAATTCTTATTAATATTTTTAAAAAAGTGAAGTCTACAAAAAATCTAGTCTATTTAAGGATTATATTTTTTTAGCCATGATAAATCTAAAATGATTGGATTAAAAGAAGATTTAATTATATTAAAGATTATACAATTATTATGACCATTTATTGTTATATTTACAAGAAAAATTTTATAAATAATATCTCCAAAAGATAACAGGTGACCATCTATGATTTCTACTTGTATGATTCAGGTTCTTTTATTAAAGATATTCTATGACTTTTTATAAATTCTTTATCTAAAAAACACGCTGAGGCTCTTGAATCTAGTAAGGCAAAGGCTTTGTGATTTATAGGTTCCAAACAAACATCTATTATAAAATAAAGAGAGGGTTCTGAG
This sequence comes from Physcomitrellopsis africana, assembly GCA_036785485.1. NCBI lineage: Eukaryota > Viridiplantae > Streptophyta > Bryopsida > Funariales > Funariaceae > Physcomitrellopsis > Physcomitrellopsis africana. Next base: position 499,803 of record JAWRVF010000059.1, on the reverse strand, counting down.
GAGAGAATAGAACTTTTATTATGAATTATACAAGATTCCCACTGCACGGTGTCATATGTTATGAAGTCTTGCTTGAGAATGCTCCAGGCACCTAGCTATGGAAGATAAAAAGGAAATATATAACAATAACTAGTCCTAACCTCTCTAATCAATCTATAAATAATTCTTAATCAAATCTTAATTAAATCCTAGTCAATTCTGATCTAATCCAAATAAATCCTAAAATAAATCCTAATTAAATCTTAATCAACCCTAATCAAATTCTAACAAACCATAAAACCTTAGTCAATCCTAGTTAAATCCTAACAAACCATAAAAACCTAATCAATCCTAATTAAATCCTAACAAATTCTAAAAAATCTTAAAATAAATCTTAATTAAATCCTAATTAATCCTAATCAAATCTTAACAAATCCTAAAACAAATCCTAAATAAATCCTAGTCAATCTTAGTCAAATCCTAGCAAATTCTAAAACAAACTCTAACTAAATCCTAATCAATCCTGATCAAACTCTAACAAATCTTAAAACAAATCCTACTCAACCCTGGTCAAACTCTAACAAATCCTATTCAAATCCTAAACAAATCCTAAATCCTAAATCCTAATCAAATTCTATTCAAATCCTAAATCCTAAATCCTAAATCAAACCCTAATCAAATCTTAAATCAAACTCTAACCTTTTCAAATCAACCCTGGGAAAAATTAGAACCTCAATATCTATCAATTAGATCGTTGATCTTACTTAAAACTTTGTATACCTTTCAATCTCTTAGTCAACAACAAGGACAATAAATTTGAAGGAAATCGAACGTACCAAATGAAAGAAAAATCCTAAAAACTCCTTGGGTATTGGCCAGCCTTCTTCTCCAACCTTAATGCTGATCTTCTAGTGCTAATTTCTCTCTTCTTCACTATTCAATTAATCTCAAATCTCTCAATTTTGTAGGAATACAAGTCTTCTACCCATACACACAAATTTCATTCCAATCCAACTAGTAGATTGCTCAAGATCTCAAAAATCCCAACTGACCCCCAAAGCTTAATTCCCAAGACCTTGACCTACTTAAACCTCAATTACATACAATTACATCATTAGATTGAGCTCAAATTTATAGCATCCTATAAGCACTATTATATGCACCAATCCAAAAAATATCACTTATAGATCTATAACCAATCTCACAAGATACTCAAAAATATAAATCCTAATATATTTTATAAAATTAGAGTCACCAAAATCAACCTTGACTTTGCAAAGCCATTATAAAGTCATTACCAATTCAAATCACTCTCAACTAATGCTTAAAGAAAGATCCTCTTGTCTCCTTTCTAATTCCACCTTTCGATCTACAAAAAACCCCTCGACTTGCCATAGGCATACAATTTTGTGCCTCAAGGTCAGATTCTAATCCCAGCTCATAATTGGTCCTCTCTGGGTATCTATTTTGAGATTTTTGTGGTAAATTTTTCTATAATCTATTCTTAACTTCCTCTTGTATATGCCCATATCTACTTTGTTTTGCCTTACTTATGATCCTACAAAGTAAATAGAAGCTCATTTGTAAAAAAGGCAGCATTAACACCTATTAGTTTTATTCCTTTTTTTCCTACTATCTATTTTTCTAAGATAATTTGCTCCAATATTTTGAACTAAGATCTTCTATAATATACTATTTCTACACTTTTTCACCTAATAGTCACGTTACATCATAACAACGGTCCCTATTGTAGCTGGACAAATCTATTTTCCAACATATTTTCTTCTTTGATATCTATACTCTTTATTTTCTGGTTGTGTCATTTTTTTGGACAATATTGAGTAGTATGCTTAGGTTTCCATAATATAAACATAATCCTTCTTGATAATAATAAGTCTTTTCTTGTTCAATAAAAAGTTTAAAACGTATCGCGTCAATTTGCATGTCTTCTACTTCTAAATATACATATTGAAAAGATGTTGATGTTGCCATTATATTATAGTAAAGTTAAGGCTTTCTTTTGTGACTATCAAATTGAATTTCAAAAAGCTAATTGTCACACTTCATAGCAAAATCAATTGCTTGACTCAAAGTCTAAGGATCAAGTAAGTTGAATATTAATTTCTTTACCTCATATTATAATCCATAGAGAAATTGGCTAATAAATGGAGCATCATCTCACTTAGTATCAATTGCTAATTATCAAAATTGTGAAGCATATGATATCATTGATCAATTGCCTTATCACAAGATACAGATCTTGTTGATTGCAACACGAATTACATTATATTTTCCATATATAGATCAAAACTCTGCTAAAAATGTCTCCAACTTATCCAATATTGGATCACATCATTCAAGAAAGGATGAAAATCATAATAAAGCAAAGCCTGAAAGTAGTGTTCCAATAAACCTGACTTGTGATCCTTGAGTTGAATAACTTTAGAATTGAAGTTCAATCACCCCTTGTATTTGATTGATGAATCCTTGAAATTTAGATTTGGTACCATCAAACTTCTTCGGCAAATTAATTTTTGATTCTTTGATGCTTAAATAGTATTCAATTGTAGGTGAAGTGGTATGGCTTGAAGCAGCTCCAACCATCACTATATCCTCACTTTCTGCTAATCTTGTTGCTTTTTGTAGTGGTGCATTAAGTTGATGCATTGTAAGCATTAATTCTTTCATTTGCTCTTGCATTTGTTCCATTACGCTCTTCATTTGAGTAAGCTCTGCCATGATAATACAATTAAAAAAAAAAAAAAATATCTACTCTTACTACAAAAATAGAATACTTGAGAACAAAAAAAAAAAAATCTAAGAATAATATCAATTTAGAAGTATGTAATTTATAATTTTTAATATTCTTATGTCTTATCAAGAAAAAGAGATAATCTATTCTTAATTAAGAAAAGACAAAGCTCTAATATTGTATCTTTATTCTTGTCAATCTATCAAGGCCACAAACTGAAATAGATGCATAAGTTAGTGAAAACTATATCAAAGAAAAATGAGAAAGTAGAAACAAGATAATATGTATATTAAAAAAAAACTAAAATGGCTATTGTCAAAGATTAGAAAATACAAGAGACTCTTGAATTAGACTAGAAATAAGAAAAGAATTGATAAAAATGAAGAAGGCTTCATTCTTGTCTCTATATATATTATCTATCTAAGAATTATATGGCGGCATTCTGTAGGACCTCCAATACATGTCTAACTTGCAAGACACATATCAAACTTGCAAGACAAGTTTCTTATATGTGCGCTACATACTTAATTTATTCCACAAGCTATCAACATGTGTGATATATGGTTAGCTTGTTCTACAAGCTACCAGCATGTGCAATACATGGTTAGCTTGTTGGCTAAGTTTTTAGCCTACCAATCACCTACAGACATGCATAAAGGTGAATCTGCATCTATAAAGCTTATAGGAATCTTTTCAACTTACTTTTATCTATTTCTACCTATTCATATTAACTAGATGATTATTCGAGTAAATCTTGTCTCTGACAATTATCTACAAAGTGGCTAGTTACTAAGGATCAATGAAGAATTTAACAATTTTTGTAATGTACCACTATAGAGTAAGGATGTAGTGGTACATCAGAGAAGGTACTCTCATAAGGAGAAGAAAGTATCTTTTATATAGGTGTGAGCCATCAAAACAATTTAATTATTTATTTTTATCCAAAATCAATTAAAAATCAATAGTTAGAATAAATTTAGGCTAATTAGTATTTATTGGTAGCTAAAATCCTGGTAAAAAAGATTATTCTTGCCAAATAGATATTTTTATCATTCTAAAAAATAAGCTCGATATATTAATAGAAAAATTAGATAAGAATATAATAAATTATTTAAATTTAATAATATAATAATTATCTAGAGCTAGAATCAATTATACTAGTCTAACTTATTATTAAAAAATAATAGAATTTCAAAAATTAGAATTCTATGAATTTTGATAATTTTAAAAAATTATCGGCTTTTAATTATTATGAATTAGAATTGTTTAATAATTGGTGATTTTAATCACCATATTAAAATACATCTAGTTGAAAAAAATACTATGAATTTATTTAGATTATTATTATTCATCTAAATTTAGATTAAAAGGTAGTAATAAAAGTTCTTGAAGTATTTTAGTAAAATTACAATAGTGCAAAATTACAATTAATAAATTGATTAGAATTACACTGTTGAACTTAGATTTGGACATATGAGTAGTCAATATTAGGATAAAATTGTGTTTTAAATGCATTGGTGGTATTACTTTTGCTAAAAAGATAGTTTATTCTTAGTTATAGGTAAATCCAGTCTTAAAATTAGACTTAGGCTTAGGATTATTTTAGGCCCTTGATCTTGATTAGGGATTTGTAGTTTAAGGATATGGATGTAGCTCCCACCCTTGGGCCGCCTTGGTCTTGGTTAAAAGAGGCTTGGGTGGCCACTCTTGCTCTCTCTCATCTTTTGGTGGCAAAATCCTTGAAAAATTTCTCTTTGAAGTGTGGATTCTTCTTTCCTAAGTTGGACTATATTTCATTTGTGCATAACTTCTAGTTAGAATAGAATTAGGATATATATTTTTAGAAAGAGGTAGGACTTTTTGTTTGCTTTTCAAAGACATATTGTACGTGCCATTTGAATCAAGGACAAGGCACTGGCAGCCATTTTAGGAATATTTTGTTTGCTGCCCCTTCAACTTAGAGTTGTGACTTTGGAGAATGAGATCTGGCGTGTTAAGAAGATTTTGAAGATAAAACTTATTGAAGAAGAAGTACTTTGAAATCTAGTTTATAAGATACTAAGGCTTGTTTAGAGACAATCAAAGACAAGGTAGTGGCAGCCATTTTAGTGACAAGGTATTTGCTATTGGAAAAATTTAAAATACCAACTTTGAGGAGTGACATCTTCTAAATCAAAGTGAGTTTGGAGCTGAATTTTTGAATGGTCATAGAGCTTGAAGTGACCTTTCTAAGAGATCTATACATACTTGAATCCAATCAAGGATAAAGCAACATCATATGTTGTAGTGAAGAGGGGTTGATTTCTTAGATCGGAAGTATCACTCGATTATGTTTTTATATTTTTTCACAATTGCTTGTGATTTCCTTCTAGCACCTTATTGAATAATCTTGATACTTATTATTAAATACTTCTTGAGCTAATTTTCCTTTATTATCCTATATTTTTATTTTTTACTTTTATTTGAAAGTTTTCCATTATATTTTTTATTTTTTTATTTTATTTTTATTACTAATTAAAGTTTGTACTTTTAAATTTTATTTTTCTATATTTTTACTATTAATTTTATCTTTTATCTTTTATTCTTTTATTTATTATTTTTATTTTAATCTTTTATATTTTATTTTTTACTATTTATCTTTTATCTTTCATTTTTATCTTGATTCTTTTATTTTTTTCATCCATCTATAATATTAATGGTGTATTATTTAGAAGACACTTAGATAATAGTATTAAAAATACTAATAATAAAAAAAAACCATAAAAAAATCTTAAAATACTATTTTTTTTTAATTCAATCAAATAAAAACATAAAAATTCTTGTAGTGAGTTTTTTTGGCTCACATAATGGTGCGTTTTCCGGAAGGCCAATCTTATAAGTCTTAGCATTATTTAGAAAGTGATTCTTAATTGTTTTATATTTTGTAAGTACTTGTGTAGTGGTATTGATTGTTGATGCAGATTGCATATAAAGAATAGTTGTAATCCAAGTGGAGCTTGGAGTGAAGAGGTGGAATATTGACATTGGCTTGTTTCATGGTACATCTATCTTCCGTAATTGAATTCATATATAATTGAATCAAAGAATCAATTTATTTTCACCTTTTTAAAAAATCAAGTTTAAATCTTATAATACTAATTATTATGGTAGAATGAATGAGAGTGAGACATAAGTATGATATCAAGGAGGTTAGTACATGGCCCTTGGTGAACGTCTTTTATTCTTTGTGCTTAGAATTAACTAGGAGGCTAAGGGGTGAAAGGCTTCGGCTCTCTTGTGTAATTACAAAGTTGCAGTGAGCCTTTTAGTTAATAGAGGAGGTCTAGGTGACCAGATATGGGATAAGGTCGGGCCTCCTTTTCCCTCCAAAGTAGTTTATCACTAAGATAAGAGGCCATAAAGTGATTTTTTTTTTTTTTTTTTTTTTTTTTAATAATTCTTGTTAGATGCTTCTATATTTGATTGGAATTGGTATTGATGGGAATTCAATGGAGTTTTCTAGAGCTATGATAGAGTGTTGGAATTGTGATAGGAAAGAATATGACATGAGATATATTTCCTTAACTTTCCTTATGGCAGTAGGAAAAAAATTTAAGGGGACCAATTAGAGCTCTTAAAAATGCCTAAGACATACAAAACCTAGCTATTTCATCAAATCCCTTTGTGGATTCTCTTTTCAAAATCAAAGCATAGTAATTTTGAACTAAAATTTGAAGCCTTAGACTTATAATTAAAATAGAATTAGCTAATTAAAATTAGAATTAATCTCTTCTTTACATATGAGGATAACAAGTATCAAGTTGGCTAGAGATGCAACTAGGTGAGTTACTCTTGACGATATATATGCTAAAAAAAACAAAAATAAAGTTTTTTGTTCAGTAAATTGATGTCATTAATCTAATAGTGGATAATTTTCCATCAATTAATTTTGAAAGGAAGGGGATAGAAAGATGGCTCCCTCTTGTCTTGAAGACAAGTTCTTTTTGAAATTGGTAGGAAAAGATCACTCCTACCCTAGGATTGCGGCATTCAATTGCTTACTAGTAAACTTGATTATTTAATCAATACTACAAAAAATTTCCATGTGTGCTCATTAATATTATAGCCGTACTAATGAATAAGATATACCAATTTATTCCATCTTCACCATGAATTAAGTACCTTTTCAATCTTGTATTCTTTATGGTTGTGAGCCATCAAAATAGCTCAGTTTTTTATTTTTATCCCAAAATCACTCAAAAACCAATAGTTATGATAAATTTATACTAATTAGTATTTATTGGTGGCTAAAATCCTTGTTAAATGGATTATTCTTACTAAATAGATGTTATTATTCTAAGAAAATAAACTCGATGTATTAGTAGAAAATTGGATAAAAAATTATCTAATTTTAATAATAAGATGATCATCTAGGACTAAAATAAAATATACTAATTTAATCAATTATTAAAAGATAATAGAATTCTAAAATTTTAAATTCTATGAATTCCAATAATTTTTGAAAATTATCAGCTTTTAAATGTTATAAGTCAAAATTATTTAATAATTGGTGATTTTAATCACCATATTAAAATATATCTAATTGAAGAAAATACTATGATTATATTTAGATTCTTATTATTCATCTAAGTTCAAATTAAAAGATAGTAGTAAAAGCTTTTTGAAGTATTTTAATAAAATAATAATAGTCAAAAATTATAATTAGTAAATTGATTAGAACTATGCTTTTAAAACTTAGATTTGGATATGTGAGTAATCAATTTAAGGATAAAATTGTGTTTGAAACTCATTGGTGGTGTTAGTTTTGCTAAAAAGATAGTCTATTCTTAGTTATAGGTGAATCCAACCTTAAATTTGGGCTTGGACTTAGGGTAATTTTGGCCCTTGATCTTGATTAGGGATTTGTAGTTTATGGGTGGAGATGTGGCCGCCACCCCTAGGCTGCCTTGCTCTTGGTTAAAAAAGGCTTAGGTGGCCATTTTTTTTCTCTCTCATCTTTTGTTGGCAAAGCCCTTGCAAAATTTTTCCTTGAAGTGTAGTTTTTTCTTTCTAAGTTGGGCTGTGTTTCATTCACACATAACTTTTAGTAAGAGTAGAGTTAGGACTTGAATTATTAGAAGATTGTAGCACTTTTTGTTTGCTTTCCAACAACATATTGTACAGGCTATTTGGATCTAAGACAAGGCAGTGGCAGCCATTTTAGTGGCAAGGTGTCTGCTACCCTTTTAGTTTTAAGTAGTGACTTCAAAGGACAAGATCTAGAATTTTAAGAAGAAATTGAAAGTAAAATTTATTAGAGAAGAAGCACTTTGAAGTTTAGTATTTGAAAAACTAAATCGTGTTCATGGACAACTAAGGACGAGGTGGTGGTAGCCGTTTTAGTGAAGGGGGGTCTGTTGTTGGACAATTTCAAAGCACCAATTTTGAGGAGCGACATCTTCCAACCAAAGTGAGTTTGGAGCTGAAATTTTGGATGGTAATAGAACTTAAAGTTACCTTTTTAGAAGGTATAAGCATGCTTGAATCCAATCAAAGACAAGACAACAGCAGCTGTTTTAATGAAAGGGGATTGATTCCTTGGATCAGAAGCATCACTCGGTTAGGTTTTCATTTTTTTTACAATTGTTTGTAATTTCCTCCTAGCACGTTATTGAATGATCTTGAAACTTATTAGTAAATACTTCTTGAGCTAATTTCCCTTCATTATCCTATTCCTTTATTTTTTTACTTTTACTTAGAAGTTTTCCATTGGAATTTTTTCTTCCTTGGTTCACTTTTATTATTAATTAAGTTTATACTTTTAACTTTTGCTTTTCTATATTTTTCTTTTATATTCATCTTTCACTTTTTATCTTTTATCTTTTTACTTATGATTTTTACTTTAATCTTTTATATTTTATTTTTTATTATTTATCTTTTATCTTTTATCTTTTACTTGTCAATTTTACTATTATCTTTTATCTTTTATCTTTTATCTTTTACTATTTATCTTTAATCTCATATTTTTACCTCGATTCTTTTATTTTTTTTATCCATCTATAATACTAATGGTGTATTGTCTAGAAGACACTTAGATGGTAGTATTGCAAATGCTAACAATAAAGAAAATCCATAAAAATTCTAAAAATACTAATTTTTTTCTAATTCAATCAATTAATAACATAAAAAAACTTATAGTGAGTTTTTTAGCTCACATAATGGTGAGTTTGCCGGGAGTCCAATCTTATAAGTATTAGCATGACTTGGAAGGTGATTCTTAATTACTTTATATTTTACAAGTACTCGTGCAGTGGTGTTGATTGTTAATGTAGATTGCATAGGAAGAACCGTTGTAGTTCAAATAGAATTTGGAATGAAGAGGTGGAATATCGACATTGGCTTATTTCATGGTACATCTATCCTTTGTGATTGAATTCATATATAATTGAACCAAAGAATCAATTCATTCTCACCTTCTTGAGAAATCAAGTTTAAATCTCATGATGCCAAATGTGGTGGGAGGGTGAATGAGAGTGAGACATAAGTCCGACATCAAGAAGGTTAGCACATGGCCCTTGGTGAACCTCCTTCATTCTTTGTGCTTGGAACTAACTAAGAGGCTAAGGGGTGAAAGGCTCCGGCCCTCCCACACAATTGTAAAGTTGTAGTGAGCTCTTTAGTCAATAAGGGAGGCCTAGGTGACCGAATATGGGACAAGGTCGGGCCTCCTTTCTCCTCCAAAGTGGTTTACCACTAAGATAAGAGGCCATGACGTGATTTTTTTCTTTCTTTCTTTTTGTTCTTGTTGGATGCTTGTATGGTTGGTTGAAATTAGTGTTGATGGAAATTCAATAGAGTTTGATAGAGCTATGGTGGAGTATTGGGGTCATAATAGGAAGGAGTACGGCATGAAATAAATTTCTATAACTTTTCTTATGGCAATAGGACAAAAATTTTAGGGGACCGATTAGAGCGCTTAAAAATACCTAAGATATATAAAATCTAGCTATTTTATCAAAACCTTGGATGGATTCTTTTTTTAAAATCAAGGCATAGTAATTTAAAACAAAAACTTGAAACCTTAGACTTGTGATTGGAATAGAATTAGTTAATTAAAATTAGAACTAATTTCTTTTCACGTATGAGGCTAACAAGTGCTAGGTTGGCTGGAGATGTAACCAAGTGAGTTACTCTTCACGATGTATGTACTAAAAAGAAACAAAAATAAAGTTTTTTGTTCAGTAAATTGATGTCGTTAACCTAATAGTGGGTAATTCTCCATCTATTAATTTGGAAGGAAGGGGATAGAAAGACGATTCCCTCTTATCTTAAAGTCAAATTTCTTCTGAAATTGGTAGAAAAGTGTCACTCCTACCCTAGGTCGTCTCGTATAATACTTAGTAAAGGAAGATTAAGTATGAGGTGATTGTCATACTTACATTCCCTCACTAGATGTTGATTGCTTGTTTAATGCCCATGACGGAGAGATTGAGCACCTAAGTGGATTGCATGTATCTCTGATAAAGAACCTCCAAAATTTCAAATCAATATCATAACTTAATAGAAGTATTACATGTGTGTGGCTATAGAATGAATGGAATCATTTATATTAGGAGTTTTTAAGAGTCTAGATGCAACCTAGGATGCAATCAAGTAGACCAGAATTAATACCTTTATTAGATAATATAGATCGTTTAAGCTCTCATTGTATATCACTTAGAACAAGTGATAGAACCTCTTCAATTCATTGCACAAATTTAGATCCATTGCTTCAATATTTTGACTCTAGTATTAGAAAAGGCCATCAACGTGTTACTAATTTACTACAACCAAGCTTGAAACCAGTTATTGCCCCTTTAGAGTTATCTATTTTGTGGTGGAAATCCTACTTCCATCCTGAATTGCTTTTAGAAGATGGATTTGAACCTCATCTTCCTACTGACTGGTTTCAAAGTTTGACTAGTTTACAACCAAATTCAAGTACCATCCGATTAAGTGATTTTGACCATACAACTATGGCAAAACTAGCTATTAATCCCTTAGTCAGACCAAAGGGCCTTCCTATTATTGTACTTGAAGGTTTAGTACCAGCTAATGTATCTTCTAACCTGCCAAAGTTTTATAGGATCAAAATAGAAGATCCATCATACCATGTGGAATAATATATCGAAACCTTGACTAGTTCCCTAGTTACAAATCTAAATTATTACCTTGTCTGATTTCCTACCACTCTACAAGATGAAGCATATGAATGGTATCGAAACCAACTTGAAGGAACCTTTATCACATGGGAGAGGCTCCAACGGAAATTTGTTAATAAATTTAAATCTGAAGTAGGTCAAAGTGCCACATTACAAGTACTAGCGACAATCAAACAAGGTAGAGAGGAGGATATCTCTTCCTACATTTGCCGTTTTGAGCTAGTGTACTTAAGATTTGTAGGTGATATACTTAATAATGATACATTGAAACAATTTTTTATCCAAGGATTTTGTAAGACCTCTACTCTTAGAGGAATTTTGGATAGGCGCCCCACAACCTTGATAGAAGCCAAGGCAGCAGCCAAATAAGTGGAAAATATAAAAAAAGAGTATGATAAATTGTGGAGGAGAAAAGATGAATCTATTCCTCTTTTTATCCCGATTCGCCCTAAAGATGAAAAATTAGAGGTTGTCCCTCTGGCCCCTATATCTAGTCATAATATTTCTTTGAAGACATCAACAAAGGTCTTTCCCACCTCCTTAGCCACTAAGCCACCTCCTCCTTTACCTGCCTTACTTCTGCCTATAAAAGATGCTAAGCTAGATGCCTTGAAGAAAGAATTGCAAGGCAATTAAAAAGGATTCAAGGACAATATCATGAAATAATTACAATTATTAACTAAACAGATGGAAGGGTTGGCTAAAATCCAAAATCTTAACCTTTCTCCTCTTCTAATTGAGTCAGAAAGACATTCTTTAGGCTTATGGTACACTTTATGTGGGCAATCAGGGCATACAGTCTAGTTTTGTGATACAATGCCTTTACAACATTAGCAGATGCAAGGACAACAGGTGTATGTATCTCCGCATAGAAATCAAAACTTTCAAGGCCCCAATTATAGACAACAAGGTTATCAGTGAGCCAATCAAGATTTTGGAGGTCAATATAGACAAAGGTACAAGTTTCATGCTTTTTGTAGCAAGCGACATCTATTTGGTCAGTGTTAGGTGGAAAGCCAAATAGTATGTGGTAATTGCAATAGCAACCATCTCACTGACATGTGTAGGAAACTTGATAGGATCATTCCTTTGCCACCGCCTGCAGGCAATTATATGCAACAAGCACATGATAATCATGGAGGGGCTAGACAACCTCTTAATGATAATATTTTGAGGCCATCTAGTTTATACTATGACTATGATAACAATAGACAAAAGCAAAACCCTCTAGTTGGGCTTCAGACCAATACTAGGTTCATTCCTTTAAATCAAAATATGAATCATAGTCAAATTCCACACAACCAACCACATATTGATCAGAGCTCTCAAGATGTCAGGTTCATAAATCAAACCAATAGTGAAGGGATAGATCAAGCCTCCACTTCATCTGTAGTAATTCAGCCTATATCTCCTGAATCTAATTTTATTAGCCATAGTTTACCTCTTTCCAAGGTACAAATGCCACCTATTGCACCAATTTTAGCAATGACTAGATCTAAAATTAACATACCATCAATATTAGAAGAAGAAAAAATTGATATGGAAAGTCTACTTGAGTTCTCAAACTTAGAAAAAAATTGTTCGAGAAGCGATCATAGCGACCAACAAAGGAAATAAAAAACTTGTATACCTTAAACCTTTAATGGAAAACTTTTCTATTCCAACTGAGAATATTGAGGTTGGACTTAAGACCAATCCTAATAACAATATATGGGAGGGTCCAAGAATCCCCGAATCAGAGATATTACAACTACCTAGAGCCAAAACAAAAGATGCGATAGGCTCATATGATTTATGGGCAAATCTAAGCAACCTAAAGGCTGATATTTCCTTGACACAACTCTTAGAGATCTCACCTATTGCAAGAAAAATGCTGAAAACCGGAATGCCCATAAGACATAGAAGGAAACTAAAGGTTAAAGTAGTTGCAAGGATGCAATTTCATAAGAAGCCTACGAATGTAAAAGCAATGGAAATTAAAATTTCTATTCTGGATAAAATTCTACCGAATACCATAGTAGATGGAAGAAGCGGCCTAAACATTATGTCTTTGGAGATTATGGAAAAACCAGGCCTTAAGATTACTAGATCCTCACTATTTATTATTAATATGGCAAATTAAAGCCCTGCCACTCTAGTAGGCCAAATCAAAGATTGTAAGGTATTAATTGAAAATAAACAGTACAGCGTCACCTTCCATATCATTCACATGCATACAACTAAGGATTCATTTTCTTTGTTATTGGGTCGTCCATAGTTGACGATAGCTGATACAATAGTTGATTGAGGAGGAAAAAAATCCTATATTAATTTTGGACCTTGGGATAACCAAATCAAGGTTGCTATTAAATCTAGCCATAATAGCTTGAGCCACCATGTGGCTTCTTCATGTGATGATGAATCACCAACTTTAACACAGAAGAGACGAGACAAAGCCATTGCTCAAGAACATTCAACCTTGACTAGTCTAATAGATCAAAGTCTAAAACCATTAGGATGCCTTGGACCAAGCTTTATCATTGGATAGATGATGGAGAATTCACTCAATGGTTGAATGAACACCTCCATTCTAATTCAGATATAGAAGAGTCAATCAATTTTTTAGAAGGAATTGAACTTGGGGGGGATTTTGAGATGAATAAAGAACTTACCATCAATTTGGAAGTATTAAAAAAAGAGGGAGCATATGGAATAGCTATAGGTGGAACTCTAGAGAAAACCATAGAGGTTTTCAAGGATGAAAATGATTGAGTTCCAATCCTTTGTTTCAAAAAATCCTCATCGAGAATTATTACAAAAGAAAGTGTTACCAATTATCCTCCCATTCCTAGCGATTGGTATAGAGGCTTTGAAGAGCAGTCAGATGTGCACTAAATGGATTGAAAATATATGAATGTATTCAAAGAGGAAAAAGAAACCAAACATATTAAAGTGGAGGCACAATTAAGCGATGAGGAAACTACTAAGTTTAGAAACCTAGTGATGGAATATTGTAAAGTATTTACATGGTCTTACAAGGACTTAAAAGATATACCGCCAAAGGTAGCTCAACACCAAATAGCTTTAGTTCCTGGAGCTATATCAATCAGACAAAAAAAACATTGTATGAATCCATAGTTATAATTGGTAGTCAAAGATGAATTAGAGAAGCTACTCTAAGTTGATTTTATCAAACGGGTAGAAATTATTGATTGGATATCTCCCATGGTATTAGTAAGAAAGAAGAATGGCAAACTTAGGGTCTATATAGATTATAGGAAGTTGAATCAAAATATGCAAAATGATCATTTTCCACTTTCTTTCATCAATAGCATTTTAAATGAGGTTGCTAGCCATGAATTATATACCTTTATGGATGGTTATTCTAGTTACAATCAAATAGCTATAGCCCTTGAAGACCACCATAAGACGGCTTTTATCACACCTTGGGGGACCTTTATTTTTTTGGTGGTGCCATTTGGGCTTTGCAATGCCCCTTCTGCCTTCCAAAGGGCTATGACATATGCATTCTTAGACTTGTTATACAAATCCATGACTATTTTTATAGATGATTTTAATACACAATCTAATATTAAGAACCACCTAGAGTCTGTGAGAGAAGCTTTTGAACAATGTAAAAGAATAGGAATAGTCCTCAATCTCGGAAAAATCTTTTTGGCGGTCTGAAAGGGAATATTGCTTAGATACATGGTTTTTAAAAATGGTAGAAAATCTGATCCCGAGAAAGTGGAAGTTATTGTCAAACTACCACCACCTACAAATGTGAAGGAAGTTGAACAAGTGTTAGGCCACATTGGGTGGTATTGTGAATTGATTCTAGATTACGCCACAAGAATCTTATCTATTACCAAGTTGCAACGGAAGGTAATAAGATTTGAATGGACTAATGAATGCCAAGAAGCCTTTGATTGATTAAAAAGGAAGTTAAACTCATATCTTATACTAAAACCATCAAATTGGAGTGTACCTTTTCATATCTATTGCAATGCTTCAGATTTAGCAGTAGGCAGTGCATTGTGCCAATCCATTGGCAATAAACAAAAAGATTATTCTACAGCCTTTACTAGTAAGCAATTGAATGCCGCAAAAAAGAATTATACCACTACAGAAAAGAAATGTTTAGCCATGGTGTTCTCAGTGAAAATTTTTTGTCATTACTTATTATTAAATCCCATTGTGTTCTTTGTAGATCACTTGGCAATCAAATACTTAGTTAATAAGGTAGATTTGAATAGTCGGATAGCTAGGTGGATATTATTATTAGAAGAGTTTGACTACAAGGTAGAGTATAAGTCTCATAAGATGCATAATCACGCTGACCACCTTTCTAGATTGTCAAAGGAGTTGGGCCATATTCCCATTGATGACAAATTGGTAGATGAAACTTTTTTTATCATTTCTATCCAGCCTACATGGTATGACCACATTACAAAATTTCTTATTACGCACCAATTATCATTTGAATTAATCAAAAATGAGCACTGGAAGGTTAGAGTGAATAATAGATATTTTGTTATTATCGACAATTGATTATATCAAAGAAGAATAGATGGACTTCTCAGACATTGTATAGTAGCAAGTGAAATTCCAATTATTCTGACTGCATGCCATGATAGTGCATGTGGCGATCATTTCTTTAGTAGATTGACAACTCAAAAGGCTTTAAGAATTGGCTATTATTGGCCTAGTATGTTCCAAGATGCATATAACTACGCCAAATGATTTGATGCTTGTTAGCGTTATGCAAAAAATAATTTACACATGGAATTGCCTCTCCATGTATCATTGTTCTTAATTCCTTTTGAGCAATGGAGAATTGATTATATCGGAGAAATATATCCTAATTCTTCAAGGGATATGAGATATATTATAGTTCACACTGAGTATTTAACCAAATGGACTGAAGCCAAGGTAGTAAAAACTAACAATGCAATTCATGCAGCTAATTTCTTATTTGAGCAAATTATAACACGGTTTGGATGTCCTAAAATCCTAATCAGTGATAGAGGCACCCATTTTTTGAATATTGTAATTGAGAATATGACCCAAAGATTTAATATCAATCATAGATTGACAACTCCTTATCATCCTTAAACCAATGGCCACACTGAATGAGTCAATCAAACCCTAGTTAATATTTTGAGGAAAACAATTCGAGATTCAAAGAAGGATTGGGATACTAAGCTATCAATAGCTCTATGGGCTTATTGCACTATGTATAAGGTGACTACAAAGGCCACTCCTTTTTCTTTGGTATATAAAATAGAATCAATTTTACTAATCAAGTTTGAAGTTCATTCCCTTCAAATAGCTATAAATTAGAGAATGACTATGGATCAATCTTTAAAAGAACAATTGGAACAATTGGAGGGTCTAGATGAGATCAAAAGAATGAGTGCACAACATATAGAGGTAATCCAAAGGCGTAGAAAGATTACCTTTGATAAAAAATATAAGAAGCGTGTCCTCCAACCAGGAATGTTGATTATGATACAAGATGCTAGGAAACTTGATTTCCCAACTAAGTTTGATGCTGTTTAAATAGGGCCATTATTTGTCAAAGAAGTCTATCCCAATAATTTAATACGGCTACAAATCTTGAATGGAGAGGTATTTTCAACCAAAACTGTAAGAAGTAGATGCAAGGAATACAAGGTATAAATTATTAAGATTAGAATTAATTTTTCTCTCAATAATTGAGTTAGATCTTCAAGGTTTGAATCTTGAATAACCTACCAATTGATTTACATAAGATAGACAACTTGAATCCTCTCTATGGCCAATTGAGAAAATCAAGTTGATATAAAATCTAATTTCCAAATCAATTGATGCATGTATAGGTCTAGATTCCTTTTTTTATTAATTGTGTTACTTTTCTATCTTCCACCTGGTCTAAATTTATTCTGATGAGGGAGGAAGGAGGTTTTGAATTCTTATTTCTATAGATTCAAATTAGCTTCTACTATGGCAAATAGAATATTATTAATAACTAGTGGATGCCAAGTACATCTATTGTCTTAATATGCATTACTATTATAGTATATAGTTTAGTTCCAAAAGAGATATTAAAAAAAAAAAAAAAAAAAAAAAACCAAAAATAAGATATTTATGAATTCCTAAATCCAAATCAATAGAAACTATTGATCATCTTGTATAACACTTAATGAAGGAAGATTAAATATGAAGTGATTCTCATACTTACATTCTCTCACTAGGTGTTGATTGCTTGTTTATTGCCCATGAGGGGAAGATTGAGCACTTAAGTAGATTGTAGGTATCTCCAATAAAGAACCTCCAAAATTTCATATCAATATTGTAACTTAATGGAAGTGTTACATGTGTGTGGGTATAAATAAATAAAATCATTAATATTAGGAGTTTTTAAGAGTCTAGATGTGACCTAGGATGCGATCAAGTAGATCAAAATTAGTACCTCTATTAGATGATATAGATCGTTTAAGCTCTCCTTGTGTATCAATTAAAAGAAGAAATAGAACCTCTTTAATTAATTGGACAAACTTAGATCCATCACTTTAACATTCCGGCTTTGGTATTAGAAAAGGCCATCAATATGTTACTAGTTTACTGCAATCGAGATTGGAACCAATTATTGCCACTTTGGAGTTACTTATTTTGTGGTGGGAATTCTACTTCACTCTTGAACTGCTTTTACAAGACGGATTTGAACCTCATCTTCTTATTGACTGGTCTCAAAGTCTGGCTAATTTACAATCAAACTTGAATACCATCCAATTAAATGATTTCGATTATACAACTATGGAAAAATTAGCCATTAATCCCTTAGTCAAACCAAGGGGCCTTCCTATTGTCGTACCTAAATTCCTATATTCAATAATAATATATTGAAATAATTTTTCATCTAAGGATTTTATAAGACCTCTATACTTAGAAGAATTTTAGATAAGTGCCCTACAACCTTGATAGAAGTCAAGGCAGCTGCCAAGCAAGTAGAAAACATAGAAAAGAAGTATGATAAATTGTGAAGGAGAGAGAATGAGTCTATTCCATCTTTTATTCCCATTGGCCCTAAAGATGAAAAAACTAGAAGTTGTCCCTCTTGCTTCTATATCTAGTCATGATATTTACTTGGAGATATCAACAAAGGTCTTTTCCACTTTCTTAGCCATGAAGCCACCTCTTCCTTTACTTGCCTTACTTCTATCTATAGAGGATATTAAGCTAGATACCTTAAAGAAAGAATTGTAAAGCAATCAATAAGGATTTAAGGATAATATCATGAAACAATTACAAGTGTTAACTGAACAGATGGCTGGATTTGGGCTAAAAACCAGAATCCTAACCTTTTTCCTCCTCCAATTGAATCAAGAAGACATTCTTCAAGCTTATGGTGTACCTTGTGTAGGCAATTAGGGCATACAGTCTAGTTCTACAATACAATGCCTTTGCAAAATCAGCAAATGCAATGGCAACAAGTGTATATATCCCTCCATAGAAATCAAAACTTTCAAGGTCCTAGTTATAGACAACAAGACTATCAATCAACCAATCAAGGTTTTTGAGGTCAGTATAGACAAAAGTATGAGTTCCATATTTTTTGTAGTAAGTGACATCCACCTGGTCAATGTTGGGTAGAAATCAAGGTAATATGCGGCAATTGTACTAGCAACCATTCCATTGACATGTATAGGAAAGCTGATAGGATCATTCCCTTGCCGCCAATTGCAAGCAATTATATGCAACAAGCATATGATAATCTTAGAATTGCTAGACAACTCTCTAATGATAATATCTTGAGGCCATTTAGTTTCTACTATGACTATGATAATAATAGATAAAATCAAAATCCTCCAATTGAGCTTTAGATCAACATTGGATTCATTCCTTTGAATCAAAATCAAAATTGTAGTCAAGTTTCTCACAACCAACCACATGCTGGTCTGGCTCTCAAGATGTCAAGTTTATAAATCAAACTAGTGGTGAAGTGGTAGATCAAGCCTCCACTTCATTTGTAGTAATCTAGTCTATATCTCCCAAATCTAACTTTATCAGCCATAGTTTATCTCCTTCTAAGGTGCAAAAGCCACATATTGTGCCAACTTTAGCAATTATAACTAGATCTAAAGCTAACATGCCACCGAAGTTAGAAGAAGAAGAAATTGATATGGAAAGCCCATCTGAGTTCTCAAATTTAAAAAAAATTACTCAAGAAGCAATTAAAGCGACTAACAGAGGAAATGAAAAGCTTATAAACCTTGAACCTTTAATGAAAAACTTTTTGATTCCAACTAAGAATATTGAGATTGGACTTAAGATCAATCTTGATAACAATATGTGGGAGGATCCAAGAATCTCTAAGTCAAAGATATTACAACTACATAGAGCCAAAAAAAAACATGCGATAGGTTCATACGATTTATGGGTAGATCTACGCAACCTAAAGGCTGATATTTTCTTGGCACAATTCTTAGAGATCTCACCTGTTGCAAGAAAAATGTTGAAAACCAGAATGCCCATAATACATAGAAGGAAATTAAAGGTTAAAGCAATTATAAAGATGCAATCTTATAAGAAGCTTACGGATGTAAAGGTGGTAGAAATTGAGATTTTTATTGTGGATAAAATCCTATCCAATACCATAATAGATAGAAGAAGCGGCATAAATATTATGTCTTTGCGGACCATAGAAAAACTAGGCCTTAAGATTATTGGACCCTTACTATTTATCATTAATATGGTAAATCAAAGCCCTACCACTTCAATAGACCAAATCAAAGATTATAAGGTATTAATTAGGAATAAATAATATATCCTCATCTTCCATATCATCCGCATGCATACATCTAAGGATTCATTTCTTTTATTATTGTATCATCCATGGTTGAGGGTAGTTGATGCAATAGTTGATTGGGGTGGACAAAAATCCCATATTACTTTTGGATCTTGGGATAACAAGACTAAGACTATTAGTTAACTGGACCAAGATTGCTATTAAACACAGTAGCTTGAGCCACTACGTGGCTTCTTCATCTAATGATAAATCACAAATTTAACGTGGAAGAGACAAGACAAAGCCACTGCCCAAGAACATTCAACCTTGATTGGTCTAATAGATCAAAATTTGAAACTATTAGGATGCCTTCGACCAAGCCTTTATCATTGGACAGATAAAAGATAATTCACTCAATGGTTGAATGAACATCCCAATTCTGATTTAGATATCGTTGAGTCAGTCAATTTACTAGAAGGAATTGAAATTGAGGAGTATGAGTCCCGCCAATAGATCTTAATTGGTGGATTAGTTAAAAATATAGTCTTAAGTCATTTAATTATACAAATATAATGCTTAGAGAGTCTTTTTGACTATTTAAGTATTTATTAGAATTTAGAAGTATTTATAAATATAAAAGTCTTATTAAAAGAAAAGTTACAAAAATGGAGTCTTAATAAGTCTTGGAGGCAATTATTTTAGTTGGTTTAGTATTTTTATTTATTATTAAGTATTAAGAGTTAGTTATTAAGACCAATGTTTATATTGGCCTTCCAACTACATGTATTATTCATTGAAAACCTATACATATTACTTAGAAGGTAGAAGAAGCATGAGAAAGAAATCTCATATTTTTCTAATTATTTTTATAGAAAATAAGATTTTGAGTTGATTTTTATTGATTTTATTATTATAAAAAATTTCCAAGGTAGAATAAAGTAGTCTTAAATTGATATTATCATCCTAAAAAAATTATAGAGATTTTTAGAATTTATTTAGAATTTATTTAGAATTTATTTAGAATTTTTAAAGCAATTTTGAAGACTTTGGTAAAAATGAGTTTTACCACCTTGGGAGCCATTATGAAGAAATGGAACAAGATTTGAAGGCCATACAAGGTTCCTAGGCTAATAGGGTGTTTTTGAACACCATGGTGAAGTCAAACATATAAAATTATTAATTCTACTAGTATAAAATAGGAGGACCAGTAGCTAGTGTAGTCCTTGTAGGAAGGGAGGTGCACAAGTCCCATATGGGTTGTGGCACCTTGGATGTAGGTAGGAGGATAAGACTAAGGCCTCATGGCCCTTCTAGGACATCCATATACACTACTTGTGAGCCTTGGTGAGGTTCGAACCCATGATCTTGTAACAAGTTACCCTTGAGGTAAAAATTTCTACTTAACTTTTTCCATTATTTACCTTCTAACTTTGAATTATTATAACTTATTCATAGTAACTTAGATTTACATATTTTTTATATCATTGGAAAGATAAAAAAATTATCTATTTGAAAATATAATTTTTACTTTTTACTTTTACTTTTTACTAGGTGAAAATCTAGTGAACAAACTGTGATTAGTTTTATAGTGTGCAATTACTTAATTGCACATATTTTACTTGTTTTGTGTTGTTCTTCTCCTTCATTGTTGTTTATTCTCCTTATATTTCACACCTCAATTTATAAGCAACTTTTAATTGAGGCCACCTTATAACTTGGATTGAGGAGTGAATTTTACCCTCACATAAATGGTGCGTTTGCCGGGAGGTGGTGCTTCTAATTGTGTGTGTGAATGTGGAGTTAGTATGTTGTAATTCATATTTTGCTTGGTCTTTTTGAGTGAGAAGTTCAAAGTTAATCTTCATCATTGGTAAGTTTTCTACATCTCTTCTTTATTGGTGTATACAAAGCTTTTCAAGTTCTCAATTTGTAAGGTATTCAAAAAAAATTCATTATTGAGTGCATGTTGATTTGCTCTCTGGTTTTCATCAATCATTTTTTTTGTATTGTATATTTTAAGTTGAAACTTTTTTTGTTGGTGTATCTTGATGTTGGCTTTCTAATAAGCTATTTCACATTCAATTTGGACTTGATTTGAATTTGTAGTAAATTTTAGACTAGGAAGTGGTTCACTGCCTTGGCAGTTTCATGTACCTCATGTTTGGAAAGGCATTTCTTAGTGCGTGGTGACTATTTAATAGTGGAATTTTTGGTATACAAGCACTTTGAAGTTGAGATTGTAGTGGTGCAATTTTCAATGCTAGTAAAAAAGGAGTGTTTTTGGCGATTTTTGGAGTGGAGAGAGGTTTCTGCTTTAAGTGGAATACAATTGAGGTTAGTGATTTCTATCTCTTCAATCATTTACATTGTTGATTTTATATTATACTTTTGATTGTTGTGTTTTAAATCTTATCTTAATTATATTAAATTATAATAAAAATAAATATTTAAATAAAATAAAATAAAATAAAAGTTAAAATTAAAATTAAAATAAAATAAGTAGGAAAATAAAAATATAATAAATAAGAAAATCATAAATAATAATAATATATATATATATATAATATTAAATTAAAATAACTATTTTTTAATTATTTTATTAATATTTTAATATCATATTAACTTTTATTTTAATTTTTATTTTAACTTTTATTTTATTTTATTTTATCTTATTTTATTTTATTTTTCTTTTCTATTTTTACTTTTATTTTATTTATTATATTATATTTTATTTTTATTTATCTTTTTATCTTTATCTTTCTTATTTAATAATTATAATTATTTTTATACATTAATAATATTTTTCTTTCTTTTTATTTATATGCATTATAAATTTTCTATATTGATATAAGTTTAATATATTTTTATTTATGAATTTATTTATTTTTTTGTAATAGTTTTATTTCTAACTTGAAAAACTATTTGATTAATTTAGTATTAGTGTAGTATTATTTGGCGGTTTTCTTTAGATTGGTTGTCACTTTGGAAGCATAAAGAATGGAATTCAAGTACAACTTCAAATCTAAGACTAATCTTGGTAAGTTCCAAACCTTAGCTTTCAATTATTTAAAATTTTAGATAAAAGCAAAGAAAGAGCACGGCTAGGAGAAACTTGGTGGATTTCAAACCTTAGCTTTTCAATTTATTTGAAATTTTAGACAAAAGCAAGGAAGGAGCACAACTAGGAGAAACTTGATGGGATCTAAATCTTAGCTCTTTCTTTTATTTGAAATTTTAGGTACATTTAGGAAGGAGCACAGCGGGACTTGCTTTCCTACAGGTAACATCTAAAACCATTCTATCACCTTGTAGTGTAATTGAGTATTAAAACATTCAATTATATGCACCAGGAAATTTTCTAATCTACCTCTTTTGTTAAAAGAACCTGGTTGTGTTTGTGATAGGCGCTTCATTTTTTAGATGTTTTGTAAGGAAGTGAAGTCGGATTGATGGCCGACATAACTTCTTTTTGGCATTGAATCTGTACTTGTGGGAAGTGATGATTCCCATGAGACATAGTTAATTGTTGCAAGTTGCCCTATAAATTATTTTTTACGTAGTCCATCTGATTTTTGTGGTATTCACGTTTTAAAATTTTTAAATCACTTGTACTATGCTTGGCCTTATTTTTCAATCTCTAAATTGTGAATTAAGTCCAATTTACAAGTGATTCTGCCATATTAAGATTGGCACAAGATCTTAACTTGGTATTTAATTGAACCTTGTGCATCACTTGTAAGAAAAATTTAAGTATTGGGTGATACCACTAAATTGAGATTGATACAAGATTTCATCTTGGTATATAATTAAACCACGTACGTTACAAATAGATAAGAGGAGAAAAGATTTTATATTAGATCAAAAAATAAAAATAAAAATAAAAATAATTTAAAGTCTACTTGTTTTGCTTTAAACCACCTACTAGGTCTATTATTGTCAAGAAGTTATATAGAAACCATATACTTAGTTGTATGCCACCTAGGATTAAATTTAAGGTAATTCATCATCTTATTAGCCTTGTTTTGCAATCTGGACGTGTTTTACAACCCAAATTATATATTAAGCTTGTAGTTGTAGAAACCCATGTATTAGAAGAAATTTGCGACAAGATGTCATAAGCTTCTATTAGAATAGAGTATTGGAGAAAACAACCTTCAGAGCCTCAAGTAGAGCCTTTACTAATTCCAACTCTAAGGATTAGTATAGCCAATGAACAAAACCACAATTTCCAAACCAATATCCAAATCGACTCAATGATTTTACTTAGGTGATTACGAATTGTAGTACCTTCAAAATTACAAGGAATATGAATTCCACCTAACCTTCCAAGATTTAGTGGATCTATCAATAAAGATCTAGTAGTCCACGTAGAAAGGTTTGTAGAGGTACTTATCACTAGTTTAGTAACCAATCATGGTTACTATTTAATATAATTTCCAACAACCTTGATAGATTCTACATATGCTTAGTATAGATCTCATATAGAGGGGCATTCACGAAATGGGAACAACTCCTTGCAGTATTTTTTCATCAATATAGGCCTGTGATTGGCCAACAACAAGCCCTTTTAGCCTTGACAAATATTAGACAAGGTCCTTCAGAAGACATTACCTCATATGTAAGGCGATTCCAGATAGTATGTACTCGATATGTTGGCAATTTGTTAAACGAGGATACTATAAGGCACTACTTTATCTAAGGTTTTGCCATACCTTCTATAATTTGGGATATTTTAAACAAGAGACCTAAAGATTTAGAAGGAGCCATTGAAGCTGCTTTAGAAGTAGAGATTATTGATAAGAAAAATAATCGTATGCTTAAAAAAATAGAAGAACCAATACCCACCTTTATACCTTTGCAACAT
The DNA here is from genome assembly GCA_036785485.1 of Physcomitrellopsis africana. NCBI lineage: Eukaryota > Viridiplantae > Streptophyta > Bryopsida > Funariales > Funariaceae > Physcomitrellopsis > Physcomitrellopsis africana. The sequence continues at coordinate 475,279 of JAWRVF010000059.1, read as the reverse complement.
TGACCTGTAGAATTCTATCAACCTGTAGCTTTAAGCTACTCACAACCTTCTACATTTTCTCTACCAATTAGCAATTCAACACCTTTAGCTATACAACCTCCACATGATCAAGCTCAACCTAAAATCTTTCATGATAATAGATTGGAAGAATTTAAAAGTGAAGTACGGTAAGCCAATAAGGTGTTCAAAAATGAGATGATGAATACTATGAAAGGCATTAGTGAACAAATGTCTTGTCTTGTCAAAAATCAAACTCCAACTATAGAGCCTAGATATCATGAATCGGGAATTCATACCTCTAGATTATAGTGTACAAATTATAAACAAGTGAACCACATGGCACAATTTTGTCCACAATTCTTACAACAATAACTTAGAAAAAAAAACCAAGCCCACTTATATAAGCCTCTACATCAATCAAAACAAATAGGTTCTAATTTCCCTTCAATTTAAAGAAATAATATGACACCTTGTCCTACTTATAGGAAGCCACATCGAGTAGGTCAATGTTGAAAATGGAATTGTATGCTCTAATTGTGGAAGTTCTCATCCTACAGATCATTGTAGAAGATCGAACCAAGTCATTCCCTCAATTTCTTTTTCAAAAGACTATAGTAACCAAGTTGGAGGAAATATGCGAGGAGTTAGATTTACAAATCCTATTATTACACAAGGTCCATCAAATATGTATTATGATCCTTCAAGCAATAGTCAAAATCATCACCCTTTAATAATAGTTCAAATCAATCATGGAACATTACAAGAATCTGTAGCATATATTCAAAACCAAAACCAAAACCAATAGCTAGAAACTTCTCAAGATGATAGATATCCAGTAGTTCAACTTGATATATCTTCTACATCAAATTTACCATCTCTTCAATCCTACTTGGTGCAATTAGACAACAAAGAGATCTTCAAGGACAATGCATATTTACCTTCTTTGGTTGTAACCAAAAGTATGAATACCAAAAAACCAATAGATTTAGTATAACTTGAAGAAGATGAGGTATCTATAGATACTTTAGAAGAATCATCCAAATTTGTGGAATTGTCAAAAACTACTCAAAAAATAGCTAAAGAATTACAAGACAACCAACCTTCTTCTATAATTGAACCTAATGAAGAAGAATACTAATTTGTAGGCAAGGAAGGATCTCAGACTTCTAGTAATTTTTTGAAACAACCAACAACTAATAGAACCTTCAATCCTACGGAACCTTACAATGTATGGCAAGATCTTTGTAGAGCTAGAGTCAACATTTTGTTTAAACAATTGGTTCAAGTAGCACCAAATATCAAAAAAGACCTCAACGAAGGAATAATATTACGAAAGAAAATTAAAAACATAGAAGGAATAGCTCAAGTTGAAGTTGATAATATAAAAGAGAATATCACCTTGGAAGAAGAAAATGACAATAGAGAATATGGACCTGTTGAGATACATGTAGAAATTGTAGATAAAATAATTTCTAAGGTCATTTTTTATTACCTTTTATTACTTGTATAGTAGATGATGTAGCAGAGCATGACTTATACTCTTTTATAGATGGCTACTTTGATTATAATCAAGTATCAATAGTTCCTCAAGACTGTATTTACATCATCGTGAAAAACCTTCATATACATAGTGATGCCTTTTTTATTATGCAATGCTCCTTCAGCTTTTCAAAGAGTCATGACCTATGCATTTTTAGACCTTCTTCAAAAAACCATGTCAGTATTTATTGATGATTTTAGTTGTCAATCATCAAAGGATGATCACCTTGAAAGCCTTCAATTGTGCTTCCAATGTTGTAGAAAAGTAGGAATTTCTCTTAATCTAGAGAAAGTTTATTTAGCAATTAAAAAAGGATATTTATTAGATTATGTCATTTCAAAAAAAAGAAAAGAACCTGATCCGTAAAAAGTAGGAATTATTGCAAATCTATCAGCTTTAAAAGGTGTGAAGGATATTCAAAAGATTTTGGGGCATATGGATTGGTATCGTGACTTGATTGAATCATATTCTATTTATGTCTTACCATTAACAAATTTATTGAAAAAATCCACCAAATTTGAATGGACATCCGAATGCCAAATTGATTTTGATGCAATTAAAGCCAAATTTCTATCTTATCCTTGTCTACTTTTGGCACATAGGAATCAAGCTTTCTATATCTATTGTGATGCCTTTGAAATTGCAGTAGGTAGTGCCTTATGTCAACTAGATGATAAAAGTGTGATCCATCCTATTGTCTTTACTAGTAAGCAATTGACAAGTGTTGAACGGAATTATACAACCACCAAACGAGAATGTTTAGCTATGGTTTTTAGTATCAAAAAGTTTGGATACTACATTTTGATGAACAAGGTCAGCTTCTTTGTAGACCACATGGCTTTTAAATACATTGTAAACAAATTAGACTTAAGTGGTAGATTAGCAAGATGGATGTTATTTTTAGCAGAATTTGATTATATAATACAATACAAACCAGAAAAACAACACAAATAAGCCGATCATCTTTCATGATTATCTACACTTATAAAAATCCATGATATAGATGATGAACTTCGTGATGCCCATTTATTCCATGTTATGATAGCACCTATTTGGTATGAATATATTGCCAAATTTTTGAGTATTCAACAATTATCCAATATCTTTTTAAAAAATAAACGACAGAAGATTACAGTGAATAGGACTCATTTTGCCCTTATAGCCAAGAAATTATATTGTCAAGGGATTGACGGAATTTTAAAATGTTATCTTACTTCTGATGAAGTATCACTTGTATTAAAAGCTTGTTACTCAAGTGTTTGTGGTGGACACTTCTCTAGTCGATTAGTAGTCCAAAAGATTCTTAAAATAGGCTATTTTTAGCCTATAATGTTTGTTGATTCAAAGTCATTTGCAAGAACTTGTGATGCTTGCGTAAGATATATACGCAATGATTTAAATCTTGCAATGCCTTTAAATCCTTCACTTCTATTTGTTCCATTTGAAAAGTGGAGAATAGAGTGTATTAGACCTATTTATCTTGCATCTTCATGACAAATGCAATATATTATTGTAGCTACAAAATATTTGACTAAATAAGCAGAAGTTAAAGCTGTCAAGAAAGCTGATGCTAAACAAATTATCATATTTTTGTATAAAAATATTATAGCTCACTTTGGTTGTCCAAAAATCCTTATGAGTGATAATGGTTCTCATTTTTTAAATAAAACCATTTAAGAAATGACCACATTATTTACCATCAACCATAAGAAGACAACTCCTTATCACCTTCAAACAAATGGTCTTATAGAAAGAGTCAATCAAATCCTAATTTGCATATTGAGGAAAATTCTAATAGATTCTAAATGCAATTGGGATCTTAAGCTTACTTTAGCTCTTTGGGCTTATCAAACTATCTACAAAGTTTCTACATGGTGTCATATAACGTTGTCATATGACGTGGCCTTCTATCTGGGAATACATTGGGTACTTGGCTATGGAGAGTTTATTTGAAACTTAATGACAAAAATCCAACAAGTGATTTGTCCTTAATAAAAAAGACAAATAGTATAAAATTCTCACAAAAGAGAAGTTATGTATATAAACCTTCTTGTATTCAAGTAAGTTTGTACAAAAAAGGTTCAAATTTCTACAAAACCCTTCAAAACTTTATTCACCTACAAGGACTTATTTCTTCTTGATGTTTAGAATCTAATAAATCTTAATTCAACTATTTAGTTTCTATAAAGTTTAGTTTAAAGTGTAGATAATCCTCTTAAGTTTTACCACAAGAAAGAATCAACCATAAATTTGTTTTCGATCGTTCGATATCTCAAAATTCCTAGTAGGTACTTAAAACCCTAGCTCAGAGATACCTAAGCACTTTTTTCCCTATATCTCACAAACCCAAAATGTTAATGCCACAAAATATTTGCTCATAGTCTTGTTACATAAACTTATACACTTCTGAAAATTTTGAGCCAAAAATCTTTTAAATTGCATAAGATATTTTTCAAAATATAACCACTATGTAAGTGGGTCACTTATTGCCCTTAAGTTTGTAAGCATTGACTTTAACTCCCAATATCTCCTTCACCCTAGCTTGAATTTCATCAAGCTATATAAAAAAAAAAAAAGCCGTGAAAGTGCCCTTTTCAATCCTAGTCACGAATCCTTCATTGCTCTATGTATGCGTGAGTTATACTCAATAGAGTGATAGTAGATCCAAAATTGACACCTTAACTTTGAGTGCCTGTAACTTCTTCATAAAAAGTGCAAATTACAAAAAATTTGCATCTAAATCAGATCCAAAAATCTAAATCTTATGATCCTAGCCTTTGATATTCGACCCCTCTCAAAAAACAAACCCTAACTCCTATTAAATCCTTAGATAGCCTCCTTGAAGCCCAATGGGCATGATTTTTGGCCAATTAGAATAGAGATTTCTATCATCCACTTCTATCCATCTACATAGATGGCCAAACTATCCTTTTTACACTAAAAATCCTTTTTTAACTAGCAACCTAATCACATCTTGTAACCAATAAAAGTCCACTGATATGGTTCTCATTTAGCTATGTAGTAAATTGTACATTAAATATACATGTACAATTTTTTTACATAGTAGCCAAATCACAACACAACAATGGGCTACATCTTTTTCCTTGGTGTATAGAATAGAAGCTATTTTGCTTATAGAATTTGAAGTTCCATCTTTATACATCACCATTGATGAAAGATTAGATATTTTTAAATCTTTAAAAGAATGATTAGAATATTTAGAAAGATTAAACAAGAGGCAAAGATTTGTAGCCCAACACATAGAAACTTTTCAAAGAAGAAAGAAGGAAATCTTTGATTAAAAAATAAAAAGACGTCTACTTACTCCAAGAATATGGGTGATGGTTCAAGATGCTAGGAAATTAGATTTTCCAGCTTAGTTTGATGCACTTTGGACAGGACCATATATTATCAAAGAGGTCTTTGATACTAACTCAATCAAACTTAAAATGTTGGATGGAAAAGACTTTCCTACACAAACTAATGGAAGTCGTTGTAAAGAATACAAGGCGTAAACATTGATTAAAACACCAATGTATCTTATCTTTTAGATAGTAATTTTAAGTCCATCTTAATAGAATATAGGTATTGAGTTTGTAATTAAGTAAGACATTGCTAAATGTAGAACCAAGTCAAGTTGGTAACAACTAAATGCCTTTCTGTTTTAAATCAAAGTCTTAGTATTTTTTTTCTTCTCCTTAATTCTACTTCTTTTGATAGAGTATAGAATCCAAGTTATAATTTTTCTATCATTTCTTTATAAATTGTGCCAAAGGCAAGAGTTGGATTCTTTCTATTCTTACGAATAGTCCTTGATGGTCGCCATGTGTGAATCCCACCAATGAATCTTAATTGGTGGATTAGTTAAAAATATAGTCTTAAATTATTTAATTATAAAAATATAATGATTAAAGAGTCTTTTTGACTATTTAAGTATTTATTAGAATTTAGAAGTATTTATAAATATAAAAGTCTTATTAAAAGAAAAATTACAAAATTGGAATCTTAGTAAGTCTTGGAGGCAATTATTTTAGTTGGTTTAGTATTTTTATTTATTATTAAGTATTAAGAGTTAGTTATTAGGACCAATATCTACATTGGCCTTCCAAATATATGTATTATTCATTAAAAACCTATAAATATTACTTAGTAGGTAGAAGAAGCATGAGAAAGAAATCTCATGTTTTTTTAATTATTTTTATAGAAAATAAGATTTTGAGTTGATTTTTATTGATTTTATTATTATAAAAAAATTCCAAGGTAGAATAAAATAGTCTTAAATTGATATTATCATCTTAGAAATATTATAAATATTTTTAGAATTTATTTAGAATTTATTATGAATTTTTAGAGCAATTTTGAAGACTTTGGTAAAAATGAGTTTTACCATCTTGGGAGCCATTATGAAAAATGGAGCAAGATTTGAAGGCCGTACAAGGTTCCTAGGCTAATAGGGTATTTTTAAACACCATGGTGAAGTCAAAAATATAAAATTATTAGTTCTACTAGTATAAAATAGGAGGACCAGTATCTAATGTAGTCCTTGTATTAAGAGAGGTGCATAAGTCCCATATGGATTGTGGCACCTTGGATGTAGGTAGGAGGATAAGACTAAGGCCTCATGGCCCCTCTAGGACACCCATATATACTACTTGTGAGCCTTGGTGAGGTTTAAATCCATGATCTTATAACAAGTTATCCTTGAGGTAAAAATTTCTATTTAACTTTTTCTATTATTTATCTTCTAATTTTGAATTAACATAATTTATTCATAGTAATTTAGATTTACATTTTTTTTACATCATTGAAAAGATAAAAAAATTATCTACTTGAAAATATAATTTTTAATTTTTACTTTTAATTTTTACTAGATAAAAATCTAGTGAACAGACTGTAACTAGTTTTATAGTGTGCAATTACTTAATTGCACATATTTTACTTGTTTTGTGTTGATTTTCTCCTTCATTGTTGTTTATTGATCCTTATACTTCACACCACAATTTATAAGCAACTCTTAATTGAGGCCACCTTATAACTTGGGTTGAGGAGTGAATGTTATCCTCAGAAGGAGAAGTTGGAGATGAACAAAGAACTTACCATCAATTTGGAAGTTTTAAAAGAAGAGGAAGCATATGGAGTATGTATAGGTGGAACTCTAGAGAGAACCATAGAGGTTTTCATGGAGGAAATTGATTTAGTTCCAATCTTTTACTTCCAAAAATCCTCATCATAAATTATTATAAAAAAAGGTATTACTAATTATCCTCCCATTCCTAGCGATTGATATAGAAGCTTTGAAGAGCAGTCATATGTATACCAGATGGATTGGAAATACATGGATGTATCTAAAGAGGGAGAAGAAACCAGAAATATTAAAATGGGAGCACAACTAAATAATGAAGAAAGTATTAAGTATAGAAACCTAGTAATGGAGTATTGTAAAGTGTTTGTATGGTCTTACAAAGATTTAAAAGGTATACTACCAGAGGTAGCCCAATACCAAATACCTTTAATCCCCGGGGCTACACCATTTAAACAAAAGAAATATTGTCATATTATATTTATATACAATGTGTAAAAATATTATATATTTTATATTTATTGTTATTATATGTGTGAGTACTAGAGGCTATTATAGAAGATATTATAAAGAGAGGATTTATTTTAGCCACTTAATTAATAAATTAAGATGGCTATTTATTTTATTCCTATCTTACTTATATCTTAGAATAGATTCTTTTATATTAAGAAGAAAGATAAAGGTTGTTTTATCTTTTTTGTTGATTTTGAGATAGCATGGATCTTATAAGGAGTAAGAAAGAAGAATATAGGAGTGAATAGAGCCTATCCAATAGGATTTTGGTTGCCCATGTGGGCGTGGCATGGGCTGATTTGGAGGAAAAGGGGAGAATACTCCTCTTGTTGGACCTAGGATTTGGTAGTTTTTGAGCAATGAATTTTGGAGAGAGATAGCTCCAAGGGTATAAAAGTATTAATAATAAAAATTAGAAGGTGTGTTCTTTGAGTTGGGAGGATTCTAGAACCTACTCTTTTGCTTATATTGGAGTTGTGAGAAAAAAGTTATGCTTGTTTTAATAGAATAAGGTCTATTGCTATCAAAAGGAGATGGTAGAAACTTTGAGCTGCCACTGCAAGTTTGATTTCAACTCTTTCTTAGTGAAATTTTTAGAAAGTGTGGAAAATTGTGCTAGCTTTCTATCAAGCTATCTTTTGTAGCATTTGGAGTTGAAAAGAGAAAGTTGTAAGCTTGAGAGTAAGAAAGGATTTACTGCCACCTGATGAAGAGGGGCAGAGAATTTGTTCAACCACCCAAGTCGGATAGGCTCTTTAACCTTTTTGATATTTTAAATTCTTATAGTAGCTTATATAAGCTTTCCACAAAAATAAAAATCAATGAATTTGGAGCTTTTATAAAAGATTTATGAGCTGTGAAGTGTCAAGAGGGAAAATTATCACTAGGGTTTGAGGAGTAGATTCGACTAGCTATAAAATCTGAAGTTTGAGAGGTATACATGCAAAATTTTAAGGCAAGTCAGATGATGGAGTGAGCTTTTTAAAAAGCTATTGCATGTCTAATTTGAAGAAGGGAAGCAACCATAACAAAGGCTGAAGTGAAGAAGAGCTTTGCTGCCTTTGTATTTGCTGGGAATTTTTAGTGCCTATTTCATTTAGCCATAACTTTTAAATGGTAAGACATCTATTTGTGAAAGTTTGATATGTTTTATAATGAATTATTAGCTTTCTATAGGCTATAAGCACGCTTGATTTGACCTTTGGATGAATTTTTAGTGATTTATTTAGTTTCAGCTTATTGTATAACTTGTATTCCTCATATGCGGTTGTATTTTGAGGTATACTTGAATATATACATACTTTGCTTATACTTATTATACAAGTATATATACTTGTATTTATATCAAGTATTTATATAAGTATTTTATAAGTATTATATATAATATTTGTAAAAGTATTTGTACAAGTATTATATCAAGGATTATATTCTATTTTATACAAGTACTATATCAAGGATTATACTCTATTTTATATAAATATTATATCAAGGATTATATTCTATTTCTATACAAGGATTATATTCTAATATTGTACAAGTATAGAAGATACTTGCATGGCTTCTTTTCATGTTCTCTACTAGTTCTAGTAGCAGGTAGGAACTCGATGTTTTTCCAAGACAAATTTTCTCTACCTGACATATTTGGTACTTCCATTGAGAGATGCTTTGGAGCTACTAGTTTTGGCTAAGGCAATATGGTAGATACTAGAGGGGCTTCCTTTGGAGTCCAAGCAAATATGGATACCATTCTCGGAGCTTTGGCAATGTTTATGGAACAATATTAAGTTGAAGCTGGAGGCAATGGAGCTACTAAGGCTTTGAAGGGTGTTGTTGATAAGATTGGGAGATTTGATGGAAAGGACATTACCAGATTTTTGAAGGTTTATGTTTGTGAGATAGAGGTGCAATAGGTATCTGAGGCTCAACTGATACAAACTTTCATACTAACTGTTGTGCCTGGGATTTGTGAAAAAGTGGAAGAAATTCAAAGGGATGCAAATGTAATTACTTAGATAACATTTGAAGAGAGATTGCGTGATGAATATTTTGAAGAAGACTCAAAGACGATGATCAAGAGGACTTTTATTGATTGGATTGAACAGCAGCTTGGAAATACTATGGGTCCAAATGAATTGCTGCGAGATTTTGAGAAGAAATACAATCAATTGCCTTTAGCAAAAAGGTATCTTTTTTATAGTAAGAAGGTTGAGTTGTTCTTGCAAGCAGTAGATGATGCTTTAGAAGATAGATTCTTTTTGCTTTTAGGTGACCAAGCCACCAAAAGAGGTTTTATAAATGATTGGAGGAGAGTGGAGGAGGCAATCACTCTTGTGGCAAAGCAATGGAGAATGAAATCTAGAAGTATGACAATTCAAATGGATGTAGCACCAAAGCCTACTACAAAAGCTTTCAAGGTATCATTTGCCTCAACCTCTTCAATAACATCTCCTACGATGGTCAAGACAATTGATAAAAAAACTTTGGATGAATTAATAAAGAGCATTAGGGATTTGAAGGTGGAAATGAGTGAGTTGAAAAAATCTTGAGGCTCTCAATCATCTGAAGGTGTAAGATCATTTGTGAGGAGATGCATTTATTGTGATGTAGAGGACAATCACAATCTTCAAAGTTATAAACCATGTGATAAATCTATTAAAGCAGATATTATTATCTTCAAAGATGTTAAAATTTATGATGCATCTATTAACTTGCCTTTAAGTACCAACTTTGGCAAAGAAACGATGAAGAAGCTTATGGAAGAGAAGATAGGAAGGTCCAATTGTTTGCATGGATAAGGTGCTGAGACATTCCATATAGAAGTAGAAAAACATACAATTAAGGCTTTAGAAGCTTCATCTGTTGAAACTTTGCACAGAGGGGCTCAAGCCATTTGAAATATCATTGATTGGGATGACCCTATTGAAATAATTAGCATCAAAGTTTTTTTAAGTCAAGTTCAAGATAATAATAAAGATTATGATGTCTTTGTTGAAGAAAAGAGAGGACAAATCTCTGAGAATGATGATGTAGAAGAGCCAGTATCGAAGAAAAAAATCCAGGAATTCAAAAAAGGTGAAAAGATAGAAGGTCATGTGGCTCATATACGGCAAAGACCTCGGAGGTCCTCTATCTTTGTTCATCCAGGAGAAGAGCCACTTCCAAAGGAAAAATGGGAGGAGAAGACAAGCAATGCCAAGGAAAAGGAAAAAGAAGCTAGCTCTAAAAGAAAAGGTAAGGAACCTGCCTTTAAGCTTCAATCTGACATTGCATCTTCCATTGATATGAAGGAGGTGTTGGAAGAAAGAATCTTGGATGCCAAAATTGAATTTACATTGAGAGAGGCTCTTGGCATTGCTAAAAAGTATTTTCTTTGATACATGATGTAATAGCTATGGAAGAGAAGTCTAGTGATGGTGAAATGGTTAAAGAAGAAAATGACTATTTGACTAATAAAGAGGAAGATAAGATCTTACAAATGTTTGTATAAACATGTACGGTCAGCAACAAGAGTGATTTAACCAAAAATAAAAATTTTGTGGAATGTGAAAAGATGGTGGAAAATAATGAAGAAGGAGTGAGAGGCTATGACATAAAGGTCCAGGCCTTACAAACTCAAGAAGAAAAAGAAAGAGCTCTGGATAGAATGGTATCTACGGCAACATATAAAAGAAATATTGACGTGGAAGCGATGACCTTTGATTATGTAATTGTGCATGGAATTGATAGAAAAGACAACGAAGGAATAGATTATATTCAACCATTTTAGACTAGAGCTACCATAGAGACAAGGGTCAAACTTGGAGGATTAGATGAATCAGTTTTGGCTCTTGTGGACCATGGCTCAAAGATAAATATTATGTCTTGAAATATTTATGAGAAAGATAAATGGCCAATTGATACTTATCATGGATGGATTATAAGGGCTATAAATTATAGGCGAATACAATTATTTCGAGTTTGTCTAGCAATTCCAACAAAGATTGGAGATGTGGAAGTAGAACAAAAAAATTTTATTCAAAATGATGGTGCTTATTCCGTAATATTAGGACAGCCTTACATCACTACATCAAGAATGGAAACCAAGGTGTTAGATGATGGATCTCATTATGCACAAATTTGGAGTTGTGATGGAAAAAAATCTGTGTAATTTTTGACAATAAAGTCTGAGCATGAGAGGCATTGAGTTTGTCTTAGGGATAGGCCTCTGCCTAATTCTGTAATTTTTTTGGATTTTTGAATTATACTCGTGAAAAATGGGGATCTACGGGTGTAGAAGGACCAAATAATTTTGAGCTCTCCAATGTACATAGCATTGGAAGTGGATTTGTTGAAATGAGCAAGTGTGGATTTATGAGTTTCACAGATGTGAAAGATTTGGACTCTATAAATAAAAAGGACATTAAAAGGATGGAAAAAAATCTAAAAAAAAATAAAAGTTCTTTTGAATGATGAATATATTTTTGGAGTACATGAGGAGAAAGACATTGGAGATGATATATTATAAGTTTTATATAACCTACAAATTAAAGAAGAAAAAAATGATGGTACAAATATTATGGTAGAAATTCATTGAAGAACATTGTATTAAGAGATAATAGACACAATAGAGAGCAAGGATTTGTGCCAAAGCTATAAGTTGAATCTTGAGGCTATAATAAATACAAAGTATAAAACAACGGCCAAAAAGGTTAAGCCTGTAGCAACTCAACTTCCATTGGATATTGATGAGCATGTCAGACAAGGAGAGAAGGAGCCAAGTTTGAAAGAAGCTAGGAAGATTGGACACAAGTTTACTAAAGAAATATTAACAAACTTGAAGATTGGAGGGAGTGAATTCTTGTTAGATCAAGAAGAGAAGATATTTTGAGAGATGCTCTTAAAACATGGAAAGGCCTTTGCCTCTTTACTAGATGAGATTGGATGTGTGCGACCAGGTTTAATAGCATCCATAGTTATTTTTACAGTGCCACATGTGCCATGGGATTTGAAGCCAATACCAGTTCCAAAAGCATTACTTCTCAAATTAGTTGACGTATTGAAGGAAAAAATGCACATGGGAATACTTGAGCCTTTAATGGCTTCATATTCTAATCATTGGTTATTGTTCCTAAGAAGTCTCGAGCATTATGAATCATATAAGATATGCAACCAGCTAACCAAGTTATCATTAGAAATAAAGAATCAAGACCAATTGTGGATGAAGTAGTAGAAGCATTTGTTGGACATGCCATATATTCTATTGGAGATCTATACTCTGATTATAATCAATTTCAATTGGCCATTGAAAGTAGAGACTTGACAACCATGAAGACTCCGTTAGAATTGGTTTGAATGTGCACATTGCCTCAAGGTGCTACAAACTCAATGGCACATATGTAAAATGCAATGAATCAAATCTTGAGAGAATTTATACTAGAAAAGACTATATCCTTTGTAGATGATATTCCTATGAAAGGATGTAAAGAAGAATATAAAGACTCTACTTTAAATGGTGATGGTTGCAAAGTATTTGTAAGAACACACATTAAAGATGTTGATAAGATTTTAGGCAAGATTGAAGAGGCAAATTTGATCCTTTTTATTAAAAAGTCTAAATTTGGTTTTGGAAAAATTTTGGTAGTTGGACATCTTTGGGACAATATGGAAGAAGGACAATGCTATTACAAAAATGATGGCTTGCAGTAACATCAGTGAAGTGAGAAGGTTTCTGAGAGCATGTGTCTTCTATCAGATATGAATACCTCATTTTACTCACATGTCAGAGCTTCTTTACAAATTATTGAGGAAGGGAATTAAGTTTCTTTAGAAACAGAAGCAAGATTTGGCCATAGAAGACTTGAAAAGGATTTTAAAGTCACCTCCAATTTTAAAACAAGTTAAATATGAAAGTGGAAGACCAATGATTATAACAATTGATACAAGTCTAATAGCTATAGGATGGGCTATTGGCTAGGATGATGTGAAGGAGAATAGATTTTCTATTCATTTTGGAACAAGGATTCTTATAAAATGCTAGAGAGCATATTCTCAAGTAAAGACAGAACTTTAGGGTGCACTTATTGCTCTAATGATTGAAAGAAACTACTTGATTGGAACAAATGTTGTGTTGGAAACTGATTGCTTACCTCTTCTTGGTATGATTGCCAATTGTTCTTTACTAGATATTACCATGCTTCGATGGATAGCATATATCAAGTCATTAAATCCAATATTGGTGCACATTGCTGGAAAAATGAATCCAGTGGCAGATATGTTATCAAGAGCCAAGTATTTTCATGAAGAAGAAATGATGGCTCACGAGGAGAGTGAAGACTTTTTAGAAAAGAGATATGTATTAGCTGTTGATAGAAAAAATTCAGCCAATGACATCTTATCCTTCAAAGCAAAGTTATATGAGAAAAGATTAAAGGATATTGGACTCTATTTGAGCACTTTGAAGAGGCAACAGGGATGGATAGACAAGACATTCAAAGATATTAGACATCAGTCATATGGATATCTGTTGAGAGATGGATTTCTTTCAAAGAAGGCAAAGAGAGCTGATGAATTACTTTTGAGATTAGTGGATGATCTTGATATCAAAATCCACGTACTTAGAAAATTTCATGATGCACTTTCGGCTAGTTATAGAGGAATTTGGGCTACTTATATAAAGATTAAAAAATGATATTGGTGGAAGGATTTATATAAGAATGTTGAGGAATTTGTGGCTTCATGTGTTGAATGTCAACTTCAATCTAAGGTCCGATATAGGAATGAACTACATCCCACTTATCTTCCTCCAATTCAATGGATAATTGACTTGGTTGCAATGCCACTTAGAATTTTGAGAATGAAGTATCTTGTTTTGGCAAGGGAAGAGCTTTTAAACTTTGTTGAAGGAAGAGCTTTTAAACTTTGTTGAAGGAAGAGCTTTTCAAACCAAGATCACAAAAGAAATTTGTAGATTCATTCTTGAGGATATGTTTAGCAGATATGGAAGTATTGGACAAATGAGAGCTGATAGGGATGAATTAAATATAGCCAAAGGAAGATCATTTTTTCAAAGATATGGTATGTAGCTAAGGTTAACAACTGCTTACAATTCTGAAGCCAATGGCAAGATAGAGAGGGGACATCCTCCTATCATTTATGCCTTGGTTAAGGCTTGTAAAAGAAAGCCTAATCTTTGGCCTAAGCTATTGCCGTTTACATTATGGGTTGATAGAACCACCCATAATACTGTCACTGGATATATGCCAGTAGAACTTATGCATGGACATAGGCCTATTATGCCTAGAGAAGAATCAGTTCCAACTTGGATATTTTTGTCTTCGAAAGATGATATTATAAGAGAAAAACTACTAGAACTTTGCATTCAGCAACTTGGAAGATTGTCTAAAGATATGCAAATAGCATTAGAAAGACTTAAGACTACTAGATTGGGCAATAAAGAGAGATTTGACAAAATCCATAGATTGAGGTCTAAGAAAATTGAAGAAGGTGATTGGATGTTGCTATTTGACAATACATTAGAACATTACCATAGCACAATGAGGAAGTTTGCACGAAGATGGTTTGGACCATATGTGATGGTTAAAGTGCATACCAATGCCACCTATTCACTTTATAAGTTAGATGGAATTTTATTGAGGATCCCAATAGCAGGCAAAAGAATTAAAGCATACAGAAGAAGGAATGAGAAGTTTCACACCAATGATCTTGAAGAATTCTTAACTCCATCAGAAAATAAAAAAATGCCAAAAGATATGATAGAAATTGAAATGGAAGATGAAGAGGATTAAACTTGGCACATATCGGAGGATGTGTAGGTTTAGAGGAGGTGCATGTCATGCTGCATTTACGTGTAGTGTATAAAAATATTATATATTTTATATTTATTGTTATTATATGTGTGAGTACTAGAGGCTATTATAGAAGATATTATAAAGAGAGGATTTATTTTAGCCACTTAATTAATAAATTAAGATGGCTATTTATTTTGTTCCTATCTTACTTATATCTTAGAATAGATTCTTTTATATTAAGAAGAAAGATAAAGGTTGTTTTATCTTTTTTGTTGATTTTGAGATAGCATGGATCTTATAAGGAGTAAGAAAGAAGAATATAGGAATGAATAGAGCCTATCCAATAGGATTTTGGTTGCCCATGTGGGCGTGGCATGGGCTGATTTGGAGGAAAAGGGGAGAATACTCCTCTTGTTGGACCTAGGATTTGGTAGTTTTTGAGCAATGAATTTTGGAGAGAGATAGCTCCAAGGGTATAAAAGTATTTATAATAAAAATTAGAGGGTGTGTTCTTTGAATTGGGAGGATTCTAGAACCTACTCTTTTGCTTATATTGGAATTGTGAGAAAAAAGTTATGCTTGTTTTAATAGAATAAGGTCTATTGCTATCGAAAGGAGACAGTAGAAACTTTGAGTTGCCACTGCAAGTTGGATCTAGGATTGGGAGTTTTTAAGTAGTGAACTTTGGAGAGAGATAGCTCCAAGGATATAGAAATTTTGGTAATAAAAATTAAGAAGTGTGTTCTTCAAGTTGTGAGGATTTTAGAACCTATTCACTTGTTTGTATTGGAATTGTGAGCAAAACGTTATGCTTGTTTTAGTAGAGTGAGGTCTGCTGCTATTGAAAAGTGATGGCAAAAACTTTGATCTGCCATTGCAAGTTTGATTTTGAGTCTTTCTTAGAGAAATTTATTAAAAGTGTGAGAAATCGTGCCAGCTTTCTATCAAGATATCTTTTGTAGCATTTAGAGTTGAAAAAGAATAGTTGTGAGCTTGGAAGTGGGAAAGGGTCTGCTGCCACTAATTGAAGAGGGGCAAAAACTTTGTTCAACCACCCAAGTCGGAAAATCTCTTCAATCTTTTTGATATTTTAAATGCTTATAGTAGCTTGTATAAGCTTTTTACAAAAATAAAAATCAATACATATGGAGCTCTTATGTAAGTTTTATGAGCCATGAAGTGTTAAGAGGGCAAATTTTTGCTAGGGTTTGAAGAGTAGAATCAACTAGCTATAAAATCTGGAATTTGAGAGGCATACATGCGAAATTTTAGAACAAGTTAGATGATGGAGTGAGCTTTTTAAAAAAATATTGCATGCCCAATTTGGAGAAGGGAAGTAATCACAACAAAGGCTGAAGTAAAGAGGAGCTTTGTTGCCTTTGCATTTGCTAGGAAATTTTAGTGCCTATTTCTTTTAGCCATAACTTTTAAACGGTAAGACATCTATTTGTGAAATTTTGATATATTTTACAATGGATTATTAACTTTCTATAGGCTAAAAGCATGCTTAATTTGAACTTTGGATGGATTTTTAGTAATTTATTTAATTTTAGCTTATTGTATAACTTGTATTCCTCATATGCGATTGTATTTTGAGGTATACTTGAGTATATACACACTTTGCTTATACTTATTATACAAATATATATACTTATAATTATATCAAGTATTTATATAAGTAATCTATAAGTATTATATATAATATTTATATAAGTATTTATATAAGTATTTATACAAGTATTATACCAAAGATTATATATTATTTTATATAAGTATTTATATAAGTATTATACCAAGTATTATATAAGTATTTATATAAGTATTATATCAAGTATTATATAAGTATTATACTAAATATTATACAAGTATTTATATAAGTGTTATTTAAGGATTTAAACTTTATAATTGTACAAGTTTTGTACAAATATAATACAAGTATAATTTGAAAGCTTGAACAAATACTACGCAAATATAGAAGATACTTGTACGGCTTCTTCTCATGTTTCCTGCTAGTTCTAGTAGCAGCTAGGTACCTGGCGTTTTTCCAAGGTGAATTTTTTCTATTTGACAACGTCTAAAAAAAACATTGGATAGACCTTGTTGTTTTCCTGATCGATAAGTGATGATGAACTCAAATCTTGATAAAAACATGTTCCAACAAGCTTGACGACAATTTAATACGCGTGCTAACATGAAGTACTCGAGATTCTTGTGGTCTGTATATACAGTGATTGGACTAGAAGCACCTTCTAAATAGTGGCATCATTCTTGAAAAGAATCCATAATTGTAAAAAGTTCTTTATAGTGGATTTCATAATTGATCTCTGTTATTAAAAATTTCTTAGAATAAAAAGTTACTAGGTGGAATTTGTCATCTGCTCCCATTTAAGACAATACTACATCCAAAACAAAGTCTGATGCGTCTGTTTTCATAAAAAATACCTTAGAAAAGTCAATGCAATATAAAATTAGAGTAGAAATAAAAGCTATTTTTAATACTTCAAATGATGCTTCTGCTTCCTTATTCTACTCGAGCATGTCCTTACAAGCTAGACATATTAGTGGAGTTACAACTTGAAAAAAGTTCTTGATAAAGATTTGATAGTAATTGGCAAATTCCAAAAAGCATTGCACATCCCTTATCGTTCTTAGAATCTTCCAATCCATGATTGTCTGGACTTTCTTAGGATCCATCATGAGACCATTATTCGAAATGATGTATCTTAAAAAATCAACTTGATTAGTATGAAATACACACTTTTACATCTTGGCATATAATCCGATATCTCTAAGTTTTTGTAATACACGATGAACATATAATTCATGTTCTTTTACATCTTTAGAGTAGATTAAAATATTGTCTAAGTAACAGACAATAAAATCATCTAAAAACTCACAAAAAATATTATTTATGAGATGTTGAAAAACAGTTGGTGTATTTGTGAGTCCAAAAGGCATAACATTATATTCAAAATGTCCATACCTTGTTTGAAAAGCAGTCTTCTATTCATCTTTTTCTTTGATGCGGACCAGATTATACGCTCTTTATAGATCTATTTTTATATAGATCTTAGTTTAATTCAATTAATCTAAAATTCCTAATATCAATAGTAGAGGATATTTATTCTTGATGGTAATCTTGTTAAGCCCTCGATAATCTATGAACATTTGTAGTGATCCATTTTTTTTCTTTACAAACAAGATAGGAGCTCTTATTGGAAATTTTGAATGACGTCTAAAATTCTTGGCTAAATTTTCATCAATGTATTCCTTGAATTCAGCCAATTCATTTTGTAATAAGTTGTAGATTGGTCCAAATGGAAGACTGAGCTCCCTCTTTGAGGTCAATTTAATAATCATATGAACAATGCTCTAGAAGAATATCTACATTTTTTTTTCAAAAATGTCTTGATAATCCAGATATTGGCTTGGAATGCTACTTAAAATCTTTCCACCATCAGAAATGGATGTGGCATAAATAACAAAAGTTGATCCTTCTTTTGCTACATGTATAAAAGCTTTTGTACTTATAAGTATGGATTTTACTATACTATGACAATCTATTATTATTTTTATAGGATGGATTTCATAAGTGACATCTCCAAAAGATAATCGACGACCATCTATGACTTCTATATATATAGGTTTAGTTTTCTATATTAAAAATATTTTACAATTCTTAACAAATTGTTTATTTAGAAAGCATGTTGAGGCTCCTAAATCTAATAAGGCAGAGGCTTTGTAGTCTTTTGGTCCTAAATATATATCTATTATAAAACAAAGAGAGGATTTTGAGAAGAGAATAGGACCTTGATTAGGAATTGTATAAGGTTCCATCTGCACGATTTCTATTGTAGCTCGACAAATTTGAATGTATATTTTGTGAGGATGTTGATGTTGCCATTGAATAACAATGTTGAGGCTCCCTTATACAACTCTCGGATTGAAATTCAAAAAGTCAATTATCACACTTCACAATAAAATCAATTGCTTGACTCAATGTGTGAGGATTGGATAAATTGAACATTAATTTTTTTATCTCATATTGTAATCTATAGAAAAATTGGCTCATGAGTGCAGCATCATCCTACTTGATATCAGTTGCTAGTTGTCAAAATTGTGAAGCATATAACGACACTAATTGGTTGCCTTGTTGTAGGATGAAAATTTTATTGGTTGCAATATGGATTACATCATGTTCTCCATACATAGATCAAAATTCCGCTAAAAATTCCGCCTCCAAATTGTTTGATATTGGATCACGTTGTTCAAAAAAAGATAAAAATTATAATAAAATAAAATCTAAAAGTAATATTTTAATAAATCTAATTTTAGATCCTTACATAGAATAACTCTGAGGTTGAAGTTTAATTACCAGTTGTACTTGATTGATGAATCCTCAAAACTTAAATCTTATACCATCAAACTTCTCAAGCAAACTATTTTTTGATTTTTTAATATTTGAATGATGTTCTATTATAGGTGAGGTAGTATGATTTAGTATAGATATTGACACAGTTCCAACCATCTCTACATCTTTACTTTCTGCTAATCTTGTTGCTCCTTGTGGTGATAAACTGAGTTAATGCATTGCAAGCATTAGCTCTCTCATTTGCTCTTACATTTGTACCATTGCATTCTTCATTTTTGCAAGCTCTGCCATGATAATACAATAGGAAGGAAAGTGTCTACTCTCACTTCAAGAAATACAGAATAACACACTCAAAAGAAAAAAATTTAGAAACAATATCAGTTTAGAAGTGGATATTCCACAACTTCTAATATGCTTATGTCTTATTAAGAGAAAGGGATAATCCACTCTTAATCAAGAAAAGACAAAGCTCTGATACTGTATATATACTCTTGTCAATCTGTCAAGGACAAGAACTTGATGAAAGCAAATAAATATATTAAATTTCTATTAAAAAGTATAACAAAATAGAAGTAAGGAAGTATGTATATTAAAAGAAATTAGAATGGCTATTGCGAGAAGACAAGAAAATTATAGACTCTTGAAACTGGACTAGAAGCAAGAAAAGAGTTGACAAGAGTGAAGAAGGCTTTATTCTTATCTCTATATATACTATCTATTTAAGAGCTATGTGGCGATATTCTATAGGACCTCCTACACGTGTCTAATTTGCAAGACATGTGTCAAACTTGCACAACAAGTTTTTCACATGTGCGCCACGTGCTTGGCTTGTTCCGCAAGCTACCAACATATGCGACACATGGCTAGCTTGTTCTACAAGCTATCAATATGTGCGCCATGTGGCTAATTTATTGACCAAGTTTCTAACCTATCAATCACCTATAGACATGTATAAAGGTGATTTTGCATCTATGAAGCTTCTAGGAAGCTTTTCTATTGCATATTATCAAATCAACTTATTTTATCTACTGCTATTGATTTATATTAATTAGATAATTATTAGAATAAATCTTATCTCTATGACAGTTACTCAAGGATCTCTAAAATATTTTAGAAGGTTTTGTGAATCTCTGAAGTATATGTTCCCACTAATTCATAAAAAAAAGAATCTCAAATTCAATAGAAAAAATTACTTCTATATTATAGACCAAAAAAAAAGAGTGACTTATGTAGTTATTTTAAAAATAATTCTATAAGTCCACAAGGTTATTAAAAGATTGGTATTCTAGTCTTTTTTTTAAAATTGATGATATTTTTTTTTAATATATTCACTAAGGTTTTATTGACATATAATGTATAGCTATTGATTTGATAATATTATAATATAGTCTTGAAGTGATTAATTCTAAAATATAATATCATATCCTTTATTATCTTATTCAAGAAGTATTTTTCTCTATTACTAATAAAGATCTTTGGGTATCCAAATTGGATGATGATTTACTTTAATAAGAAATTGACAACATGCTTAGTATTATTAGTTTTAATTGCCCTAGCCTTAGTCCACTTAGTAAGGTATTTAGTCATTATTATAATAAATTTCATTCTATTAGAAGAATTGAAATAAACTTCTCCTATATAATTAATATTCTACTTTTCAAATGGGATTAAGAACAATGACATTTGAAAAGATAGATACATTCAAAGGTCATTTTTATTATATCTTTAATATATATCATATTTTTTGATTTATTTATATGTATCTTAAAATAATATAAGCTAATAATAACTAATCTTAAATATCTTTTGGCTTTTTAAAATACTAGAGAAGTGGCCTCCACATATATTATCATGATATGTTTGTTGAAATAAATAGATAATAATAGAATAAGTTATCAAATAAAGGAAATTACCTTAGATAGGTTGCCATTGATGAATAGTTTGTCTTTTGGTAATGTCAAGGATGCAAGTTAGCAGGTTAGCAAAGAACTAAGGAGAACAAATCAGAACCAAAATAATTTCAAGAACAAAGAATTGGATGGACAAGAACAAGAACTACATCAAGAATAAGAAACTAGATTAATATCAAGAACAAGGCAACACTCTGGATTACTCCAAGACTTGTGTTGGCAAGATTGTGGTGCTCCTCAATCTTGCCTCTTATTTATACTAAGAGGCCTTATGTCCTATTGGACCTTCTAAGAGTATCTTAGAATATCCTAGAAGCTTGAAGAAGATTTTGGAAGACTCTAAAAAGTCTACGGGAGGTCTTAGAAGGTTGAAGAAGATTCTAGAGGATCCTAAGAATATCTTAGAATATCCTAGAAGCTTGAAGAAGATTTTGGAAGATTCTAAAAAGTCTACGGGAGGTCTTAGAGGATTGAGGAAGATTCTAGAAGGTTCTAAAAGATTCTAAAAGATTCTAAAAAGCTATAGAAGATTTTAGAAGACTATCAAAAGTTCTAGTAGTGGCTTAAAGTATGTCCATGACATCATCTTCCCTTCTAGCAACAAATTTCACGAAGAGTCGAAGCAATTTGATAATCAAATCATATGCATAAAAATTCTAGAATTCGTCAGAGTAGAGAAGCAATATATTTTGTCTTTTGTTTGTCAATTATCTGTTCAACAGGACCCTTGAGATGGCATCGATGACCTTCAGATATAACCTTTGTTAGACTAACATCCCATCTAAGAATTTGTTCTTTGTTGTGACCTTCAAAACATCCTCCAAACATAATTTCTGGTCCACTTGGAATCATCCTTCCAACTTCGAGGAGTATTAGACTAGATTGGCATGAGAAGATTTTGGCATAAGAAGATTTATCCAAGTAGGTGGAAGGAAGAGCTCTGCGAACAAAATGCACTAAAAGAGTTTCTAGATTTCTATTAGAGGATGTGATTTGTAGATACGGATAAATTAAAAAGATTATTGCTGATCATAGGAAATTAGATACATATGATATAAGAAATTTTTTTGAAAGATGTCGAATCAAGCTTGCACTTATAATAGTATATAATCTTAAAAATAATACTAAAATAAGCAAGATCATCTTTCAATAGTTAAAACTATTGTTAAAGCATATAAAAGAATAATAAAAAAATAGCCAAGATTATTATCATTTATTCTATGGATTGATTGTATTACTCATAGTTTAATAACTAGATATATGCTCGCGGAATTGATACAAGGATAAAAGCCTATTATGTCAATTGAAGGACAAATATATACCTAGAGTATTTTACCTTGGCAAGATAATATATCTAGAAAAGAACTTTTTATATTTTAAATTTGTCAATTAGAAAGAAGGCTTGAAAATATAGAAAAAGCAATTATAAGGCTAAAAGAGGCATGAATCAAAAACAAAGATAGATTTGACAAACAATATCGATTAAGGCCAAAAAAAATTTGAGAAGGTGATTGGATTTTGGTATATAATAGTAGCTTGGATAACCAATATAGTACTCTTAAAAAAATTTCTAAGCACTAATTTGGACCTTATGTAGTTGTGAATATATTAAATAATATCACATATATATATTAAAAAAGCTAGATGGAATATATCTTAAAATTCCAATTATAAAAAAATACATAAAAATCTTCAAATAATAGAATCAAGACATAATACATGAAGATATAAGAAAAGAAATTGACTTCTTTACAAATGGAAAAAAAAAACATGATTTTGAAGAGGATATTGTTGGAGTAGTAATATGATGTAGACCACAATTTCAATTCTTCTTGATGCATACCATAGAATATATAAGTTTAGAAGAAGCAGATGTCGTGTTGTAGTTTGGCTATTACATGAAAATATTGTATATATATATTTAATGTATAATTTACTACACAACTAAATAAGAGCCATACTAATAGATTTTATTAGTTATAAAATATAATTAGGTTATTAATTTAAAAAGAATCTATATAAAAAGATTATTATTGAGATTTATACAATCTTATTTTTTTTTAGGTAGTGATTTTTGAAGTTGATTTCATATTGACAATAACTTTTATATATTTTAAGTCATCTTTATTAGACATTGGTGATCCTTAACATCTTATTTACTTCTTTTATTTGGTGTTTAGAACACATATTATATAAATATTATAAAAAAAAGAGTTAAAAAGAGATTTTAATATGAAAAGGAGTAATTAGGCCATCCATGTGAATGAATGGAGATGGATGATAGAAGTCTCTATTCTTATTGGCCTAAAATCATGTCCAATGGACTTCAAGGAGGCTGCTTGAGGGCTTATTAGAGATTAGAATTTTTTTTTCAAGAGGATTGGAATATCAAAGGCTATGATCAGCAAATTTGGATTTTTGAATATGGTTTTGGTGCAAATTTTATGTAATTTGGACTTTTTATGAAGGAGATATAGGCGCTCAAAGTTAAGGTGTCAAAATTGTATCTACTGTCACTCTTTTGGACATAACTTATATGTACAGAAAGTAAAAGAAGATTGGTGATTAGGATTAAAAAGAACACTTTTTTTGCTACATTTTTTATATACAACTTGATGAAATCCAAGCTGAGATGAAGGAGATATTAGAAGTTGAAGTTAGTACTTATAAGCTAAAGGTGAATAAGATTCTAAAGGATTTTTGTGACAATTTGAGTCTTTTTAAGGAAACCTACTTAAATACAAAAGGATTTATTAATAAAAATTATCTTTTGTAATATCTTTATTATAGATAAATCATATATTGAAATCTTGCCAATAAGTTTCAAATAAATTCTCCACAATTAAATACCTAGTATATTTCCAAATAGAAGATTACGCCACACAACATCATGAATCAAGTACCTTTTCAACCTTGTATTTTTCATGGTCTTTGATTTGAATATTAGGTGGCAATTGTTGTATTCTTTCCGGAATATATAATTCTTTATAAGGTTCTAAAAGAAAGATATGAAAAATTGGGTGTACCTTCATAAAAGATAGTAATTCTAAGCAATATGCTATTGGATTAATTTACTTCTGGATAAAAAATGGTCCTAACCTTTGATAGTTCAATTTATTGCATAGCCGCTTGGTCTTGATATTCCATCAAAGAAGCCATATCTTATCTCTAATATAAAAAGCAGGTAGTTCATTTTTGAATTTATCTAGAGATGCCTTGTAAGCATCTTAAGCTGCTTGTAATTGAAGCTTTAAGGTTGTTTGATGTTGCGATAGATGCTTTGTAAATCCTTTAATTGTTGGATTATTCTTCTTTGATGTATTCCATAGATCAAGCTTTGGATGATATGTATAGTTATAATAAAATAATATTTATTGAATTGATGTATAAATAATATTATTATATGTAAATTCTACTACCAATAGATATGAGATCCAATTGTCTTGTGGATAGTTGATGTCAAATATATAAGAATATAGAGCAAGAGATTTAAACCAAGACAAGGTTTGAAAAAGAAACCAATAAAAACTTAAATTTAAGAAGAATAATCCAACAATTAAAGGATTAAGAAGAATAATCCAACAATTAAAGGATTAAGAAGAATAATCCTTTAATTATTTAATTAAAGAATTAAGAAGAATAATCCAATAATTAAAGGATTTAAATTATTTAATTATTAAATAATTAAAGGATTATAAATTAAATAATTAAAGGATTTAAATTAAATAATTAAAGGATTAATAAATTAAATAATTAAAAGATTTAAATTATTTAATTATTTAAGAAGAATAATCCAACAATTAAAGGATTTAAATTTAATAGATGAGTACACAAATAACACCAAGAAAGGTGAACTAGAACTTTAAGAGATGTATTATCAAGATTGAAGAATTCTTTATTCTTAATCCCTATACATACTCTTATCCAGGATGCTTCTTAAGTGACTTCCATCAAACTAAGAAGCTTCTCGAGCAACTTCTACCAACTCGGAAACTTCTTGAGCTCCTTCCACTAACTAGAAAGCTTCTTGAGCTTCTTCCACTAATTAGGAAATTTTTCAACCAACTTTCACCAATTAAGAAGCTTTTCAAGTGACTTTCAATAACTCAAGAAGCTTCTAGAATATTTTAAAATATTTTGTGAACTTTCAAAGTATATATTCTTAACATCACCTTCTTCTCTAGCAACAAGTTCTAAGAGGAGCTCAATCTTATTACATACATAAGAAATTGATGACACATTGCACCAGTGAAGCTATGTATTTTGTTCTCATTCTTGGATAATGGGTTCTATTAGTCCTTAAAAAAATTACCTATAGCCTTAAGTTAGTACCTCTATTGTTGAAATATCTCATCCAAGGATCTAATCTTCATCGTGGCCTTCAAAACATCCTTCAAATAAGATCTTGGACTAAAAAGATTTATCTTTCCAAGCTCAAGCAATATCACTAAAGCTTGAGTATTGGAATTAAGACTTGCAAGATTAGATATTGTTCCTAAAGGCTTCAATCAAGGTCATATTTGGCGCTAAAATGTATTATCCTCACTTTGCTCAATTAAAAACTGTAAAAACTATATTGATTTGTTCAAAACTTACATGGCAAACAAATCTTCTAACTCTTATTTTTTCAATGCTTGAAAGTTTGACATGGCAACTAATTTGCTACTACCATTCTATTCTATCTTAGAACAAATAATTATATATTGATAAAGGCTTTAATTTAATTCTCTCCTTGTTATTAATATTCCTTAAATCTAATCTTCATTAAGAATCATAAAATACGTTTGGATTGCTGGAGATAGAATTGATAAAATTCCTGTATCTTTTGAGATGCATTCACAAGATTTTTGGCTGGTTTTCATGTGCACTTATTAATATCATAGCCCCGCTAGTGAGTAAGTTATTTTAATTTGATTCACTTTTGCTATAAATCAAGTATCTTTTCAACCTCATATTCTTCATGATCTTTGATATCTATATTAGGAAGCCATTATTGTATTCTTCTCAAAATATATAACTTTCTATAAGGTTCTTAAAGAGAGACTTAAAAAATTAGATATACCTTCATAGCAGATGGTAATTTCAAGCAATATGTCAGTAGATTGATTTACTTTTGGATAGAAAATGGTCCCAATTTTTGATAGTTTAACTTATTGCATAGTTATTTAGTCTTGATGTTCCATTGAAGAAGCCATATCTTATTTCCAATATGAAAAGTAAGTGGTTGATTCATAAATTTATTTGTAGATGCCTTGTAAGCATCTTGAATTGCTTGTAATTGAAGCTTCAAGGTTGTTTGGTATTGTCATAGATGCTTTGCAAATCCTTTACCCGTTAGATTATTATTTTTTACCGTATTCTATAGATCAAGCTTTAGATGATATCCATAGTTGGAATAAAACGATATTTGTTGAGTTGAGGCATGAATAATATTATTATATGCAAATTTCATTAATTATAGATACAAGATCTAATTGTCTTATTAATAATTAATATTGTATTATAAATATTGCTCCAAAGCTTGATTAACATGTTCTGTTTGGTTATCAATTTGAGGATGGAAAGTCAAAAAAAATTTAATATTCACCTTTAATATTTTAAAAAGATATTTTTAGAACTTAGATATAAAATGGGATCTTTAATCAGATACAATATCATCTGATAGGCCATAATATTAATATATATTGTCAAAAAAGAGCCTTGATATTTCTTCACTAGATGCAATCTTTTTATAAGGAATAAAATGAGCCATTTTTGTAAGTTAATCAATCACTAAAAAGATGCTATCCCATAAATTGGATGGCGGTGGATTTGTGATGAAATCCATCGAGATAGAAGACTATGATTGTCTTAGAATAGGCAAGGATTGTAAGAACAATGTTGAGGATTTTTGGACCTTGAACAAATGTCGCAAGAAAGTACAAAGTCTTTTATTGCCTTCCACATTTGAGGCCATCAAAAATCTTTTGAAATAAGTTCCAAAGTCTTGTTAAATCCAAAGTGACCCACAATTGCAAAGTCATGGTGAGATTGGAGAATGCACAGTTATATTGGTTCTTTTAAGATATACAAATGTTCTTCAAAATATAGAAGATCTTCTTCAATTTTGAACTTATCAACATTTTTTTTCAAGTGGTGCTTAACATCAAAGGCTAAAGCATCATTAGTAGTTGTAGCATATACTTCATTAAAGAAACTAGAATCAATAGGCACCAATATAATAGTGGCATAAAGACAAAATTATTTTGATTTCAACAAAGTTATATATTATTGATCAAATGCTACCTCCTCTATTCTTGGTATAAGATATGAACTTCTCGATAATGCATCAGACAATCCTTGTTCCTTCCCAAGTTGATAAGTGATAACAAAGTTAAATTGAGATAGCAACATATTCCATTAAACTTGGCGGCAATTAAAAACTTGAGCTAACATAAAATATTCTAAGTTCTTATGATCTGTATATACACTTATAGGATGCATTTCTCCTTCAAAAAATGATGCCATTCTTGAAAAGAATCCACAATAGCAAAAAACTCCTTATTGTAGATTTTATAATTAATTTTGGCAATAAAATTTTTTTAAAAATAAAATACAATAGAATGGAATTTATTGTCTATATCCATTTATGAAAATACAGCCCTTAGTGCAAAATCCAAAGCATCAATCTCTATGTAAAATACCTTTATAAAGTCTAGATGCATTAATATTAGAGCTATAATAAATATTATTTTGAGGTCTTGGAATGCTTTTTTCACTTGAGGCCCCTATTCTAATTTATCTTTATATGTCAATCAAATAAGATGAGCTACAACTTGAGAGTAATTTTTGATGAAGATCCAATAGAAGTTAGTAAATGTAAGAAAACATTGTACATCTCTCACAGTCTGCATAATGGCCCATTGTATAACTGCCTCTATCTTCTTAGGATCCATTGTCAAAGCCTTAGTAGATACATTATATCTCTTAAGTTGATGAAATACACATTTTTCTGATTTGGCATACAAACCTGTAACTTGTAACTTTTGTAATATCAACTTCACATGCCTCTTGTGTTCTTCGAGATTTTTTGAATAAATCAAGATGTCAATAAGATAGATCGCTATAAACTTGTCTAAATATTCTTAAAAGATATCATTTATTAAATGCTGAAAGATAGTGGGTGCATTTGTTAGTCCAAAGGGCATAACATTATATTCAAAATATCCATACCTTCACCAAAATATGGTCTTCCATTCATCTCTTTCTTTAATCCATATTAGTATGTATGCTCCACAAAGATCTATCTTAGTATAGATCTTGGCTTGGCTAAGTTGTTCCAAAAATCTTAAGATTAATGGTAGTGGATAGCAATTTTTTATCGTTATCTTATTCAATCTCTAATAATCAACTTGCATATATAAGGAACCATCTTTCTTCTTTACAAAAAGTATAGGTGTCCCTGCTGGAAACTTTGAATGCTTAATGAAGTTCTTTGTAAGATTTTCATCAATATAATCTTTCAATATTAAAAGCTCATTTTGAAAATGATTATAGATTGGACCAAAAAGTGGTTGCATTCTTTCTTGAAGATCTATAGCACAATCATATGGTCGGTGCTTTGGCAATATATCAACATTCTTCTTCTAAAAAACATCTTGAAATTCACTATTTTGCTTTGAAATACTTGTCGATGAAGTCATATCTTTTTTAATTAGAGTTGCATAAATAACAAACAATGTACCTTCTTCGGCCAATCTTATAAAAGCCCTTCTTTGAACAAATAAAGATTTATCAATTTGTGGCTTTTTACAAAAAAAATTTGCAGGAATTTCTATTAGAAATATTACTCTTTGTAACCTCCAATCTATAGATGGATTATGCTTTGTCAACCAAGATAGCTCAAAAATAACGGAATTTGAAGGAATTTTAATAATACTGAATATAATCTGGCTTTTATAATCTTTGAACAACACTTCTATAGGCATGGTTTCATGGATGATACTACCAGAGGATAAGAATCATCTATTTATTATGTCTATATAAATAGATTTGGATTTCTATAATAAAAAAAATTTATGAAGCTTAGTGAATGCCTCATCTATAAAACAAGCGGATACCTTTAAATCTAACAAAGCAGTTGTTTGAAGCTTTTGACGGCCAAAATATAAAAGAATTACAAAACAATGAATAAGTTGAGCAGAAAGAGAGGAACCTGAATAGTTTTGTAATATTAGATTATTCAACCACATATTTTTTCTGAACAATTGCACTCTTGATTTTGGTAATGTGTCAATTTTATTTCTTCGAGTAATTATCAATCTTATGGCCTTCTTTGCTATTATACACACATAGACCTTCCATCGGACACTTCTTTTCTTGTAGACTAAAAGATTTAAATTATATTGTATCAAATTGCATATCTTCTACTTCTAATTGGAAATTCAAAATGCTTGTCAATATAACAAGAGTATATCAAATTGCATATTATTTTGTTAAAGCCCATGAACATTGATCTTATCAATGTTGAAATAATTGATTATCATATTTTAAAGCTTGGCTAATGGCTTTATTAAATGATTGTAGATCTGAAAGTGATAATAAAAATCTTTCATATCATCTCTTAATCTCCAATAAAATTGGCTTATTAAGACTACTTCATTCCAATTGATGTCGCATGCTAATTGCCTAAAATTGGATGTATAGACTCATGCAGAGCGTGCCCCTTGACGTAATGCTCAAATCTTAGCTATTATCTAACAAGCCTTGCTATATTCACCAAATGCTTTTATAAATGCTTCCATGAAAGTTTTAAAGTTATTAAACATTAATAATCTTTTTTCAAATAAGGAAACAAACCATGATAATGCTTGCCCCGTGAGCAAGGTGCCAATCAATTCAACCTATGATTCTTTTGTCAAATAAGCATCATGTTGTAGGACTATTATTAATCAAATTTGGTTGACAAATCCTCAAAATTTTGAATGTGTATCATCATGTTTCTCCAAAAGATTAATTCAAGGCTCTTTACATTATTGAACAAATGGATTTTTTTAGCGTAGCATAGGTAGTACTGCATCTTCAAGCGTAGAAGTTGGAAGATGATGCAGTCTAAATTGTGGCATTCTAGATGTTGTGTCGTTACAAAGTTTTGCAACAATTCCTTCAATCTCTATAGTCCTAGTAGATAAAATAATAAAAGCACTTTTAATGGCATTTAATTTAAACTCGAAAGATTCAATTATATTAATATCTTAACCTCCAACTATTTTGAGAGAAAAAAAAATGAATCTATAAGAAGACAATATCAATTTAGAAGAGGTAATCTACAACTTCTAAAATACTTTAAGATCTTCAAGGAGATGAGTGATCTATTCTTTCACAAGAAAAACAAAGCTCCAATATTGTGATGAAGAAAATATCAATTTAGAGGAAGATAATCTACAACCTCTAAACCATTGGTATACCTTTGAATAGAGGAATAATCTACTCTTTAACAAGAAGGATTCAACTCTCATATTAAAGATGAGGTCAGTCTCAATAAATTGTCAAGGACATAAGAATATAGAGCAAGAGACTTAAATTATGATAAGGTTTTAAAAAGAAACCAACAAGAACTTAAATTTAACAGATGAGTATACAAACAACACTAAAAAAAATAAGCTAAAATTCTAAGAGATACATTGTTGAGATTGAAAAACTCTTTAGCCTTGATCACTATATATACTCTTATTTAGGATGCTTCGTGAGTGGCTTCTATCAAACTAAGGAGCTTTTTGAGCAGCTCCTACTAATTAGGAAGCTTCTTGAGCTCTTTCTACTAACTAAAAAACTTTTTGAGCTCCTTCTACTATCTAAAAAACTTTTCAAGCGACTTTCACCAAGTAAGAAGCTTCTCAACTAACTTTCACTAATTCAAGAAGCTTCTAAAATATTCTAGAAGCTTCTATGAATCTCTAAAGTGTATGTCTCTAACAGTTGATATTGTATTATAAATACTACTTCAAAACTTGATTAACTTATTCTATTTGGCAATTAGTTTGAGAATGAAAAGCCAAAAAAAATTTAATGTCCACCTTCAATATTTCAAAAAGATATCTTCAAAACTTAGATATGAAGTAGGATCTTTGATTGGATAGAATATCATTTGATAGGCCATGATATCAGTATATATTATCAAAAAAGAGCCTTGCTATTTCTTCACTAAAAATAGTCTTCTTATAAAGAATGGAATAAGCTATCTTTGTGAGTTGATCAACCACCACAAGGATGTTGTCCACTAAATTAGATGATAATAGATCCATGATGTAATCTATTAAAATAAAAGACCATGATTGTCTTGGAACAGGCAAGGGTTGTAAAAGTCCATAAGGGCGATGTCAAGGATTTTTGGACCTTGAACACATGTTGCAAGAGAGTACAAAGTCCTTCACCGCCTTCTATATTTGGAGCCACCAAAAATCTTGAGAAATAAATTCTAAGATCTTTCTAAATCCATAGTGACCTGTAGTTGGAAAGTCATGGCGAGATTGAAGAATATATAGTAGTATAAGTCCTTCTAGGATATATAAACATTCTTCAAAATATAGAAGATCTTCTTCAAGCTTAAACTTGTCAGCATTTTCATTGAGGCGTTGCTTGATATCAAGGACTAAATCATTGTGAGTTCCACCAATAAATCTTAATTGGTGGATTAGTTAAAATTATAGTTTTAAATTATTTAAATATCAAAATATTAAGATTAGAGACTTTATTTTATTATTTAAGTATTTATTAGAATTTAAAAGAGTTTATAAGTTACAAGAATCTTATTAAAAAAAAATCATAAAATTGGAGTCTTAATAAGTCTTGGAAGCAATTATCTTAGTTATTTTAGTATTTTTTTTAATTAAAAGAATTAGTACTTAATTATTGAGACCAATACCTACATTGGCCTTCTATTTATATATATCACTTATTAGAAACATATAAATACTACTTGGCAAGTAGAAGAATCATGAGAAAAAAATATCATGTCATTATAATTATTTATATAGAAAATAAGATTTTTAATTGACTTAAATTGATTTTATTATTATAAAAAATCACCAAGATAGAATAAAATAGTCTTAAATTGATATTATCATTTTAAAAATATTATAGAAGTTTTTAGAATTTTTTTAGAATTTTTTTAGAAATTTATATGATAATTTTGAAGACTTTGGTAAAAATGAGTTTTATCACCTTGGGAGCCATTATGAAGAAATGGAGTAAGATTTGAAGGCCATACAAGGCTCCTATGCTAAAAGGATATTTTTAAATACTATGGTAAAGTCAAAAATGCAAAAAAATGAGTTTTACTAGTAGAAAATAGGAGGACCAATAGCTAGAATAGTCCTTGTTGGAAGGGAGATGCACAAGTCCCATATGGGTTGTGGCACCTTGAATATAGGTAGGAGGATAAGACTAAGGCCTCGTGGCCCTTCTAAGATATCCATATACACTACTTATGAGCCTTGGTGAGGTTCGAATTTATGATCTTTTGAACAAGTTACCTTTGAAGTAAAAAATTTCTACTTAATTTTTTTGTTATTTATCTTCTATCTTTGAATTATTATAACTTACTCATACTAACTTGGATTTTTATGTTTTTTATATCATTAGAAAGATAAAAAAATTATCTATTCAAAAATTTTATTTTTTTTATTTTTTTATTTATTACTAGATAAAAATATAATAAATAGACTATGACTTAGTTTTAAATTATACACTTACTTGATACCATTTATTTCACTTATTTTGTGGTTGTTCTTCTTATTATTTTTATTAATTGCTTCTTTTAATTCACACCACCAATTATAAAAAACTCTTAAATTAGGCCATCTTGTAATTTGGATTGAGGGATGAATTTTATTCTTATGAGGATAAATTCGCTTCTCAACCCAAATTACAAGGTAGCCTCAATTAAGAGTTACTTATAAATTGTGGTGTGAAGTATAAGGAGCAATAAACAATAATGAAGGAGAAGAATAATACAAAATAAGTGAAATATGTATAATTAAGTAATTGCACACTATAAAACTAGTCACAGTTTGTTCATTAGATTTTTATTTAGTAAAAAATAAAAATTAAAAATTAAAAATATTTTTTTAAATAGGATTTTTTTTTTCTTTTCAATGATATAAAAAAAATATAAATCTAAGTTACTATGAATAAGTTATAATAATTCAAAGATAGAAGATAAATAATAAAAAAATTAAATAAAATTTTTTTACCTCAAAGATAACTTGTTTAAAAGATCATGAGTTTAAACCTCACCAAGGCTCACAAGTAGTATATATGGATGTCCTAGAGAGGCCACGAGGCCTTAGTCTTATCCTCCTATCTACATCCAAGGTGCCACAACCCATATGAGACTTGTGCACCTCCCTTCCTACAAGGACTACACTAGCTGCTGATCCTCCTATTTTATACTAGTAGAACTAATAATTTTGCATTTTTGACTTCACCATGGTGTTCAAAAACACCCTATTAGCCTAAGAACCTTGTATAGCCTTCAAGTCTTACTCCATTTCTTCATAATGGCTCCCAAGGTGGTAAAACTCATTTTTATCAAAGTCTTCAAAATTGCTCTAAAAATTCTAAATGTATTCTAAATAAATTCTAAAAATCTCTATAATATTTTTAAGATGATAATATCAATTTAAGGCTATTTTATTCTACCTTGGAAATTTTTTATAATAGTAAAATCAATAAAAATCAACTTAAAATCCTATTTTCTATAAAAATAATTCAAAAGACATGAGATCTATTTCTCATGCTTCTTCTACCTACTAAGTAACATTTATAGGTTTTTATTGAATAATACATGTAGCTAGAAGGCTAGTATAAACATTGGTCTCAATAACTAACTCTTAATACTTAATAATAAGTAAAAATACTAAACCAACTAAAATAATTGCCTCTAAGACTTACTAAGATTCTATTTTTGTAAGAATGGAAAGAATCCAATTCTTATCTTTGACATGATCTATAAAAAAAATAATAGAAGAATTATAACTTAGATACTATATTCTATCAAAAGAAGTAGAATTAAGGAGAGAAAAAAAAATACTAAGACTTTGACTTAGAATAAAAAAGTAATTAACTGTTTTCAACTTGATATGATTCTATATATAGCAATCTCTTGCTTAGTTACTAATTCAATACTTATATTCTATTAAGATTAGATTTAAAATCACTATATAAATAACAAGGTACACTAATATTTTAATTAATGTTTACATCTTGTATTCTTTATAATGACTTCCATTAGTTTGTGTAGGAAATTCTTTCTCATCTAACGTTTTAAGTTTGACTCAGTTATTATCAAAGATCTCTTTGATAATATATGATCCTATCCAAAGTGCATCAAACTTAGCTAGAAAGTCTAATTTTCTAGCATCTTGAATCATCATTCACATTCCTGGAATAAACAAACGTCTTTTTTTTTTTTTTTTTTTTTATTAAAGATCTCCTTCCTTCTTCTTTGAGAAGTTTTTATGTGTTGGACTGCAAATCTTTGCTTCTTGCTTAATCTTTCTAAATATTCTAATTGTTCTTTCAAAGATTTAGAAGTCTCTAGTCTTTCATCAATGGCAATGCATAAAGATGGAACTTCAAATTCTATAAGCAAAATGGCTTCTATTCCATATACCAAAGAAAAAGGTGTAGCCCATGTAGAAAATTTGTAAGCAGTTTGATAAATCCAAAGAGCTAAAGTAAGCTTAAGATCCCAATCGCATTTAGAATCCATCACAATTTTCCTCAATATACGAACTAAGGTTTGATTGACTCTTTCTATAAGACCATTTGTTTGAGGATGATAAGAAGTTATCTTCCTATGGTTGATGGTAAATAATGTGGTCATTTTTTTAATGGTCTTGTTTAAAAAATGAGAACCATTGTCACTCATAAGAATTTTTGGACAACCAAAGTGGCCTATAATATTTTCATATAAAAATATGGCAGTTTATTTAGCATTAGCCTTCTTGACAGCATTTGCTTCTGTCCACTTGATCAAATATTCCATAGCTATGATAATATATTATATTTGTCATCAAGATGCAGGATAAATAGGTCTAATATAGTCTATATCCCACTTTTCAAATGGAACAAGTAGAAGTGAAAGATTTAAAGGCATTGCAAGATTTAAATCATTGTATACATATCTTTAATAAGCATCACAAGTTCTTGCAAATGACTCTGAATCAACAAATATTGTAGGCCAAAAATAGCCTATTCTAAGGATTTTTTGAGTTGTTAATTGACCAGAGAGGTATCCACCACAAGCACTTGAGTAACAACCTTCTAATATAAGTGGTACTTTGTCATAAGTAAGACAATGTCTTAAAATTCCGTCAATCCTTCAGCGATTTAATTTCTTAGCTATAAGAGCAAAATGAATATTATTCACTCTAATCTTCTATTGTTCATTTTTTAATAAGGTATTGGATAATTATTGAATACTCAAAAATTTGGCAATATATTCATATCAAATAGGTGCTACGATAACATGGAATAAATGGACATCAGGAAGTTCATCATCTATATCATGGATTTTTGTAGGTGTAGATAATCGTGAAAGATGATCGGCTTGTTTGTATTGTTTTCTTGATTTGTATTGTTTTCTTGGTTTGTATTATTTTCCTGGTTTGTATTGCACTATATAATCAAATCTTATTAAAAATAATATCCATCTTATTAATCTATTATTTAAATCTGGTTTATTTTTAATGTATTTAAGAATTATGTGGTCTATAAAAAAGATGACTTTATTTATCAAAAGGTAGTGCCAAAACTTTTTGACACTAAAAACCATAGCTAAGCATTCTCGTTCTGTGGTTGTATAATTTTGTTCAGTACTTGTCAATTGCTTACTAGCAAAGGCAATAGGATGGATCACACCTTTATCATCTGGTTGACATAAAGCACTACCTATTGCAAATTTAGAGACATGATAATAGACATAGAAAGATTGATCCCAATTTGCTGGTAGTAGATAAGGATAATATAGCAATTTAGCTTTAATTGCATCAAAATCAATTTGGCATTCAGAAGTCTAATCAAATTTGATGGATTTTTTCAATAAATTTATCAATGATAAGGTATGAATAGAATATGACTCAATCAAGTCACGATACCAACCTATATACTCCAAAATCTTTTAAATATCCTTTACACCTATTGGAGCTGATAGATTTGCAATAATTCCTATTTTTTCAGGATTAGCTTCTTTTTCTTTTTTCAAAATGACATAATCCAATAAAACTCCTTTCTTAACTGCTAAGTAAACTTTCTCTAGATTAAGAGAAATTCCTACTTTTCTACAATGTTAAAAGCACAATTGAAGGCTTTCAAGGTGATCATCCTTTGATGATTGACAACTAAAATTATCAATAAAAATTGACATGGTTTTTTGAAGAAGGTCTAAAAATACATAGGTCATAATTCTTTGAAAAATTAAAAGAATATTCTATAATCCAAAAGGCATCACTATATTATTGTACTATAATTCCTTACAGTATGTAAAAACTAGTTAAAACATATAATTTGTTTATAAATTCTAATATGTATTAGAATGGTTAATAAATTAAATTAAAGGAAGTTGGTATAAGAAAATTTATTTTAGATTTTTACTTAGTTTGGTTATGACGTTTAAATTATATAGGACCTAAATATTTAGTATAAAGCCTTAAGAGGCAATTAGGATCCAAAAAAGAAAAATTAAACTACTAAGAGGCCTGTTTGGAAGGATGAAGATAAAGTGAGGATGAATAAAGACAAGGAGTGAAGTTCTTCATTCCTATTGGTCAATGGTCATATCCAATAGGCTTAGAGGAGGCTATTAATAAAGAGAATAAGGGTTTTGGCAATTTTAAGGAGACCATTTGAAATTCAAAGATTAGAATTAAAAAGCTTGTTTTTTTTTACTACAATTTTGGTATAAAAATCAAGAGATTTGGAGTTTTTATGAGAGAGGAGTAGGCGCTTGAAATTAAGGTATACAAATTGTACCTACTATCACTCTTTTAAAGATTGGAGGAGTTGTATGAGAGCTTTTTGAAATCAAAAGGTGCTGTTAGAAAGGTGATTTCAAAATCTAAACCTGATATAGAAGAATTATTACATTTAGAGTTTTGAAGAAGGAGATATTGGGAGTCAAAGATAGCAGATTGCATTCCAAGGTAGTAAGTAGGCCGTTTTATTGGTAGTGATGGGACTTACCATATCTTGAGTTTTTAGACGAATTTTTATCTCAAACTTTCTAAAAAAATATATTATTATATTAAAAAGCTATATATCAAAGTTTCATAGCATTTAGATATTTAGATTGAGAGATATAAAGAATTTAGTACAAGGGTGTTTGTAAACAAGGGTTTGAAGCTACTGCTAGGTTTTAGGAATATCTAAAGATCAGTAATGAGTCAACAGTTGAAATTTGTAGTAGTAGTTTTCAAAAATAAATTAGTTCTTTGTATAAATTTTGAGTTAATTTTGATAGTTGGATTAAAAGTTATGGATTGTTGAAGTTTAGAAAAAATTCCCTTCTTATGGAAGAATGAGGGTTTTAGAATATTTGTTATAATTTGAGTGTTTTGAAGAAAAAAAGACTTATGTATTGGATGTAATAGTCCTATAAAGAAATGTTTTATATAAATTTGGAGGTTATATTATACTTGGATCTTAGTTGAGTAATTTGTGGCAGCTAAAAGCCCAATATTTTTGTAAGGCAAATTCTCTCTACCACGACAATGTATATAAAGGTTCTCCAAGGTAATGTAAATGCATTCTTGTGACAATCTTTAGGAGCTATTGATATTTGATTATAATTAATGTAGCTATCCATAAAACTGTATAAGTCATGCCCTGCTACATCATCTACTATAGAAGTAATAAAAAATAATAAAAAATGATCTTTTTGAGTGTATTTGTTCAAATCTCAATAGTCCACGTAAATCTTGAGCTTATTTCTTCTCTTTTTCTTTACCAAGACAATATGAGACAATCAATCTGTAATTTTTATAGGCCTTATAAATCCTCCTTGAAAAAACCTTTTCAACTCTGCCTTTACAATAAATTGCATCCTAGGATTGAGTCTTTTATATTTTTATCTAATAGATGTGATATTTGGAAGAAGCGGGATAGTATGTTGACAAATGCTAGGAGGAATACCTTTTAATTCTTTATAAGACCAAGAAAATATATCGTGATATTCCATTACTAATGATTTATATTTTTTTAATTCTTTCTCATCTAATTGGGATCCAAACTTGATATATTTGAGTTCTTCTTCATCACAGTTAATTGGAATTTTTATCCAATCTTGTTCTATCACATATATTGGATTGGTAGGTCTATGATACCAATCTTTAGGCATTGGTAGATAAGTAAGTATTTCATATCCAACCTCAACGTCTTGAGATGTATTTTTAAATTACAAAGGAAGAGGCATGATGGTTTCTTCTTTTATAATAATATCAAGGTCTTCAATTTGAATTCCATCAATTTTTAAGCTAAAGGCTTCATTCATACAAATATCATCAATTAGAGTTGTAAGATTGGAGAAATTATCTTTAAGCTCCAACCAATCAATTACCTCTATAAATCGGATGTGGATGTTTTCTTCTTTGTAAAGATTTTCTTCTAACCATGTGGCAAAATCACCCTCATCTTCATATTCATATAATCCAGGACCAATATATTTTATTAGTATTATAGTTGATGTTGAATTGGATTGGATAAAATTACCTTGCTTGTCTTTTTTAAATGTTGGTGTTTTTTCTAATGGAACCAAGACTTGGAGTCTAAAGTGACTAGATACTATGGTTGTTGTATGATTATCTAAAGATCCAAAAGTAAAATAAGACTTAGAAGCCCTCCAATTTGTTACTCCTTTAGATTGCCTCAACCATCCTCTTCCTAATATGAGAGGGTAATTATCCGCTTCTTCATATAAACATATCACATAAAATGATACTATATAATCTACACCTCTTGCTTACATATGGAGATTACAGATTTGATCTAGACGTTGAGAAGGTCTTTGATCATTTAATCTGACCTTCATAATTGCCTTCTGAGTGATTTTTAATTCCAATTTATTCATAGTGGATTCAAGCATAATATTGATGCTACTTCCATCATCTACTATGACCTTAGAAATTATTTTATCTATAATTTCTACATCTATCTCAACAGGTCCATATTCTCTATTGTCATTCTCTTCTCCCAAGGTGATATTTTCTTCTAGATCATCAACTTCAATTCAAGTTATTCCTTCTATGTTTTTAATTTTCCTTCAAAATATTATTCCTTCCTAGAGGTCTTTTTTGATATTTGGTGCTACTTGAATCAATTTTCTAAAAGAAATGTTGGCTCTAGCTCTACAAAGATCTTGCCATATGTTGTGAGGTTCTATAAGATTGAAGGTTCTATTAGTTGTTGGTTGTTTCAAAAAAGTGTTAGAAGTCCAAGGTCCTTTCTTGCCTACAAATTGATATTCTTCCTCATCAAATTCAAATACAGAAAAAGGTTATTTGTCTTATAATTCTTTAGCTATTTTTTGAATAGTTTTTGATAATTCCACAAATTTGGATGATTATTTTGAAGTATCTATAGATACCTCATCTTCAAATTGTACTAAATCTATTGATTTTTTGACATTCATACTTCTAGTTATAACCAAAGAAGGTAAACATGTATTGTCCTTGAAGATCTCTTTGTTGTTTGTTGCACCAAGTGGAATTCAGGAGATGATAAATTTGATATAGAAGGTATATTAGGTTGAGTTACTGGATATGTAATATCTTGAAAAGGTTGTGGTTGTTAGTTTTGATTTTAGTTTTGAATATATGCTATAGATCCTTGTAATGTTTCATGATTGGTTTAAACTATTGTTGAAGGGTTATGATTTCGACCATTGTTTGAAGGATTATAATACATATTTGATGTACTTTTTGTAACAATAGGATTTGCAAATCTAACTTGCATATTTCTTCCGACTTGGTTATTATAGTCCCTTCAAAAAGAAGTTGAAGAAATAACTTGGTTGGATCTTCTACATTGATCTGTAGGATGAGAACTTCCACAATTAGAGCATACAATTCCATTTTCAATCCAACATTGACTTACTCGATATGGCTTTCTACAACTAAGACAAAGTGTCATATTATTTCTTTGGATTGAAGGAAAATTAAAACCTACTTCTTTCAATTAATAAAAAGGCTTATACGGTTGAAATTGGTTTTTTTTTCTAAGTTGTTGTTGTAGGAATTGTGGACAAAATTGTACCATGTGGTTCATTTGCCTACAATTTGTACATCACAATCTAGAGATATGAATTCCCAATTCATGATATTTAGGCTCTATAGTTGGAGTTTGATTTTTGACAAGACAAGACATTTGTTCACTAATGGCTTTTTTAATATTCATCATCTCATTTTTGAATACCTCATTGGCTTGCCCTACTTCACTTTTAAATTCTTCTAATTTAATATCATGAAAGGTTTTAGATTAAGCTTGATCATGTAGAGGTTGTATAGCTAAAGGTGTTGGATTGCTAATTGGCAAAGGAAATATAGAAGGTTGTGAGTAGCTTAAAGCTAGATGTTGATAGAATTCTATAAGTTGATGTTGCAAAGGTATAAAGGTGGATAATGGTTCTTTTGCCCTTTTAAGCATACGATCATTTTTCTTATCAATAACCTCCATTTTCAAAGTAGCTTGAATAGCTTGTTCAAAAACTTTAGGTCTCTTATTTAAGATATCCCAAATTGTAAAAGGCATGGCAAAACCTTGGATAAAGTAATGCCTTATGGTATCCTTGTTTAACAAATTACCAACATATCGAGTACATACTACTTGAAATTGCCTCACAGAAGAGATAATGTTTTCTGAAAGACCTTGTCTAATATTTGTCAAGATTGAAAGAGCTTGTTGTTGGCCAATCACAGGCCTATATTGACAAAAGAATGCTGCTAGGAGTTGTTTCCAATTGGTAAATGCCTCTTTTACATGAGATCTATATCAAGTATATGCGGAATCTATCAAAATTATTAGAAACCATATTAAATAGTAACCATGATTGGTTATTAAACTTGTGATAAGTACCTCTACAAACCTTTCTATATGGGCTGCTAGATATTCATTGATAGAACCACTAATTCTTAGAAGGTTAGGTAGAATTGATGCCCCTTATAATTTTGAAGGTATTACAATTGGTAATCCCTGAGGTAATATCATTGAGTTGATTTGGGTATTGGTTTAGAAATTATGGTTTTCTTCATTGGTGACATTAGCTCTTGGAGTTGAAATTAATAAATGTGAGTCCAACCAATAGATCTTAATTAGTAGATTGGTTAAAAATATAGTCTTAAGTCATTTAATTATACAAATATGATGGTTAGAGAGTCTTTTTGACTATTTAAGTATTTATTAGAATTTAGAAGTATTTATAAATATGAAAGTCTTATTAGAAGAAAAGTTACAAAAATGAAGTCTTAGTAAGTCTCGGAGGCAATTATTTTAGTTGGTTTAGTATTTTTACTTATTATTAAGTATTAAGAGTTAGTTATTGAGACCAATATCTACATTGGCCTTCCAAATATATGTATTATTCATTAAAAACCTAAAAATATTACTTAGTAGAAAGAATGAGAAAGAAATCTCATGTTTTTTTAATTATTTTTATAGAAAATAAGATTTTGAATTCATTTTTATTGATTTTATTATTATAAAAAAATTCCAAGGTAGAATAAAATAGTCTTGAATTGATATTATCATCTAAGAAATATTATAAAGATTTTTAGAATTTATTTAGAATTTATTTAGAATTTATTTAGAATTTATTATGAATTTTTAGAGCAATTTTGAAGACTTTGGTAAAAATGAGTTTTACCACCTTGGGAGCCATTATGAAGAAATGGAGCAAGATTTGAAGGCCGTACAAGTTTCCTAGGCTAATAGGATGTTTTTAAACACCATGGTGAAGTCAAAAATGAAAAATTATTAGTTCTACTAGTATAAAATAGGAGGACTAGCAGCTAGTGTAGTCCTTGTAGGAAGGGAGGTGCATAAGTCCCATATGGATTGTGGCACCTTGGATGTAGGTAGGAGGATAAGACTAAGGCCTCGTGGCCCCTCTAGGACACCCATATACACTACTTGTGAGCCTTGGTGAGGTTCGAACCCATGATCTTGTAATAAGTTACCCTTGAGATAAAAATTTCTACTTAATTTTTTCCATTATTTACCTTCTAATTTTGAATTATCATAATTTACTCATAGTAATTTAGATTTATATATATTTTAAATCATTGGAAAGATAAAAAAATTATCTACTTGAAAATATAGTTTTTATTTTTTACTTTTACTTTTTACTAGATGAAAATCTAGTGAACACACTGTGACTAGTTTTGTAGTGTGCAATTACTTAATTGCACACATTTTACTTGTTTTGTGTTGTTCTTCTCCTTCATTATTATTTATTGCTCTATATACTTCACACCACAAGTTATAAGCAACTCTTAATTGAGGCCACCTTATAACTTGGGTTGAGGAGTGAATTTTACCTTCATAGTAAAGGCTTTACTTGACGCTTTGAAGGCTATCTTCTTCCATGCTCCATTCCAATAGAAGCTTGTGATATTTTGTCGCAAATTTCTTCTAATATGTGAGTTTTCAAAATTATAAGCTCAATATATATTTCAAGTTGTAAAACACATCCAGATCACAAAACAAGATCAATAAGTGGATGAACTACCTTAGACTTAATCTTAGGTGGCATACAACTAAGTAAATGGTTTCT
This sequence comes from Physcomitrellopsis africana, assembly GCA_036785485.1. Classification (NCBI taxonomy): domain Eukaryota; kingdom Viridiplantae; phylum Streptophyta; class Bryopsida; order Funariales; family Funariaceae; genus Physcomitrellopsis; species Physcomitrellopsis africana. The sequence goes on along the minus strand of JAWRVF010000059.1, from coordinate 432,272 downwards.
AAGTAACTCCCTAACGATAAAAGACCTAGTAGGTGGTTTAAAGCAAAATAAGTGGATTTTTAATTATTTTTATTTTTATTTTTTGAATTAACATAAAATCCTTTCTCTTCTTATTTATTTGTAAGACACGTGGTTTAATTGTATATCAAGATGAAATTTTGTACCAATGTCAAATTAGTGGTATCACCTAATAATTAAACTTTTCTTACAAGTAATATACGAGGTTCAACTAAATACCAAGTTAAGATCTTGTGCCGATCTTAATATGGCAGAATCATCTGTTAATTGGATTTAATTTATAATTTAGAGATTAAAAAATAAGACCAAGGGTAGTACAAGTAATTTAAAATTTTTAACACATAGATATCACAAAAATCAGATGGATTGGATAAAAGGCAACTTGTAGGGCAACTTGTAACAATTAACTATGCCTCATAGAGATCATCACTTCCCACAAGTACAAATTCAATGCCAAAAAGAAGTCATGCCGGCCATCAATCTGACTTCACTTTATTATAAATCGATGTTGTGTTGTGATTCGGCTACTATGCAAAAAAATTGTACATGTATATTTAATGTATAATTTACTACATATCTAAAAGAAAGCCATATTAGTGGATTTTTATTGATTATAGGATGTGATTAGATTGCTAGTTTAAAAAGATCTATTAAAAGGATTATTATTAAGATTTATATAATCTTATTTTCTTTTTAGTAGTGACTTTTGAAGTTAATTTTATATTGATAGTAACTTGTATATATCTTAAGTCACCTTTGTTAGACATTGGTGATTCTTAAGATCTTATTTACTTCTTTTATTTGGTGTTTAGAACACATATTATGTAAATCTTATAAGAAGAAGGGTTAGAAAAGGGTCTTTAGTAAAAAAAGGGTAGTTTGGCCATCTATGTGGATAAAAAGAGGTGGATGATAGAAATCTCTATTCTAATTGACCAATAATCATGCCCAATGGACTTCAAAGAGGCTGCTTGAGGGTTTATTAGGAGTTAAGGTTTTTTTTTGGAAAGGAGTCAAATATCAAAGGCTAGGATCATAAGATTTAGGTTTTTGGATCTGGTTTAGGTGCAAATTTTGTGTGATTTTTACTTTTTATGAAGAAGTTATAGGCGCTCAATATTAAAGTGTCAATTTTGGACCTACTGTCACTCTTTTGGATATAATTTGTGTATACAGAGAACAATCAAGGATTGGCAACTAGGGTTGAAGAGAGCACTTTTACGGCTACACTTTTTATATATAGCTTGATAAAATCCAAGCTAAAGTGAAAGAGATATTAGGAGTTGAAGTCAGTGCTTACAAACTTAAGGGTAGTAAATGACCTGCTTACATAGTGGTTACATTTTGAGCTATATCTTATGCAATTTGATAGATTTTTTACTCAAAATTTTCAAGATTGTATATGTTTATGTCACAAGACTATGTGCAAAAATTTTGTGGTATTAATATTTTGGATTTGTGAGATATAGGGAAAATAGTGCTTAGGTGTCTTTGAGCTAGGATTTTAAGCACTTGCTAGAGGTTTAAAGATATCAGACGATTGGAAACAAATTTATAATTAATTCTTTCTTATAGTGAAACTTAAGATATTCAATTCTACTACAAGGTGATAGAATAGTTAAGATGTTACTTATAGGACAGCAAGTCTCACCGTGCTCCTTCCTAAATATATCTAAAATTTCAAATAAAAAGAAGAATTAAGGTTTGGAATCCACCAAGTTTTTCCTAGCCGTCATCTTTCTTTGTTTTTATCTAAAATTTCAAAAAAATTAAAAAGCTAAGGTTTAAAACCAAAATTAATTTTTATATTTGAAGTTATACTTGGATTTCACTATTTATGCTTTTGAAGTGACAACTAACATAAAGAAAACCATCAAATAATGCTAACACTAATACTAGTTTAATCAAATGTTACTTAAAATTAGAAGCAATAATATTGAATAAAAGTTAGATTAATAAAAAAAAAAAAAAATCAAATCAAATATAATATATTAAACTTATATCAATATATAAACTTATCATGTATATTTTTAAAAAATTAACATTAATAAAAATAAAAAATAACATTAGTAAAAATAGCCAAGTTCATAATAAAATACTATAAATCTTATGTATATTAAAAAAATATTTTTCTTGAGCTCTAATAGCATATATCTCCTAATTAGACCATCCAAATAGTCTCAAATTTTATATGAAGTACTGATGTACTTTTAACAACTATCATATCAAATTTCAACTGTAGATTCAATCCAAATCTTAAGATATTGCTAAAATCCTAATAATAGCTTTAAATCATTATTTATATATATTTATATACTAAATTAGTCATATCTCATAAATTAAATATCTAAATATAATAAAAATTGATATATAGTTTTTTAATATAACAATTCATTTTTTTAAAATTTTTAAACAAAAATTCGTTTGAAAATTCAAGATATGGTGGAAATCATTACTATCAACAAAGTGATCTACTTACTATCTTGGAATTAAATGTATTGTCTTCAACTTCTAATATCTCTTTATTTTAAACTCCAAATTTAATAGTTATTCTATATAAGATACAGGCCTTGAAATCACCTTTTTAACTATACCTCCCAAATTCCAAAAGCTCCTATACAATTCCTTGTATCCTCAAAAGAATGATAATATGTCCTAAATCCGCACCTTAATTACAAATGGCTATATTTCCTTCACTCCAACTCCAAATTTCCTAATTTTTATATATAAATTATCTATTAAAACCTAAATTTTGCAACCTTTACTTTATCTTCTTAAATGCCTTCTTTGAAGTTATCCAAATCCTAAAAAATGGCTACAAATAGCCTGCTAAAAGTCCATTAGGCATAAAGACCAATCAATAGAAATGAAGTCCTCTATTCCTTCCCATCATCCCTTCATGTCTTCCTTTCATCCCTCCAAATGAACCTCTTGGTAGCTTGTATTTCAATCCTTTAGGCGTCAAATCTCCTCTCAAAGCTTCATACTAAACATCTAGGTCCCATATAATTTAAATGCCATAATCAAATTAGAAAAAATAAAGTAAAATAAAGTTTCTTAGATCAACTCTTTTAAATTACTTTACTAATCATTCTAATATATATTAGAATTTATAAACATATTACATATTTTGATTAATTTTTACATATTATAAACAATTATAATATGGCATCAGTTTTTCAAAAAATGTGATAGAATGGTTGATTGATTCATCAAGAAGCCTACTTTTATATTTGGCCTAACGTCAAATCAAATAAGAGTTTACCTAAAGCTCAAGCTTTTCTAACAAAAGAATTATCATAGCTTTAGAAAGGACAAAAAAATCATGATATTAATAATAAAAACAATGATTGATCTTCATCCAATTAAATATATTAGTCTTGGCATTTACAATTGTGAAGATGATGGTACATTTGCATAGTGGTTAATAGGGAATCATTACTCTAGTGATGAATTTATCACTCATTTCATTGAAGCAATTATTCTACCAAATGATTTATTTAATGAAGATCTTTTAGATCTAGCAGTATTGCTAGATGATATCAATATCTATAACATTTTGAAAGAAGATATAGACAAAATTATGCTTGAAAAGGATATCTTGTTACTACCATTATATTTTTAAAAGACTTCAAAAGGTCTCCAAGTTGGCCAAGATTGACCAATATATCCTCTAATTTCAAATGAATGGTTATTATAGACTTGCAAATCCTATGCATATTCAATCGACAAATTGAATACACTTAGATATTTCTTTGCCAAGTGAAGAACCAATATTGATCAAGGTCAATTCTCATTCATCAAAAAAAGAGATAGAACAATATAAAGACCTCTTAATAGAATTTAGGAATATCTTTGCTTGGTCTTGCATTGATCTTAAGAGCATCCCTCTACATATAGTCCAACATATCATTGCATTAGTTCCAAGTACAATTCCAATTTGACAAAAGGAGTATAGGATGAATCCCAAGCTTCTATTAATTATAAAGGTGGAATTGGAGAAATTGTTGTAAGTTGAATTCATTAAACTTGTAGAAATTATCAATTAGGTTTCTTCAATGCTATTGGTAAAAAAGAAGAATAGTAAACTTTGAGTGTATATTATTTATAAAGTCCTAAATAAGTATATCTTGAAAGACCATTTCCCACTTCTATTTGTTAATATCATTTTGGATGAGGTGGCAGGTCATGAATTATATATTTTTATAGATGGTTATTTGAGCTATAACCAAATTTTGATTGTACTAAAGGACCATCATATGATCACATTTACTACTCCATGGGGCAAATTTATATATATATAATTATGGCTTTTGGCCTATATAATATATCAATAGTATTTCAACAAGTAATGTCATATGTATTTTTAGATCTTTTATATAAATCAATGATTGTATTCATAGATGACTTTAGTGCCCAATCTATGACTGTAGATCATTTCAAATTGGTTAAAAAAGCTCTAATTAAGTATTGACAATCAAAGATTATTATTAATTCAAATAAGATATATTTAATATTTTTTTATAAAATATTATTAGGATATATTGTATCAAATGCAAGCAAGGAGCTAGATCCCAAAAAAATTAAGATAATTGCAAACCTCCCACCATCTAAAGACTCTCAAAGAATAAAGCAAGCTTTAGATCATATAAGATAGTATCTTGACATTATGAAAGACTTTGCTATTTCAGCCATTTTCTTAACTAACCTCATTAAAAAAAAGAATAAAATTTTATTAGACTTTTAAATGTCAAGAGATATTGATGCTCTCAAAAAGAAATTAATAAGCCATCTAATATTAAAGCCATTAGATTGAAATAATCTATTCTATATTTATTGTGATGTCTTAGCAATTGCCATAGAAAGTACTCTATATCAACCTTGTTCAAAGATAAAGAGAGATCATCCTATAGCCTTTGTAAGTAGATAATTTTTTGTACCTAAATAGGATTATATTACCACGGAGCAAGAATGTTTAGCCACAGTGTTCTCAGTTAAGAAGTTTAGGCATGATTTTTTGATGAATCATATAATCTTCTTTGTAGACCACTTAGGTATAAAATATTTGGAAAAAAAACCTGATTTAAATAGAAGACTAATTTGATAGATATTACTATTTTTTAAGTTTTTTTATATCATCTAATACAAGCCAGGGCAAGAGCATGTGAAGGCAAATCATTTGTCTCACCTTTCTATCAATCTAAATTCAAAGAATTTAGATAATGAATTTTTGATGGCAAAATTTTCTATATTAGAGCCATTCTTACTTGATATGACTATATTGCCAAGTTTTTAAGTACTCAAATATTTCCATCAAGACTAGACAAAAATAAAAGGTAAAAAATTTGAATAATAGTATCTACTTTGCTTTAATAGCAAGGAAGCTTTATAGAAGAATTTCAAATAAAAACTTTTAAAGGTGTATAATCTATGATAAGGTGCCTTCTATTTTTCAAACTTACCATGACAATGCATGCAATGGTCATTTTTTGAAAAGGTTGATAGTTTAAAAGGTATTTTAAGTAAGTTACTTTTGACCAATCTTATTTGAAGATGCAAAAGCCTATGTTAAAGCATGTGATGCATGCCAAAAATATATATGTAATAATCTTCATATGGACCTTCTATTACATCCTTCCTTGCCATTATCACCCTTAAAAAGATAGAATACTGATTATATAGGTTAAATCAAGTCAACATCATTAAAAAAAAACAAGTGCATTATTATTGCAATTAAATACTTGACAAAATAGGCTAAAGAAAAATCTATTAAGACAACAAATGTAAAGCAAATAGCCATTGTCTTATACAAAAGTATTATCTTCCAATTTGGTTGCTCTAAGGTTCTTATTAGCGATAAAAGAAGGCATTTTTTTAATAATATTATTAGTTTTATGATGGAATTATTTACAATCTAACGTTGCCAAACTACTTCTTATCATCTTCAAATAAATGGTTTCACAGAGGGTGTGAATCAAATATTAATACAAATATTACAAAATATAATTTTAGATTCTAAAAGTGATTTGGATATAAAATTAATAGTAACTTTGTGGGCATATAGAATAATTCATAAAGTGATAACAAGATCTATTCTATTTTTTCTCATATATGGCTTAGAAACAATTCTTTCAATTGAAATGAGGTGCCTTTACTTTGGATTACAATTGATAAAAGATTAGATACCTCTCAATCCTTGAAAAATAGATTGGAGCATCTAGAGGTACTAAGTGAATTCCAAAGACTAACAGCTCAACATATTGAAGTACTCTAATATAGGTATGAATCATCAAATTGATTCATTAATTATTTCAGGATAAAAGAATATATTTAAAATATTAAAATTATAATTTTTAGGTGAAGAGGTATTTAGAAGATGTTAAATGAAGGTGAATAGTATTAATAGAAAAAAAATGGAGTCTTAATATGTCTTAGAGGCAATTATCTTAAGTGATTTAGTATTTATTTTTTTTAAATATAAGAATTAGTACGTAGTTATTAAGACCAATGTCTATATTGGCCTTCTATCTCTATGCACCACTTATTATAAATATATAAATATTACCTAGTAGATAGAAGAAGCATGAGAAATAAACCTCATATCTTTTTAATTATTTATGTAGAAATTAGGATTTTTAGTTGATTTAAATTGATTCTATCATTACAAAAAATCACCAAAATAAAATAAAATAGTCTTTAATTGATATTATCATCTTTAAAATATTATAAAAAAATTTAGAATTTTTTTAGAATTTATATTTAAATTTTTTATTATTCTTTATATTTTATAAATACTTTCAACGACAAGAGCAAATAGGTGGAGGCCAAATCAATGTTACATTAAAATGAGATTGTATTTTGATTTATTAATAATATATCTAAGACAAAATACCAAATTTTATTAGTAAGAGATTCAAGGGTCCGTTCAAATGGATCAATAGCCCATAGATGGTCGCCATATGTGTGACCTTGAAATGATCACATTCTTTTAATTTTTGAAATTAAAATATTTTTAGAATTTTAGAATTATTTGAATAGAGATTTTACATTACTATAATTTAAGACTTGAAATAGAACAAGTAAGTAGTCAACATGTGGATAATAATATATTTTTGAACATATTGGTGATGTTAGTTTTGTCAAAAAATTATTATTTTGTGATCTATTAGAAGGTCCAATCCTAAGATCGAGCTTAGAATAGAAATAATTTTAGGCCTTTGATTTAAGGTTAGGATTTGTAATGTCAAGGGTGAGGATTTGTCTGTCACCCTTGAGGTCTCTTGGCATAAGAATAAAGAAGCTCTGACAGCCTCTCCCTCTCTCTCTTTTCTTTTTCTTCCTTATCAAAGCCCTACCAAAAAATATTTGTGTGTGTTGATTCAATAAACTTTTCTTCTTTCATGTATTAGCCTTGGATTTTTAGGTACTATTTGCTCTTCTCTTCATTTCTTTCTACAAGATTTTGTGATAATCTTTTTTTAATTAGCAACTTTCTAACAACACTAAGCACACTCAATTTGAAGCCTTGATTGATTTTCAATAAATTTTTAAAATGAAGGAGGTACACTGCCTTAATGATTATATTTACAATTGGTTGTATAAGGTTTGAAAAGATTTTACTTATTCTAGAAGGTTCTAAGGGATCTTAGATAGTCATAGAAGGATCTTAGGCTTGCTTTACTTCTAAACATCAAAGAAACTTCTTAAGGAGTTTCTTCATATCTAATTTATATAAAAATTAAGACTGAGAGGATCTTTAGTCTTGACAATACAATTTTTGTAGCTCAACTTGGATCTTCTAGTCTTATTCTTATGCCTTGTTATATCTTATTGCTTATAAAATAAAATAAATCTCTTTTGTTTCAATTCTTTGAACTTTTGGAATCTTATTTTACTTGAGTGGTGTATCTATAACAATCAAAGTATTAAATTTATGAATCTAGACAAAACTTAAAAGATAACATATTCATATATAATTGAAAAAGAGAGAAAATAAAGAAAAAAGAGATATATTTAAAATAGAAAAGAACAAAAATGACTATTGTCAAATATAATGAAGCTAGAGAGTCTTGAACCAAGATTAGAATATGAAAAAGGTATTGATAAAACTTATGATGGTTTTATTATTATCTATATATATATTAGCTACCAAGAAGGTACTATAGAAGCTTTTTAAGAACCACAAGACCTGTAGTCTAAGTGTCAAGTTGTAAGTTGCTTCTAATGTGCCTTTTTAAAAGTAGAAAACTTGTAGAATAAATTTTAATACTTAAGTGGCATATTTATAGATATTTGAAGATCTAATTTATATTTAAGAAACTTTGTTAAAGTTTCTTAAGGAAGATATTATCTACCTAACATATTCTATCTATTTCTATTATTTCTATTTATTTAAGTATTTTAAGTATCATTTATATGAAATTAAAAAGATATCATAATGATTAAAATTTATTAATAAGTAAAAAAAATATTATTATACTTATATATATTTATATATTCTAATTAAATAATATATAATAGAATTAAATTTTAATTTTTATAAAATTCTATTTTAAAATATAATATTAATAATATATTATAAATCTTATTAAAAAATTAAATGAAAATTTTTATATCATTTTTTAATCCAAGATAAGAATTTATGTAGTTATAAAAGCAAATTAAGTTTTAATAGAGATATGTTCTATACCAATAACTGAGATTTGTAAAGCTTTGCTTTAAAAATATTACAAATTGGTCTACAATTATTGTGAAATCTATGAAAATATACAAATCTTTATTTATCAAATATTTTTTTAGCATATAATAGAGTATTTTAGAAGACACAAGTGCTCAAATAGCAAAACAAAGAATATAGACCTCTTTAATCTTATAATTAAATATTTTATATTTTTATGATTTTAAATTTGTAAATAAAGCTATTATAATGACTAATATTTAAAATATTTAAATAAAGCCAAAGCAATGTAGAGAAATATAATATTATATATATATATATATATATATATACTTATTATTTTTTAAAATTATTACAAAACTTTGTGATTTACATTATTTAAAACAATGAAATTTATAATTAAGAAGAATAAATTATACATATCATGAATCTAACTACAGATTAATAAAAAATAAAAAATAAAAAATTTATAATATACTATCCATCAAAAGTAGAAACAAAAGCCGCTTATTAAATGATGTTGCTTGATATATAAATTCCTAGTTGTAAATACAAATAATCATCATATATAGTATAAAGCTTCACTACACATAAAATCTACTAAAGCTAATTTTGGACCTAGAAACCAAGGCAAACAACTTAGAGATGGATTTAGAAAAGAAAGAAAAAAAACAAAAATAAGAAAAAAAAAAAAAAAAAAAAAAAAAAAAAGGTTTTTGAAAAAGATAATATATTTAAGGTTACAGATTTATAATATATAGTTAAGTTAAAATGGTAGTGATGATGATGTGCTTTAATCTTATAAAGCTTTAAAAAATATATCTTATATTTTTAATAAACATGGATACCAATAACTTGATGAAATCATTTCTTTAAGTTAGGAGTTGGTTTTATTAGCAAGGAAAAAATAATCTAAATTTTATCTTATGTATTGCTTTGAAAGTTTTTTTAACATTTTTAATAATATCTATTATAATATTAATGGTAAATAGATAAGAATCTAATATTTTTTTATTTTTTAAATTAAAAAATTAAGATTAAATATATTTTTATATTAGATTTGAAAATATTTATTTTTCTAATTTTATAGCATCAATTTTTATATGGTTTTATTTTTATTTAAACTAATTAATAGAATCACAATTAAAATACTTTATTTTATGATTTATTAGGATTATGAAGTTTTTACAAGTTATATATTTAAAAAAATAAAGATAAATTATTAAAAATCTTTTTATTGCATTACAATTAGGTATCTTTATAGATGCAAGTAATATAAGATTCTAAGTCAATTGAATTTATTTGTTGTTTACCAAAATGGGCATAATTTCTATCTTATGGGTTGCATGCAAGGCATATATATATAGTCAAAATTCTTATTTATCTAGGATATATTAGTCCCACAATATATACCATAAAAAATATATTATAATAACAAAAATTTATATATTATAATTAATAATATTTATAAATTTTAAAAATATTGGCCTTGTATTTTTATTTTTTTATATTGTAATAAAAAAGTAACAATTGCATCATACTATGATATCCAATACACCTTTATATCATAATTTTAAAGTGCTTCTACAAAATCTACTTAGTTGAGACAAAGTATATATATATATATATATATATATATATGATGTAATTAGAAAATATAGTGGGAATCTATTCACCCTTAAAATAAATAGAAAAGAATACACCATTGTTTAATCTATATGGAAACCACAATAGATTAGTTGAGCCCTACAACACTACATTCAAATTTATGTAGGATTTTTTCTCAATTTGATTCTAGTGACCTTAAAGTGCGTGCTGTGTGGTTAAATCAAAGAGATGCTACTGTATGTAGGGATGTTCATTTGTGTCAAATTGATCTGTTCACACTGGCACACTGGCACAGAGCAAGCGCGACACAGTGTGAGGAAGGAGGCGTGATCAATAGTGCAAGTTCACGACGGTGGGGGCGTCAGTGGCAATGAAATGTCACCATGGAACGGATACAAGGGTGAAGGAGGCAATGGACCTCAATGAGAATTGAGTTCACAACAACATGCAATCTCGGTAATCGACACATTCACTTCTTCAGGTGAATCGCTGCTTGTTTCCATGATAAGTTCAGAATACACTTTTTGTCGCCTCCTATGAGGTCTGGCGAGTTGCGCACGATGAAGTGGGCGCAACAAGCAACAACCTGAGAAAGCTCACACTACCAGTCACCGGTAACATAAAATAGGACGCACAAACGAGATGTTCGCAACGCAAGTAAGACTTGTGGACGAATGGCGAGGAACGACGTGCGTACAACACGAACGCACTTATATAGACGATGTAACGAATTGCGTTCCAGTCTATCGTGTTTGCGCGAGCAAATTGTGTAGTCTGGTGCAGTCGTTCCGACTCTAGCAACGACATAGAGTACACAAATTCCGAATTTGGTGTACACATATTCCGACCGTCGCAGCGCCCACAAGGTAATAGAAATCTATCCGTCATTGCTGATCTGGGATTAGAGGGATGTCCACGGGCTGACTGATGGTCACAGGATCTCCCAAGCCTCCGTCGATATCCCATTCGCAAGAAAAGGCTCGAGTCGAAAAATCAACACGCTTCCTCAAGGTCATGGTGTACACCGATCCAATCGAGCTACTGAATAGGAGGAACGGAGGGGTGGCCAAGCAAGAGAAAGTTGCCATCAGAAAATAAGAAAGCAGACTTGAAACAAGAGAGGCAGAGATACTTGGGAGATTAAGGAAAGAGTGGCGGACTACAGGGACCCCCGTGTGCTTATAGCGCGTCGATTTGCAGGGTCCCTTTCCATATGTGAGACCATATCTCCCCTCTTTTTCACAATGCTGGGAGCCATGCCTGCCCAGCGGCCAAAGGAGCGGTGAAAGTGGTAAAACCGTTGGGGGGAATCTCGCCGTTCTTATACTCTGGTTATATTTCAGCAGCGGCATGCTCCGCGAGTAGCTGTTTCCTGTTTTCCGCTGGGACAACCTGCGGTAAGACCCGCTGGGTGATGCTCCGCGCTTCAGTTCACATCAGCACGGTGGCTATTTCCTCCCACGGGAGGCATTCCCTGTGTATAGAGCGAAGTTTCATGGTCAAACTTTGACTCTGTCCACCTTTCGAGGGACTGATGAGTGTGGTGTGGACTCCCGATACCATTTGGATTTTCGAGAGATTGATGAAGTTAGATAAAAACAGTGTTATTAGATGAAAACAACATAATTGGATGAAAATAGGCGTAGTTGGATGGAAATAGTACAATTGGATGAAAATAGTGCAGCTGGATGAAAAAATAACATAGGGCAGAGGAGCAGCAGCAACAAAAAGCCTCCCAACTTCAAACCCTCATAACTTTTCCATTTCAACTCCGAATTTGGTGATTCTTTCATCTAACCTTATTAATTTCCTCTCCTCTACACAATGAATATGTATAAATGAGAAAATAATTCTATTACTAGCGAGCTCCAAGAGGATCAGTAAGGATATAAAATAACAACTAATAGTATAAGTTTATAACAAAGAAAACAATAGAACTCTTTGGTGCTTTAGTAGGTTGTCCTTATCAAGGACTCAAATCAAAGGTGTGTGTGAGAGAGAGAGAGAGAGAGATAGATAGATAGATAGATTGATTTATAGATTGATGAAGAATAAGGCTTTGAGAGGATCTTTTATATCCAAGCCTTTAAGTCATTTATCAACAATTACCATTGTTGGTAACTTATAAATAATAACTAATTTGGAAGCCTTTCCACTAGCTATTCCATATAAGTAGTATAACTTATATATCATTTTATCTTATTCTAAATATTTCTAACTACTAACTATTATTTTTAATACCACTTGTCATTAAGAGGTCAATCTATACTTTCCATAATTTCCAATTAATGTTATTTGTAGAGAAGACCAATGGTTGGCATCCATTTATTATAAGGTGATGATAAATCACCATAAATACTAATCAATAGATAAGTTTTAATTTTTAATAATTGAATTAGCCAAAACTTATATAAAATAGCTTATTAATTTATTAATAGAAATATTAATCTTTAAGAAGAATTTATTAGGGACCAATTTGATTTGTTATTATAGAAGTAATGGTTGAAGAGTAGAATAGCTCTTCATCTTCTTCCTTCACCATTACTTGTGGCTTCAAGAGCAAAGTAATTTTCTATCTTCTTCCTTCAATATCTCTTATGGCTTTAAAAAAGAGTAATTCTTCATCTTCTTTTTTTACCACCTTTTGTGGCTTCAAGAGTGGAATAACTTTCCATCATTTTTTCACCATATTCCAATTATAACTAATTCTAAATTTCATAATAATCTCATTTTAAATAAAAATTAATATTTTTTAAAATCTAATTTTTATAATTATATTCTATTAAATTTAATTTCATAATTTAATACCTTGATATATAATTTAGACCAAAAATCTCTATTTTCTCATAATTAATAAATAAATAATATTATATCTTATCAAAATATCAAAAATTAATTAAATAAAATTTTGGTACATAATTTAGGTCTTATATATGGTGCATTATCTGTGGGCTATTTGTCCAAATAGGACGGATCTAGAATTCTCTTGCTATGACAAATATGCCTTATTTTCAAGCATATGGTCATCACTTCAATTTTTTCATTCCAAGTTAAATGATTTTAGACATATTGTAAATTGCACAACTCCATATTGCTTGAATATTCTATTTGGAGATTCTTCTATAAGAGACATCACTTCTTGTATAAGATACAAGAATAAGGAATTAATATAAATCTAAATAATAATTTAAAATAATAAAAACATCACAAAAATTTAAAAGCAATCTTATAATTATTGCCTCTTGACAATTGTACCAAAATATGAGCTAAAATTCCTCCTTATCCATATTAAGAGGAAAAATAATTACATAATAAGTTCAAAAGGTAGTAAAAATTAATTGTGTGATTACTTTAATAATTGATTAGTTAATCAAGTGGTTGTAGTTTCAACTTTCTAGATAATACCTTCTAAGCAATAGTTACCATTTATTTTAATTTGGAACAAGTGATAAAAAATAAAATAAACAAAGAAAAGAATTAGACAATATTAGCAAATGGAAGTAGCTAGATGAGAGAGAATGGATAGAAAAAGTAACTAGATGAAAATAATGCTACTAGATGAAAATAGGTGCATCTAGATGAAAATAGTGTGATTAGATGAAGACAATGCTATTAGATGAAATTAGATATATTTGGATAAAAATAGTGTTATTAAATAAAAATAGCACAATTGGATGAAAATAATATTACTAGATGAAAATAATATAATTGGATGAAAATAGGCATAATTGAATGGAAATAGCACAATTAGATGAAAATAGGTATAATTAGATGGAAATAATATAATTAGATAAAAATAGATATAATTAAATAAAATAGTATAATTAGATAAAAATAGATATAATTAGATAGAAATAATATAATTGGATGAAAAAACAACATAAGGTAGAGGAGTAATAGCAATAATAAACCTTCCAATTTCAAATTCTTATAACTTTTCCATTTCAATTCCAAATTTGATGATTCTTTCATCTAACCTTATTAATTTTATCTCTTCTATATAATGAATATATATAAATAAAAAATAACTCTATTAATAATAAGCTCCAAAAAAACTAACAAAAATATAAAATAACAATTAAAAATATAAGTTTATAACAAAGAAAATAATACAACTCTTTGGTGCCTCAATAGATTGCCCTTACCAAGGGCTCAAGCTAAAGATATAAGAGAAAGATAGAGAGAAAGAGATATAGATAAATAGGTAGATTGATAGATTGATGAAGAATAAGTCTTTGAAAAGGTCTTATATATCTAATCCTTCAAGCTATTTATCAACAATTACCATTGTTGGTATTATATTATGTATTGTCTTATTTGAAAATGCATCGAGTATCTAGTTGTAGAAGGTGAAATTGTGGTTTATAAATATGCAAGAAATCCTAATAGGTTTTGTCTATATTAGAAGAATGCAATTCAAATTTCAATTCAAAAGTATTTAAAGCCAATACAAAGTACTAAAAAATACTCTTCTTAATAACCTCTATGATACACAAATTCCAATTGCATTGTTACTTTCACAATTAGGCAACTTCGATTTTTCTTTACAAGCCTTAATCCTAGTTAGTAAGCTTTAGTAAGGTGTAACTTTTAATCTGATTATTGACTTAATGTAAATTTTTTTATATGAATACTACTATAAATCTTTTAAACTCTTAAAATTTTTTTAGTCCAATTCAACTTACAAATTGTGAAAAAACATCCAAAATCCACATTGATATTATTTGGCTGCCAATTTGAAAGTTGATGTAGATATTTTAGTAGTGATTTCTCCTTCTCCATTTGTTAACTTCAACTCAAAATTGGTATATAGCTTGATTTCTAAGTCCTCTAATATTATACCAAATTTTATCTTATTTTGACTAATAGATGTGTGGATATCACAAAAATCCTAAAAAATTCCAAACTACCAACTTCTGGTACCTCCTTATACTAATGATTAAATATCTTCCAATTACATTGTTAGATTATTACAAAATTTCATACACTCTTATCACATCCAATCAAAGACATATTATTAAATTTTTAACTATAGATGTTATATCAATTGCACAAGCTAACTGAAAGTGCTAGCTATAATTTTATTACATAAAATCCAAATCACCAATACAAAATCTGACTTTGAATAAAAATTGCAAAGTCCTTCCAAAACTTATGAAAACAAGTCTTATGCTTTTGGAACAAACTTAAAGCTAGCTCTCAAATTCTAATTGTTAAGCTACAAATGATCCCATATTTTGCCCTTGGTAGCTATTTTAGTGGCTAGAGATCTGAATTCAACCCTATCCTAAAAATAATTGACCCTTGGATATTAATTCAACTTATCTTAGGAATTTTAAGCCTAATCCTACTTTCAACTTAATCCTAGTATTAACCATATCAATTATTTATTTCTTGTATCTTATTTTTATTAATTTATAGCTTTTTTAAAGTAATAAAAAAGTTTCTACAACTTAAAATAAAAAATTAATAACTAACTCTTATCTACTATCTATTAAGATAAGAAAATAATCTAAGAGGCTTTTAAAAAAGTATTTTTTAAATATCTTGAGTTCCTATTGAACCAAGATACTTGAATAGTAATTAAAAAATCATTCTTATTTATATTTTTATCATATAAATGTATTACAATATAACATTGGTAATTTATAAGTAACAACTAATTTGAGAGCCTTTCCACTAGCTACTCCATACAAGTAATGTAATTTATATGCCACTTTATCTTATTCTAAGTATTTCTAACTACCAACTATTATTTTTAGTATCACTTTTCATTAAGAGGTCAATCTATATCTCCCATAATCTCCAACTAATATTATTTTAGAAAAGACCAATGGTTGGCATCTATTTGCTATAAGGTGATGATAAATCACCATAGATACTAATCAATAGATAAGTTTTAATTTTTAATAATTTAATTAGCCAAAAATTATGTTTAAAATATTATTAATTTATTAATAGAAATATTAATATTTAAGAGGGATTTATTAGGGACCAACTTGAATTGTTGTCATGGAAGTAATGGTTGAAGAGTAGAATAGCACTCCATCTTCATCCTTCACCATCACTTGTAGTTTCAAGAGCAAAGTAATTTTCTATCTTCTTCTTTCACCATCTCTTGTGGCTTCAAGAGTTGAGTAATTTTTCATCTTCTTCCTTCACCATCTTTTGTAGCTTTAAGAGTGAAATAACTTTCCATCACTTTTTCACCATATTCCAACTACAACTAACTATGAATTTTATAACAACCTCATTTTAAATAACAATTAATATTTTTTAAAATCTAATTTTTATAACTAGAT
The DNA here is from genome assembly GCA_036785485.1 of Physcomitrellopsis africana. NCBI lineage: Eukaryota > Viridiplantae > Streptophyta > Bryopsida > Funariales > Funariaceae > Physcomitrellopsis > Physcomitrellopsis africana. The sequence goes on along the minus strand of JAWRVF010000059.1, from coordinate 415,667 downwards.
TTTATTTAAATCAATTTAATAATCTAAGGCCTTGATATATAATTTAGACCAAAAACCTCTATTTTCTCACAATTAACAAATAAAAAATATTATATCTTATTAAAATATCAAAAATCAACTAAATAAAATTTTGGTACATAATTTAGGTCTCATATATGTATAAATTTAGATGTAGATTAAATATTTAGTATAACTTAGTACCTTTTAATTTCAAATTAACTTACAAACATATAAGTGAAATTAATTTGTAAGAATAAAACTAACATAAAAAACTTTATAGGTTATAATATGGATAATGAGTGTTGCAAATATATTAAAACAAAAGAAATTCCAAATTCTTCAAAATTTTAAAGCCGCTACAATGATTGAATTTAATTTTATATAATCTTCTTAAAAGAGTGATGTATAATATAACAACCACTAGTATAATCTTCTTAAATATGACATCTTAGACTTTAATATTAGTTTGTGAAAAATACATACTTGTAGACAAATGATAATTAAAATACAATAAAAACTTATTGATTAGTAATTATAGACTATTATATTATTTTTTAATCAAAAATAAAATATTATTAAAATACAAGTATAGCTTGAGTTGCATGGCTTGTACTAAAATCACAAAAATCAAGATGTATTAGGCTTTGAACAAATACATTATGAACTAGGCTACAATCATTTAGAAAGTTATTATCATCATATAGCATAGTGTTAGTACCATGTCACATTAGATGGATGTAGCCAAGAAGATTTCATCTAGTTTAAAAGATCTTGTTCATCTTCTTGGACCTAGTGGTATTGATTTGAATAGGTTTCAATGGGATTTAGGAAAGAAGGTTTTATGAGCTTGGCATTCTTATCAAGTCAAGGCTTATAAGTGTATTTGTAAGAGAAAAGATCTTGGGTGAGGATTTTGCTTATATGAGGTAGATTAATATTTAGTAAAGTTTTAATTTATTCTAACACCTTGCTCTTTTAGATTCTTCCTTTGTGGAGTGAAAGATAGCTTGACTAATTATAATGTTGAGATCTTATATTTATTCACTTCATAAAAATGCCATCTTTTTATTTCTTTTGAGGTTCAAGATTACTTAAAAGTGAAGAGATTTATAATTTTAGAAGTATATTTAAGCATATAGGTATATTTATATTATATAAGATTTAAGATTTAGTATTTGGATATAAAAAATTATATAAGAAAAGGATAAAAATCTACTCCAGTAGCATCATATGTATTCTAAAGGTTTGTAACTTTAGACAACAATGTCATATTATAATACAAGTATAGGATGAAAGAACAAAATAAGAAATATAATATAAAGAAGCTTAATTGAAGATTAAATTAAAAAATTATTTTAAAAAATATAAGTAAAAATAAAAATTTAAAAATAAAATAAAATAAAATAGAATGATAATAAAAATAATTAGTGTTAATATTATTTTTTTATAAAAAGGGCTTCTATTTACTTTGTAGGGCTATAAACAAGATAAAATAAGATAGATTAGCAAAAATATTATTGTAGACATCTTAAGATCAAAGTAAAGAGTAGTTTTTAGTAAAAATTATCTAAAAAAATCCTAGATTGATACTCGGGGAGGACCGGTTACAAACTAGGATCAAAACCAGACTCTAAGGTACAAAACCATGCACCTACAGTAAATAGGATCTTTTTTTGTTGATTGGAAAGTAGGATTTGAGAGTAGACTCAATTAAAGATTCTTTAAATATTAGCTTCAAGGTTTTTGGATTTGTAATGACTTTATAAGAGCTATGCAAAATTAGGATTCTATTTGGATGATTTTGGACATTGAGAAATAAGGTGGATTTACACTTTTAAGCATATTGAAAGTTTTGTAATAGATCTATAAGTGCAAATTTGTGGATTTGTGTATATAATTGTATTAAATATTTATTGTAAATTTGAGCTTAATTCAACAATTAGATCAAAGGTTATTAAAGTTTAAGTTAATTAAAATCTTAGAAATTAGATTTTTAAGGTCAGTGAGGATTTTTGTAATTTTGAGCAATTTGTTAGTTAGATTGGATTGATTTTTTTTTTTTTTTTTTTTTTTTTTTTTTTTTTGAGCTAATAGTTAATTTAATTTTTAGAATTTTTATAAAATTTTAGAACATATAAATGATACAAAAAGGAAATATTGATATTGGAAGATCAACATTAAGATTGGAGAAGGAAGACAGCCAATACTTAAAAAAATTAGAAATTTTTTTCTTACAATTGGTAAGTGTAATTTTCTTCAAATTTTATGTGTTTATTTTTAATTAGAAGGTTAAAAAGTGTACAAATTTTGAATAAAGATCAATAGTTAATTTGATAATTATTGAGATTTTAAATCTACTATTGAATTTAATTAGGGCTTCATTAAGATTTATTAAGGTATTAAAATCTTGGTATGGTTTCATTAGGATATTAAGATTTCATTAGGATTTTATTAGGATATTAAGATTTCATTAGAATTTTAGTAGGATTTCATTAGGATTTGACTAAGATTTAACTTAGGATTTGATTTAGGATTTGACCAAGGTTTGACTTAAAGATTGATTTAAGATTTGATTAAGATTTGACTTAGGATTTGATTTAGGATTTAACTAAAATTTGACTCAAGATTTAATTTATAATCATATTAGATTTTTATTAGGAATTTATTAGGATTTAATTAAGATTTGATTAAAATCTAATTAAGATTTATTAGAATTTACTTAAGATTTGGTTAAAATTTATTTAAGATTATATTAGAGTTGTTAGATTTTTTATTAGTTGCAATATATAAGTGTACCTTTTACAACCAAGTACTTTGTGCATTTTCAAATAAGACAACATGTAATACAACATAAGTGGTGAATTTGATATAAAGATTTGAGATAGGAGGTATTGGATTTTGTTCATTCTTATTTGGATTTGATGGAGAAAGAAGGCAAGAAGGTTGAAGTTGGAATTGCAATAGAATCTTCAAGTGGTAATTTAAATAGAGCTTTTAATAGATTTTCTATTAGAAGATAAGATATGTATATGGATCCAAATATTATAAGTGTGTTTCAAGTATTTATATTATTTATGTAACAACAACAATGCAATGATTACAAGGAGACTTTGACAACCAAAGCATTGTAAGCAATAATTAATACAATTGATCAGCTTAATGGAAAGAATATTTCATAATAATTGAGATGTTAATTGCAAAAAATGGAATTAAATCATGTTTTTGAAAAGAAAATGTTTGAATTATTTAAACTTGCAATAGTACCAGAGATAAGAAAATATGTGAAATTAATTATGGAGCATTTTGGAAGTTCATGGGAGATATTTTTACATATATTAATGGATGAATATTTCTTCAAAGATATTAATCGAGTTATTAAAAAATTATTTTTAAAATAGGTTGAGCAGCCTAATAAGAATTTGTAAACTACAAAGCCATTAAGAGAGTTTGAAAGATAATATTTTCAATTGCCAAAAGTAGAAAAATTAACATTAGAGCCAAATAAGGTTAAATTATTTCTTTAAGTTACTGATAGAGAATTACAAGAAAAATTGGAAGTTCTTCTTGAAGACAAAGACAATGATGAAGGATTAACAATAAAGTGGAAAGATATTGAAGATATTGTGGAATTGCTTGCAAAATAAGAAAATAGAAAAGATAGGATTAATATTCAATAAGTAGCACAAGCATCTAAAACTCAAGTGTCTACTACATGATCAACCATACCTATTATATTTCAAGTGATTATATTGAAGAAAAAAGATATGGTAGTTGAAGAGATAATATGTAGAATGTAAGATCTTTAAAATAAACTTGTAAGGCTTAAAGATAAGACTTCTACAAACAATCCAAAATCTACTTTTAAATAAGGATATATACAAAGATGTATTTGATATAATGATATTTTTTATTTTTAAAAAAATTGTGTTGAATTCAATGACATGCTTTGACAAAGAATTATTTTTTAGAAGGATGGAAAAGTGGTATTGAATGATATTAGAAATCTTCTTCAAACTAACTTTGATAGGGAAGGTATAAAAGCAATAGTTCAAAATTATTTAGCAATACATGGAGTTACAATACAAGAAGTTATAAGTTATAGTACCAAGGTGGATGATGACTTTAATAAAAATTTAGAAATAAGTAGATTTTGGTCTTTTGTCATTTTTACAATGCAAAAAGAAAAGATACCACAAGAAGCATTATTAAGGATTACTGCTACAATTTGTGGTGCTACAGATTAGGAAGATCTTGTAGATGTTCTTTTAGTCTATATATACATTGCTAAGAGCTAACATGAAACTTTAATGAAAAAAAAGAGGAAAAAAAATTCTAAAAATATATTATACTAGTGAAGCTATATATTCTATTCTTTGTTCTTAGATAATAGGTTCTATTGGTCCTTGAAGAAATTGCCTATGGCCTTGAGTTAATACCTCCATTGTTGAAATATTCCATCTAAAGATTTGATTCTCATTGTAGCCTTCAAAACATCTTCCAAACAAGATTACAAGACTAAAAGGATTCACCTTTTCAAGCTCAAGCAATATCATTAAAGCTTGAGCATTGGAATCAAGACTTACATGGTTGGATCTTGTTTTTAATGGCTCCAATTAAAGTTGTACTTGGCATTGAAATATATCGTCTTCACTTTGCTCAATTAAAGGCTGTGAAAATTGCACTAATTTATTCAAAGCTTGTGTGGCAAGTGAATCTTTTGAATCTTATTCCTTCAATTCTTGAAGATTTTACATAATGACTAACTTACTTCTACCACTCTATTCTATCTTAGAATAGATGATTATATACTGATGAAGGCTTTTTCCTTCTTATGAGTATTTCTTAAATCCAATCTTCACCAAGAAGTTATCATTGAAGATATTTGAGTTTATAAAAATAGAATCAATGAAATTCTTATATCTTTTGAGGCGCCTTGGTGAGATTTTTGGCAAATTTCTATATGCACTCATTAATATCAAAGCCTTGTCAATAAACAAGATATTCTAATTTATTCCAAATTTGTCATAAATCAAATATCTTTTTAACCTTGTATTCTTTGTGATCTTTGATTTTGATACTAGGCAGTGATTGTTATATTTTTTTTAGAATACATGACTTTCTATAATATTCTAAAAGAGAAATATAAAAAATTGGATATATCTTCATAGAAGATGATAATTACAAGCATTATGCTATTGGATTAATTTGCTTCTGAATAGAAAATGGTCCTAACCTTTGATAGTCCAACTTATTGCATGACCCATTGGTCTTGATATTCCATTGAAGAAACCATGCCTTATTCCAATATGAAAAACAAGCAGTTGATTTCTGAATTTATTTAGAGATGCCTTGTAAGCATCTTGAATTGCTTGCAATAGAAGCTTCAAAGTTGCTTGATGTTGTAATAGATGCTTTATAAATCCTTCAACTATTGGATTGTTGTTCTTTGGCATATTCTATAGATCAAGCTTCAAGTGATATCTATAATTAGAATAAAATAATATGTATTGAGTTGAAGTATGAATAATATTATTATATACAAACTTTGCTAATAGTAGATACAAGATCCAATTGTCTTGTTGATAGTTGATACTGCATTATAAATACTGCTTTAAAACTTGGTTAACTTTGTTAACTTGTTCTATTTGGCTATTAATTTGAAGGTGGAAAGCCAAAGAAAGTTTAATGTCTACCTTTAATATTTCAAAAAAACATCTCTAAAGAATGCTGTCTAATGAATTGGATGGTAATAGATTTGTAATGAAATCCATCAAGATAGAAGACCATAACTATCTTAGAACAAGTTTGGAAACTTATGTATGTAAGAGTCCATAAGGGTGATACTAAGGATTTTTGGATCTTAAATAGATGTTCCAAGAGAGCACAAAATCTTTCACCGCCTTCCACATTTGAAGCCACCAAAAACTTTGGAAAATAAGTTCCAAGGTCTTATTAAATCCAAAGTGATCCGTAGTTGGAAAGTCATGGCAAGATTGAAAAACGCACACTCATGTTGATTCTTTTGGAATATACAAACGTTCTTCAAAGTATAGAAGATCTTCTTTAAGCTTAAACTTATCAGTATTTTTTTTTAAGCGACACTTGACATCAAGGGCTAAAGTATCATTAGTGGTTGTAGCATGCACCTTATTGAGGAAATTAGAATTAATAAGTATCATATAATAGTGGCGTAAAGACAAAATTACTTTGATTTTAATAAAGTTACATATTGTTGATCAAATGTTGCCTCCCCTATCCTTGATACAAGATATGAATTCCTTAATAAAACATCAAACAATCCTTGTTGCTTTCCAAGTCGATAAGTGATAACAAAATTAAATTGAAATAGTGATATGTTCCACCAAGCTTGGCGGCAATTAAAAATCTGAGCTACCATAAAATATTCAAGATTTTTGTGATCTGTGTATATAATCAAAGAATGCATTGTTCTTTTGAAAAAATCATGCCATTCTTGAAAATAATCCACAATAGCAAGAAGCTTCTTATTGTAGATTTCATAATTAATTTTGATGGCAAAATTTTTTTTAGAATAAAATATAATAGAATAGAATTTATCATCTATATCTATTTATGAAAGTACGACCCCTAGTGCAAAATCCAAAGCATCAATCTCCATATAGAATGCTTTTATAAAATCTAAATGCACCAAAATTGAGGTTATGATAAATGCAGTCTTGAAATCTTGGAATGCCTTTTCTACTTGAGGCTTCTATTTCAACTTATCTTTATATATCAATCAAGTAAAAGGAGCAGCAACTTGGGAATAATTTTTGATGAAGATCCAATAGAAGTTAACAAATTCAAGAAAATATTGTACGTTTTTCACAGTTTTCCAAATGGCCCATTGCATAACCACCTCTACCTTCTTAGGATCCATCGTCAAACTTTTAATAGATACAATGTATCCCAAAAATTCCATCTTATATTCATAAAATACACACTTCTTTGGTTTGACATACAAACGTGCATCTTGTAGCTTTTATAATACCAACTTAACATGTCCCTTATGTTCCTCTAGATTTTTTGAGTAGATCAAGATATCATTAAGATAGATCACTACAAACTTGTCTAGGTGCTCTCAAAAGATGTTATTTATTAAACATTGAAAGATAGTGGATACATTTATTAGTCTTAAAGGCATGATGTTATATTCAAAATATCCATATCTTATCCAAAATGTGATCTTCTATTCATCTCTCTCCTTGATCTATATTAGATTCTACAAAGATCTATCTTAGTATAGATTTTAGCTTGGTTGAGTTGTTTTAAAAATCTTGAGATTAATAATAATGGATAATGATTCTTCACCATTATTTTATGTAATCCCAAATAATCAATGTATATACGTTGTTGTATCACGTGAAGTCTTGCTTGAGAATGCACCGAGCACCTAATTGTAAATGATAAAATAGAATTTATAATAATAAGTTCTAGTCAAATCCTAATCATATTCTAATCAAATCCTAGTCAAATCTTAATCAAATCTTAGTCAAATCCTATTCAAAGCCTAATCAAATTCTAATCAAATTCTTTTCAAATCCTAGTCAAATCCTAATCAAATTTTAAATCCTAAGCAAATCTTAGTGAAATCCTAATTAAATCTTAATTAATTTCAATAAATCCTAATCAAATCTTAAAAAATCCTATTGTAGATTGAAACTATGAAAACTATTAATCTAACTGTTGATCTTGTTTTAAATTTTATACACCTTTCAACTAAGTTGAAAACATACACAAAAAAATTGAAGGAGATCCAACTTACCAAATAGAAGTTAAGCTCAAATTTCTACTCTAGTGTACGCTGCCTTCCTTCTCTAACCTTAATGCCAAACTCCCAATACAAATATATTTTTTTTGCACTATTTAATTACTCTCAAAATTCAAATATAAATAGAAAATCAAGTCTACTATCTATACAAATAATTTTCACCTCAATCTAATTAGTAGATTATTAAATATTTGAGAAATCCTCACTGCCCCTCAAAACCCAACTTCTGAGACTCCAACCCACTTTAACTACAATAACCTTCAATTAAACTATTTGATCAAGTTCAAACTTATAACACATATTAATTACAACTATAATCACAAATCTACAAATTTTCACTCATAGATCTATAATCAAATTCACAAAATACTCAAATTTGTAAACTTCTTTTTATTTCATAAAATCCAAAGTCATCCAAAACAACTCTAAGTTTGCAAAGCTCTTACAAAGCCAATTTCTATCCAAATCACTCAAAATCAATGCTCTAACAAATCTTCTTAAGCCTGGTCTCTAATCCAACTCTTTGATCTACAAAACAAGTCTCCACTTGCCTTAAGTATGTAATTTTATATCTCTAGATTTGATTTCGATCCAAATTCACAATTGGTCCTCTTCAAGTATCAATTCTTAGAATTTTTAGATAAATTTTGCTAAAACCTATTCTTAATTTTTTTCTAAAGATGCCTATATTATTTATTTTTCTAATCTACTTTGTATTGCTTTTTTTATGGCCATACAAAATAAATAGAAGTTTCTTTTATAAAAGGTAGCATTAGCACTTTTTAATTTTTATTATTTTTTTATCTATTATCTATATTTTTAAAATATTTTCATTTGAATTCTTCTATAATATAATTATTTTTTTTTTCTTTCACCTAAAAGCCATGTTATTATATGACAATATAAAGAACTATATATATCTTCTTGACAAAAAATATAAGTACACGTGCTAGAAACTTTGAATGTCTGATGAAGTTCTTGGTAAGGTTTTTATTAATATAATCCTTTAATGCCAAAAGCTCATTTTAAAAAAGATTATAGATTGGGCCAAAAGATGATTGCATTCTTTCTTAAAGATGTATAGCACAATTGTATAATCATTACTTTGATAATATATCAGTATTTTTTTTAAAAAAACATCTTAAAATTTGCTATATTATTTTAGAATATTTGCCAATAAAGTCATATCTTCTTTAATTGGAGTCGCATAAATAACAAATTATATACCTTCTTTGACTAATTTTATAAAAGTATTTATTCCAATAAATAAAGGCTTATCAATTCATGGCTTTTTATAAAAAAAATTGAAGAGATTCATTTTAGAAATGTTATTCTTTACAACCTCCAATCTATAGATGGATTATTCTTTTTTAACCAAGACAATTTGAGAATAATAAGATTTGAAGGAGTCCTAATAATATTGAATACAATTTGGCTTCTATGATCTTCAAATGATACTTTTATAGGCACAATTTCATGAGTGACACCACCAGAGGATAAGAGTCGTCCATCTATCATCTCTACATAGTATTTATTATGAATAGATTTGAATTTCTATATTAGAGGAATTTTATGAAGCTTAATGAATGCTTCATCTATGAAACAAGCAAACACCCCCGAATCCAACAAGGGAATCGTTTGAAGCTTCTGAGGGCCAAAATACAAAAAAATTATAAAATAGTGAGCAAGTTGAGTAGAAAGAGGGGAACATGAATAATTTAGTAATGTTAGATTGTCCAGGTGCATGGTGTTATATTACGTGTTGTCCTATTTGAAAATGTGCCGGGTACTTGGATGTAGACGGTGAAGTTGCAGTTCATAAATCTTCAAGAACCTTTAATAGGTTTCATCCATACAAGAAGAATATAATTTGAATTTTAATTTAAGAGTATTCAAGTCAATACAAAGTGCTTAAAAATACTCTTTCTAGTAACTTCAACTACATATAAAATCTAATTGCTTTGTTACTTGCCACAATCAAACAACATAGATTTCTCTTTGTAAATCTTAATCTTAAAAAGTAAAATTTAATAAGCTATAACTCTTAATTTCATTGTCAACTCAATGTGAAATTTTGCACACAAATGCAAATATAAGTCTTCTATATGCTCAAAAAGTTTCAGCCCAATCCAACTTATAGATTGTCAAAAACTAACCAAAAATTGCACTAGTGTCACTCAGCCACCAACTTGAAATTTGATGCAGATATCCCAGCAATAATTTCTCCTTCTCCAACTATTAATTTCAGCTAAAATTTGATATATAGCTTATTCTTTAAGTCTTCTAACACAATGCCAAATTTCACCTTGATTTGACTAATGGATCTTTAGATATTATTGAAATCTTGAACAACCTTAAACTGCCAATTTCCGGTATCTCTTCATACTAAAGATCAAATAAATTTTGATTGCTCTATTAGATTGTTATAAATTTTTATGTAATCTTAGCATACTCAATAATCCATTCACTATCAAATTTTCAACTATAGATGTCACTTCAATTGTACACAATAGCCAAGAGTGTTGGTCCTAAGTTTATTGCATAAAAATTTAATCTCCAATACAAACTCTGACTTTAGATAGTGATTGCTAAGTCCTCCCAAATCCTACAAAAAAAAATCTAATGCCTCTACAACAAGCTTGAAGATAGCTTTCCAATCCTAATCGCCGATCTCTAATTGATCTGATACCTTGTCCTTGGTGGTCATTTTTGTGGCTAAAGGTTGGATTTTGATCCTATTCCATATACAATCGACTCTCAAGTATCAATACAATCTATTTTAAGGATTTGTAAGCTTGATGCTACCCTCAACTTAACCTTAGTATCAGCCATACTAAGTATCAATTTTGTTTCTTCAAATAATTGCCAATCTTGTGGCCTTCTTTGCCACAATACAAGCATAGATCTTCTTCCATCCAATGATTCTTTTCTTGTGGACTAAGAGATTTAAATTGTATTGCATCAAATTATATATCTTTTACTTCTGAGTGTGAATGTAGAATGCTTATCAATATAGCACGAGTATATTGGATTGTGTATTGTTTTACTGAAGTCCATGAACGTTGATCTTGGCGATATTAAAATAATTATTTATTATATTTTATTGCTTAGCTAATGATTTTATTAAGTGATTGTAGATCTAGAAGTGACAATAACAAATCCTTCATATCATCTATTAATTCTCAATAAAATTGGTTCATTAGGGCTTCTACATTTCAATTGATATTGCATATTAATTATTTAAAATTAGATGCATAGACTGATACTAAGCGTGCCCCTTGACATAATACTCAGATCTTAGCTATTGTTCAATGAGCCTTATCATGTTTTCCAAATACTTCCACAAATGCTTCTATGAAAATTTTAAAATTATTCAAAATTAGTGATTTCTTTTCAAACAAAAGAACAAATTATGATAATGCTTGTTCCATAAGCAAGGTGTCAATCAATCCTACCCATGATTCTTTTGTCGAATAAATATCAAGTTGTAGGACTATTATTAAATAAATTTGATTGATAAACCCTCAAAATTTAAAATGCATATTATCATATTTCTCTAGAAGACTAACTTGAGGCTCTTTATGCTGTTGAATAGGTAGATTTTTTTAACATAGCATAGATAGTATTGCATTCTTAAGTGTAGAAGTTAAAGGTGAATGCAATCTAGATTGTGGCACTCCGGATGTTACATCGTTACAAAGTTTTGCAACAATCTGTTCAATTTCTACAGTCCTAACAAATAAAGTAGTAAGAGTACTTATAATGGCATCTAACTTCAATTCAAAAGATTTGGTCATACTAATATCTTGATCTCCAGCCATTCTAAGAGAAAAAAAAAAAAAAAATCTATAAGAAGACAATATTAATTTAGAAGAACGTAATCTATAATCTCTAAAATATTTTAAGACCTTCAAAGAGATGGATGATCTACTGTCTCACAAGAAGGACAAAGCTCCAAATTTGTGATGAAGAAAATATCAATTTAAAAGAGGATAATTTACTACCTTTAAAGTAGTGGTATATCTTCAAGTAAAAGAATAATTCACTCTCTAATAAGAAGGATCCAACTTTGATATTAAAGATGAGGCTAATTTTGACAAACTATCAAAGATATAAGAATACAGAGTAAGAGACTTGAACTGGGATAAGGCTTCAAGAAGAAACCAACAAGAACTTGAGTTAATTAGATGAGTACATGAACAATACCAAGAAAGATGATTTAGAACTATAAGAGATACATTGTTGAGATTAAAGAATTATTCAGCCTCAACTTTAATATATACCCTGTCTATGACACTTTTTAAGCAACTTCTATCAAACTAAGAAGCTTTTTGAGCAACTTCTACCAATTAAGAAGCTTCTTGAGCTCCTTCTACTAATTAAAAAGCTTTTCGAGCTACTTTCACCAACTAGGAAGCTTTTCAACCAACTCTCACTAGCTCAAGAGTCTCTAGATTATTCTAAAAGGTTCTATGAACCTCCAAAGTATATGTCCCTAATACTTTTCTATTATTTACTTTTTATCTTTGAACTATCATAACTTATTCATAAAAACTTGGATTTATATGTTTTTTATATCATTGAAAAGATTAAAAAATCATCTATTTAATAATATAACTTTTATTTTTTACTTTTTACTTTTTATAGAATAAAAATCTAATAAATAAATTATAATTAATTTTATAGTGTGTAATTACTTAATTACACATAGTTTACTTATTTGTGTTATTCTTCTCCTTTATTGTTGTTTATTGCTCTATATACTTTGCATCACAAATTACAAGCAATTCTTAATTGGAACCATCTTGTAATTTGAATTGAAAGATGAATTTTACCCTCACAATAAACTTTAATTTTCTAGAACAAGAAGATGGTTTTGATTTGGATAACAAAAATAATAAAGAAAAATTTTATGAAGAAATTGAAGACATAGTATGAAGCCAACAATAACATATGATGTATTTGGCGCATACTAGAGGATGTATAAGTTCAAAGAGAATAGATATCATGTTCTAATATGGTTATAGGATGAAAGAATAAAATAAAATAAATACTATAGAGAAGCTTAATTGAAGACTAAATCAAAAAATTACTTTAAAAAATATAAATATAAATATAAATAAAAAAATAAAGAGATAATAAAAATATTTAATATTAATATTATCTTTTTTTTTTAAAAATCTTCTATTTACTTTATAGGATCCTAAACAAGACAAAACAAGATAGAATAGTAAAAATACTACTATAGACATTTTAAGATCAAAATAAAAGATAGTTTTTAATAAAAAATATCTAAGAAAATCTTGGATTAATACTTAAGAAAGGCCAATTATAAACTAGGATTGAAATCAGACCCCAAGGTACAAAACTGTGCATCTATGACAAATAGTAGGTTATTTTATTGCTTGAAGAGTAGGATTAGAAAGAAGACTTGATAGGATTTTTTTAAGCATTGATTACAAAGTTTTTGAATTTGTAATGACTTTGTGAGAACTATGCAAAGTTGAGGTATATTCAGGTGACTTTGGTTATTAAGAAATAAAGTGGTTTCATACTTTAGAGCATATTGTGAATGTTGAAGTAGATCTATAGATAAAAATTTATGGATTTGTAAATATAGTTGTATTAAATATTTATTATAACTTTGAACTTAAGCCAAAAATTAGATCAAAGATTATTAGAATTTAAATTAGCTAGGATATCAAAAATTGGATTTTGAAGGTCAGTGAGGATTTTTGTAATTTTAAGCAATCTATCAATTAGATTGGAATGATTATTTTTTGAATTGGTAGTTAACTTAGTATTTAGAATTTTTTTAGAATATATAAATGGTGCAAAAAAAATATATTGATGATGAAAGATCAATATTAAAGTTGGAGAAGGAAAATAATCAATACTTAAGAGGATTAGGAGCTTTTTTTTCCAAAATATAAAATGAAATCCTTTCAAATTTTATATGCTTGTTTTTAACTAGTAGGTCAAGAAATTTACAAGTTTTAAATAAAGATTAATAATTAATTTAGATTTTAAATTTACTATTAGATTTGATTAAGATTTATTTATGATATCTTTTAGATTTTATTAGAAATTAATTAAGATTTTATTCGGATTTATTTAAAATACTAAAGTTTTATTAAAATTATATAATAATTTAATTAAAATATACTTAAAATATTAAGATTTAATTAGAATTTGATTAAAATCTACTTAAAATATCTTTAGAATTTTATTAAGATTGTTAAGATTATATTTAAATTTCAATAGGATTTGATTAAATTTGATTAATATTTAATTAAGATTTTATTAGTATTTGATTAAAGTTTTATTAGAATTTACTTAGAATTTGATTAAAATTCAATTAAGATTAATTTAGAATTTCTTTAGAATTGGCTAGGATTTTATTAGGATTTTTTAAATATTTATTTATGATTTCATTAAGATTTCTTTATAATTCTTTTAGAATTTGATTAGGATTGTTAAGGATTCAATTGGAATTTATTTAAGATTTTATTAGAATTGTTAGGATATTGATTAGTTGCAATATATAAGTTTATCCTCTATAGTCAAGTATCTAGTGCATTCTCAAAGAAGAAGACATGTAATACAACAACGCCTTTGTATTTTCTAAGTATACCATGATTTACTTACTTATAGACAATTTGAATTTATTAAGACCATGGAACTACTTTCTCAAGCTTTTTGGTGGCTTCACATGTAGAAGATTGTCATAATATTTGTACTTTCATACAATATATATTCTAGATCAAAGAATCTTTAATATTGTTCATATGGACTTTTTCAACTATTATATGTTCTAAAACAATCTTAGTCTTCTATTTCTATAGACTTTATTATAGATCTTCTACCATCTAATTCTTTTGATATTATATTTATAATTGTTGATTGATATATCAAGATATCACATTTTATTCCTTATAAAGAGATAATCACATGTGAAAAAATGGCCAAATTATTCATTGATAATATCCATTAGTATTATAGATTATTAAATAATATTATATTAAATCAATGACTATAATTTGTATCTAAATTTTTAAAATAATTATTTGAAATCCTTTGAATAGATATTAAGTTGTTTTCAACATTCCACTTGTAAATTGATAGTCAAACAAAGTAAATCAATCAAATTTCAAAGCAATATATGAGGTGTACTATCAATTATTAATAAGATGATTGAATTTTTTACTTGCCACTTATTGAATTTGCCTATAACAATACCACTCATGCTTCTATTGAATAAACACCTTTCTATACCAACTGTAGATATCATCTAAAATTGGATATATTATTATCTTTTAAATTTGACAATCTAGTAGTTGAAAAATTTATTACTTGATTAACAAAGTTATATTTAACTATGAAATTCCAATTAGAAGAAGCTCAAGAATAATATAATATAACAATAGATAGGCTCCAAAAAGAACAACATGCCTTTGATTTAGATAACAAAGTGTGGCTCTTTTGACGTAATAATAAAACCAATCGATCCTATGATAAATTTGACTATTGAAGATTAGGACCATTTTTTATTTTAAAACAAATTAATCCTAATGCTTATCATTTGAAATTACCAATATTTAAGAAGATATATCATATTTTTCATACTTTTCTTTTAAAATCTTATAAAAAATAAATCATATAAAAAAATATATAAATGCCATTATCTTATATTGAAATTGATAATTATAAATAATTTAAGATAGAAGAAATATTTGATCCAAAGATAAGACAAAAATAGCTGGAATACCTTGTGCATTGGCGTGGCTACACTATTAGTGATTGTATATGGGAAGCAACTCATAACTTAGTTAATGCACCTCAAATAATATAGAAATTTTATTAAAGATACTCCTTTAAATCCAAAGTAGCAACATGTATATCAACTGTTTGATAATATTGCCATATCAATTAAATTAAAAAACTTGAATATAATTATTAATCTTAAAATTTTATTTAATAATTAATAAAGATATTATATTATTTAAGAGGTATATTTTAGAAAAAATTTAGACATAAATTATTATAAAAAGAAGAAAAAAAACCTTCATATTTAAATAAATATTAAAGAAAATAAAAATAATATTTAAAAAATAAAAAAATAAAATAAAAATTTAAAAAATTAATATAAATATGATTAGAAAAAGAGAAGTTAGAATAAAAAGACAAAGTGATTAACCGTCCATGTGTTAAAAAGACAAAGGTGGTTAAAACCACCTTCAATAGTTAAGATAGTTGAAAATAAAATAATTTTATTAAATAAAAATAATATTAAAAAAGCTCAATATAGAATAGCTATAAATAGCTATATAATTATATATTTTTTTAAAATCTCAATAAAGAGATTATATTTGACATTCTATTGTGTCATTTCTTATAAATTTTTGATCTTTCAACAAGTTACAAATGTTACAAGGAAGATTCACAAAGAACTTTGAAGTTTGCAATACAAAAAATGAAGAAGCTTAAAAGATAAGATTGACAATAATAAGATAAAGTTGATCAAGTGAAAGATATGTTCAATTTTAAAATAAATAACATTAATGGATTATTTCAATATTGGCAAAGATATAAGCAATATAAGAAAGAGATTGAAGAACAAGGATGTCAAGAAAAGATTTAGAGTTTAATCAATTGATCTTGATTTCAATATTAACTTCATTTGCAAGGAACTTACATCAAAAGTACAACTTTTGCAGATATAGAATGGTCTTTATTGAAGGTTGATGCACGCATAGGAATAGAAGGAATATCTTCCAATTTTCAAGATGTGAAAAACAAGAGATTTATTTAACGACCATATTAAGAATATATCATTATTTCTAATAAGTAAGTCCATAGACTTGTAACTTCAACAAGTTTATTTAGTCAAGATATTGGACGTTCATGAATGAGACTTATTAGCTTTATTAAGAGTATTAAGAACCATGAATACAAATAAAATGGAATAATTCTATGTTGCATATCAAGTTAAAAAGATTAAATAAAAAAGAAAAAAGAAAAATATATATATATATATATATATATATATATATATATTTTAGTAAAAAAAATAGAAAAAATAAGATAAACATCGAAGAGGGATCTACATCAATGAATGTTGAATAAGAGTGAACTCTAAGAAGTAAGAACCACTCTAGTGTAAGAGCCTTTGGAGCCATTTAGATTGGATAAGTATGAAAATTAGTTAAGACAAGCATTTAACAAAAGTTGAAAAAAAAATTACAAATCAATAATTGAACAAATGATTATTAAAGCCAAGTACTATATCATCTAATAAGCTAAGAAGTTGAATCACTTGATAATCTACAAACTCTAAAAAAATAAGTTGCTAAACATCAGTATATATATAGACAACATAAACAAGTAGAAGGTGAAATAAAAATAAATAAAAAGAATTGATAAATAAAACATTGAAAGAAAAGAACAATATAATAAAAAAAAAGATTCATCTATAGAATCTCAATTAAAGAATCTTGTAGAGGATATAAGTTTTAGTAGTAAAGATGACACAAATTCAATAAGCACTAATAATATCAAAGAAGAAGAAAAAAGAAGTCTTACAATAATAGAATAATTTATATTAGAATTTATCCTAATACATTCAACAATAAAAATAATATAAGAGCAATTTTCAAGACAATTTTCTAATTTGCTCATGCTATTATAGCAAAAACTATCAACTAATATAGCACTTATAATTAAATATACAAACTTTGGATTACCTAAGTTTAAATGCAAGGGTGATCCAAATATTTATATAAGGGAATTCAATAATATTTGTCAAATTAATAAAAAAACAAACGATGAGGATAAATTAGCATTTTTTCTAATTACACTCAAAAAACAAATACTTAAGTAATATATCTTATACTATACATGATATTTTATCACTTAGAGAACTTCAAGATGCATATATCATTTGGTTTATAGAAAAGAAGAATGATGGAAAAATCATTGATAGTCTCAAACATCTTAAACAAAGAAAAATAAAGATGTGGAAGAATTCTTTGAAAGGATAATATAGACAGCTAATAAATTTGTTCTTCAATTGCATAACTTATTTAAGAAGATATGGTTTTTGAATGGATTAAGAAAAAAAGTAAGAAAATATGTAGTTTTATTATCAATAGACACATTGGAAGAAATTTTACAATCATCAAAAAAGATAGAATTAAGTATACATAGGAAAAAAAAATCTTATAATATAGACTTTAAAGATTCAAGTGAAGTTTCAAATGAAGAAGAAAGAAAAAAAATAAAAAAGAGAATAAAAAAGACAAATAAATAAGATTTAAAAGAATTGAAAGAAAAAATGGCTCAACTAACAAATGGATCAAAGCAATTTGAGATAGAAGTAAATACAATAATGAAGGATATTTTTCTTTTGAATGCCATTTAAAATTTTGTATAAATTATAATACACATACATATGTACATACACATACACCAAACTGATGATTATATTTATAACTGATAATATTGAAGTAGGAATTTGGTAATCAATCAAATACAATCATAATTAAATAATATAAAAAAAGAGAATCTATAAAAAGAAATTTATCTATAAATTAAGATAGGGATCAAGGATCCTCAAATCAATAATATTATAAAAAAGAAGATATTACAAAGAATAATAATTATAAGAAATTTTCTTATAAAGAAAGATATAAACCTAATTATTATGAAGATAGATTAAGGTTAAGGTATAGAGGAAGATATGAAAGAAATAAGAATATATATTCACCAAAAAAAGATTATGTGAATTAAGCATAAGGTGATAGTAATCCAAACCGTTGTTATTGCCATCAAAAGGGATACATGAAGATTAATTGTTAATTATAGCTTAAATATCAAAAAGAAGCCAAAGAAGGATAGAAACAAAGAAAGCCTACTATAGCCACAAATATAATAATTTTATAAGTTTGTATAATGATCTGGGCTCAAAAGAATAAAAATAAAATTGAAGAAGAAGCAACAAGCTGTAGTAGTAGTAATGAAGAAGATGAAGATAGAAATAGAGAGTGGTTTGAATTAATTAATTTAAAAAAAAATTTAAAAAAAATCCTAAAAATAAAAAAATAAAAAAAAATATACACAAGAATGTACTTAAAGAAATTCAACAACTACAAAAAGAATTTGGAAAATTTCTAATTATAAAAATAAGTTTACTTGAAAGCATAGAAAAAAGAATGTCAAAGAAGACTAGAGATAATATTAAAAAAAAAAAGATTAAAAGGAGATGAAGATTAAAAAGATTTTAGGTGATATATTTTAATAAAAAAAAAAAAAAAATATAACAATAAGGCAATTATTATAATTAGCTCTTTATTATAAAAAAAAAGTTATACAAGCATTTTTTTTCTAAATGTATGGTTGAAGGAAGCATAAAAGAAACTTATAGTATCAAAAGACAAGATTATGATATGGAGATTCATATGATTATAATAAAGATTAAACATAATATTATATAAAATATATTATTAGATAGGAATTTAAAAGAAAATATTATTACAAGTGAATTATGTAAAAAATTAGATTATAATAGGATTAAATCAATACCTTTTATAATAATATGGCTGATCAACAAAAAATAACACCAATAGATATTATTAGGAACTTATAAATATAAGTAGGAAAATTCAATTATATTATCCTAATAATAGTTATAAAAATAGAATTAAAGATTTAAAGCTAGTCTATATTATTAGATTGGCTATGGCTTAAAGAAAAAATATCTAAATAAGATTGGCTTCAAAATACTTTGATTATTTTTTAAAAATTAAAAAAAAATATATATATATATATATATATATATATATATATATAAAAAAATTCCCATGTCCTCTACCATCAAAATATCTGACTCATTTAGGATATTATGATTAGAAAAGAGGTTTAATTGATGAAGAAGAATAAGTTGTTTATCAAGCATTATCTTCATTATATTTCATACTTGATTTTGAACTATTACGATATTATGTAGCATAATTTTCAATCTAAGAATATATTAGATACCTAATTATAGAAAATTTACTTATAATTTATTAACAAGATTTTAATAAGTGATTTATTTTTAATAAGAATAAAAAATAGATATAATAATATTATATAAAAATATCATACAACTAAAAATCTCTCATATTCAAATAGGCTTTTATATAAAGTTTTTTTATAAAATACAAAAAATCCTTAACATCCTTTTTTATATAAAATCACAATTAATCAATTATTAATAAATTAGATTTTTAATAATTTCTAAGAAAATTCATAATTTTCTTTTATAAATTCATCTTTATATCAAAAATATTATCATGGTTTCATATATCCTTTTTTTCACTTCCATAAAGTTTTGACTTTCAAAAATAATCCCTTTAATTTGCACAAAATGTTCAAATTATAATAAAATCCTTCAATACCTCATTCACCTATAAAAGATTGATTTCTTTGTGAACTTTAGAATCCAATAACTCTTGATCCAGCCATTTAATTTCTATCAAATTTTTCCAAAGTGTAGCTTATATTCTTAAGCTTTATTACAAATTCACTTTTAATCATCTGATATTTCAAAAATCTTAGTAGGTACTTAAAATCCTAGTTTATAAACACTTGAGCACTATTTTCTTCATATTTTAAAAATCCAAAATTTTAATGATACAAAATTTTTGTATATAGTTTTATAATATAAGAATACATACTTCTAAAAATTTTGAACCAAAACTTTGTCAAATTGCTTAAGATATAGCTCAAAATATGTAGAATAGGTAGGAATTTTATGATTTATAATATATAGTTTATAGGATTAGAAATAAGTAGTAAGTCAATGAATAGCCAATTTAGAAGGCAAAATGGATGAGGAAGTTAGAAAAAGTAGTTATCATCAGTTGTGTAGCAGTTAACATAGTTGGGATAAGTATAAATTGATTCGATATGGAAGAGTCAAGGCCACACTGTAATAGTGCTGAGCTGGGATAAGCATGATGCTATCTCTTGTTTTTTTTGTTTTTAGATTGTAGTAGAGAATCTAGATTTCATTCCAATTGATTGAATCATGTCAATCATAGAGTACAGTAATAAAAACAGATAATTTAATTTAATAATGGATGAGTAAAGAATTATAATTGATTGTTGCTTGAGTTTGGTGTAGTGAATTCGCAACCAAAGAGTAGATATGTCGATGCAATTTGATTGTGAGTGAGAATATTATGCTGTATTGGCTGTGAGAGTTGAACGATGAAAGAGAATTTTAGAGAGAGATGATTTATTTTGAAAGAAGTTTTTGATAAAAAATTATTTCCAATGATTGGAGAGTGAAGCAGGTGTAAGAAGTCTACTAAGACAGTGTAACATTGCCGGATGTTGTTATGTGATTGGAAGAGGATAGCAGATTACACTAGGAGAATTTGTGGAAGATTGGATCACGAAGTTTATTCTTAGTTGTGGAGTAGCAATATTGATAGAATGGACGGCATTATTTCTAGGCATTTACGTGTGCATTGGACTTTGATGTTCGGAGGCGGTTAGTTGTGTGATTCTAACAATTTAACTCAATGCAATTAGTCTTTCCTTGTGTTCGAATCCTCCTTTATAGGTTTATTCTAGGCAGTATTGGTAAAGTAAAATGACATAATCACATTTTGGCACCGCTACTAGGGATTGACAATAGTATTGAGTGTTAGGAATTAACTATTGAACATGTAGTTGAGGATGTCACATCAAGAGGTTACAAAACTAATCTTGGTTGGGAAGTAAAACCAAATGTATAGTTAAATTAGAAATAGAAAGGAATGTCAATAATAGATAATGAAAGATTATGATTAACAGGAACGAGAATATTGCTCTAAGAAAAATATGTCAGTCAAAAGGAAGACAAAAGAGAACGCAAGCAAGAAATTTGTTGCGGAACAAGCAAGAACAGAAGCTAAAAAGGAATCATGAATAGAGTTGGATTAAACCATGGTTGCATGCCTGTTGGCACATTCGAGCATATTCAGAACATCAAAGATCTTTAATATTTCAGATATATATATTATTAAAGAAATTGCCAAGAGCACTTACGGATAATTCGATGAATAGCCCAACGTATCTCTTGAGCCCATTAACGGAAAGAGAATGGAGCATAGAAGAATTTGGTACTCCATTGGATACTTTTTCAATAATGGATACAGCCGATTCTAGCAAGACTAGTTCTTCAGAAGGGCATGTATTACTTGCCAATAAGGGCCAATTTAGTGTGTTTCAAAATCCATCATTTTCACCTCAACTTCAATCAATAAAATTATTTGTAGATAATAATAGTAAATTCTGGAAGCCTGGAAATTCAAAAAGATAATTGGGAGAGGCACCATTTATTTTAATAAAGAATTGAGCAAAACAGTGTCACCTTCAATGGCAGTAGGGGGTCCAGCAGTTCCAATTGTGGTCCAAATGGATGGAGTGGGTAATTGCACAATTAGCATAATCCCATTACTTATCTTTAGGGGTCTGCCAGGAGTTAACCCAGATCAACACTTGTCTCAATTCTTGATTGTATGTGTAACCAATAATGGTAGAATTGAAGATATTTGGTTAAGATGGTTGTCAGCAATCTTGAAAGACATGACATTTGAATGGTATAATTGTCAATCCGTGGATCAATTTCTTAATTGGAAGGCATTGAAAAATTTGTTTTTGGCTCATTTTTCATCTATAGGATTTGAAGAACATCTTTTATCTCAAGGAGGGATTTGAAAGATTAATGAATAGCAAAATGGTACAAAGAGAAGCGGTGTAGTCATATTATGGCCGAGTTGCAGATATCCTTTGTAAATGGCCAAATAACCAAATGCCGGATTTGTTTGTTATGTCTATATTGATTAATAGACTATACCCACCAAAATTGAAGATGTTTATAAAGGAGGCCCAACTTGCGACTATGGCTGCCTTACTTGACCGAGCTAAGGTATGGAAAGAATATCATTATGACGAATTCTTAACCATAGGAGCCACAATGATTCCATCTCAAGGACGGTATCAAATGCCAACCTGGAATGAAACAGTGGGCAGTTATCCAAGAATAATTAATTACGATGCAAATCTTAGTACTAATCTGTAGGAGATAGTAAATGCTGTTCCATTGCAGGTTGTATCACCAACAACTCTAGTTTTGTATTCCTCATACTTTCCATATCAAAAACCAATACCTATAAAAGAGTTATCTAATGAACTAGTATCAAAGGATCCAAATGAGATTTTATTATTAACTTTGACAAAGAAGATAGACGAGTTGGCTGTTAATCTAGCAAAGGATAAGGAAAAGAGGCATAAACCGACTAATATGCACTCCAATATTTGGTGCAATATTTATAAAAGACAAGGCCATTTGATAACGAAATGTTCTTCACCATTCCAAATGACTGTGCAATATATATTTTGTGGAGGTAAGAATATAACCACCAATTGTTGGAATTTAAGAAAGCAACAATACTTAAGAAATCAGACTATGATTCAATCAACTTCGTGGAATGTTAATCAAGTTTAGATAAGAAATAAGTTTAGCTGGAATGGAAATAGTCCAATTAAACAAAATAGAAATTTCTTTAATTTTTAAAATTTTGAATATAACCAAGAAGGTGATTCCAATTCTCAAGATTTTGTATAAAATCAACAAGGACACTATCAATATTCACTCATTTAGAATCCAATTTCAGATCCTACAGTACCAACTAGTCAGTCGGAATCCTTTTCCTATCCAACCTGGAACAAGCTTAGCCAATATATATCAATCGAAATATCCAATATTCGTAATGGAGGTGGAAGAAGACTACTCTGATGTTATTGTTGCATGCAGATAGGATATTATGCTAGTGAATGTCCCAATCCAAGAGCCAGTGATGATTATGCTCTAATATGTGGAAATTATAAGCAATCTGGATACACTTAATAATAGTGCAATGCTCTGTTTAATATTAATAACAGAAATCAACATACCCAGTTGTAAAATAAGATGGAAGACAATAGTCAAGTTCCAAAGGATTCTCTAGTAAATCGGGTGGAATGCGTCCATGCAGTATTTATTCAGACCCAACAAAAAGAGAAAGACCCAATTCAAAAATTAAGAGTACTAGTTATGGCGGACCAATTTAATTCAATAGATGGTACTGCAAATCCAATACTAGTACCAAAGATATTATCAACGTTGGGATCTAATTCGTCTGTGCAACTTAAGAATGTCCCTAGCCTTGAGATATTGATTCAACCAAAACCAATATCAATATTTGCAAATTTTTAGGAGCCATCTTATCCATTAAAAGATCCTCTCATGAACAAGAATTCCGACAAAGTCCATTCAGCAGTTCTAATTTCAAACTCCGTAAGAAAATTAATTGATGGTGTTCTTATTTCTAGAGTTCAAGTGGATGGTGGCTCTAGTGTGAACTTAATGAATACCGATACAATGGAGGAATTGGATTTAAAACAATTATTATCCATGACATTGGTATTAAGAATGGCAAATCATAGTAGGATGAAACCAATGGGTATCTTACGCAATATTAACACCATAATTGCGGAAATCACGTATGAAATTGATTATATTGTTTTTCGATTATAGAGTTCCATTTTATCATATCCAATTTTATTGGACCGGCAATGGCTATATCAAGCAAAAGCTAGGAATGATTGGAGCCGAGGAACATTAATTATTGGGAAGGATAGTAAGAAGATTGTTTTACAAATGTACCTAATTCAATATTATGGGAAGTCTCAAATTATGAGCTCAGAAGCAACATCTAATGATGAAGGCCAATCTGAGGTAGAATATAACGAAATTAACAATGCAATGTAAGTTGATAAAGACCTAATTCACATGAAGAAGTAAGGCGTGTTATACCAGTATGGAGGATTTGGAGAATATTTATGGTATTAGGAGGATGCAGCAAATTCTGACAATGTCAATGCGGACTGGATGAATAATTGCATGGTAAATGAAGTCAGTACATTGGAACCAGAATTGGATAGTTCTAATGTGACAGATCATATGAAGGATTCAGAGCAGGCGAGGCAAATCAAATTGGAGGTTGATATGGAACTTGTATATCAATCCATTTACTTGGGCTCCAATAAAACATCCCAGATTATCAAATTATACACCGGTATTATGGATATAGAACTGAAAAATTAGAAAAAATTCTTTCTACATCATAAATCTGCTTTTGCTTGATCGTATGCAGATTTAAAAGGTATTCTTATCAAAGTTTGTGAGCATTGAATTACCTTAGAGGAGGATGCTACACTAGTTCGTCAAAGACAATACCGCCTTAATCCAAAATATTCTCTTATAGTCAAGGAGGAAATAGATAAATTTTTAGACATGGGCTTCACATATCTAATCCCATATAATAAATGGATTTCACCAATTGTGATGGTGCCAAAGAAAAATGGAAAAATCCAAATCTGTCAAGATTTTTGTAAACTAAACGCGGCTACCAAGAAGGATTATTTTTCTTTACCTTTTATAGATAATATACTGGACACAGTAGCTGGGCATGAATGTTATTTCTTTTTGGACGGATTTTTGAGTTATAATCAAATAAAAATTATAAAAGAAGACTAGTTGAAGACCATTTTTATTACAGATTGGAGCATATTTGCTTATAAAGCAAATAACAGTAATAAATAAATAAATATGCAGTAATATGTCAACCGTAAACAAATCTATTAAAGAAACTACCATCGGATGGATCTAGTCCAATTTGAACTGAGGAATATAAACTTACGTTTGAAGAATAAAAACAAAAATTGGTGTCAGCACCAGTTTTTGTTGCATCTTGTTGGACAAAATCATTTCATGTTTATGTTGATGCCTCAAATATTGCTATTGGATCCGTTTTAATCCAGAAAGATGAAAAGGATTTGGATCATCCCATCTATTATACTAGTCCACAATTTGTTACTGTGGAACAAAATTACACTACAATTGAACGAATAGCCTTGAGCATGATCTATTTTGTCCAAAAATTTTGGCATTATTTGCTTGGTTATCCATTTTTATTTTATATTGATCATGATGCTCTTAAATATATGATTAATAAATCTCAATTGAGTAGATGCATTGCTCGATGGATGTTACTCCTTCAAGAATTTAATTTTACTATTAATGTTTAACCAGGAAAAAAACATGCCAATGTAGATCATTTATCCCACTTGTCCAATATGTTAGATAACGAACCTATTAATGATGCACTTCTTCATGCAAAATTATTTGTCCTCAACATGATCACCTCAAAATATAGTGAATTGATTCAATATCTGACATTTCAGACATTTCTACTTACATATAGTAAAAAATTTAAGAAATGACTGATTTTGAAAAGTGCACTGTATACGATGATTAGAGACGCCTTGTATAAGCAGAGAAGAGATGGAATTCTATGCAGCTGTATTTTTTAAAGTGAAGTATGTATCATATTAGAAGGATGCCATTTGGATAATTGTAGAGGACATTTTGCCGGTGACAACACTGCTCGCAAAGCTTTAATAGTTGGATATTGGTGGCCAATAATGTTTTTGGATGTACACCAATATGTCCGACATTGTGATCCTTGTCAACGTATTAATAGACCTACTGGAACTTTTGCCATGCTATTGGTATCAACTTTGGCTTAAGTACTATTTGAGAAATGGGGTATTGATTTTGTAAGACCAATCGCACCAGCCTCATGAAATGGCCATAAAAGATATATTTTGATAGCAACCAATTATGTAACAAAATAGACTGAAGCGGTGACAATAAAAAATGATAATATTAATATAATAGCCACATTTTTATATAATAATATTATCACTTGATTTGGATATCCCAAAAAATTGATTAGTGATCGCGGAATCCATTTTATTAATTCTATAATTGCGGCTTTGACAACTAAATATAAGATCAAGCATTGGAAGATAATCCCATATCATCCTTGGGCCAATGGATAGATTGAAAAGACCAATGGTATTTTGTGTAAAATTTTAATTAAGACTGTGTTTGGTACAGGAACGGACTAAGATATAAAATTGTTTGCAGCCTTGTGGACGTATTGTAATGCATATAAAGTAACTACCAGTTCCACACCATTCCAATTGGTGTACAAGCAAGAGGCAATACTATTAATTGAATTGGAAGTTCCAAGTTTACAAATTGTATTGGATAAACATCTTGGTAACTAAAAATCCCTCCAATATCGATTAGCAAAATTGAAAAAATTAGATGAAGTTAGGGCTACGGCTCTTTTAACTATAGAAGCTATACAGTGCCACCGTAAGAGTTATTATGATAGTAAATTACGTCTTAAATCTTTTATGTCTAATGACCTAATATTTCTTTATCATAGCTACTTTCACAATTTTTCGAGGAAATTCTACATCTGTTGGCATGGATCATATCAAGTAATTGAAGCCTTTTTTAATGATTCAGTTCAATTGAAAGATTTTATAGGTACTCAATTTACTATCTGAATTAACAGAAACCAGTTTTATTGTCGTATGTCATGAAGTCTTACTTGAGAATATTCCAAGCATCTGATTGTGGAAGATAAAAAAAAAATACAATAATAATTAGTCCTAACCTCTCTAATCAATTTCTAAACAATCTTTAATCAAACCTTAATTAAATCCTAGTCAACCTTGATCAAATCTTAACAAATCCTAAAACAAATCCTAATTAAATCCTAATCAATCTTGATCAAATCTAAACAAAATCCTAAAACAAATCCTAATTAAATCCTAATCAATCTTGATCAAATCCAAATAAAATCCTAAAACAAATCTTAGTCAATCTTGGTCAAATCCTAACAAATCCTAAAACAAATCCTAACTAAATCCTAATCAATCTTAATTAAATTCTAACAAATCCTAAAATCCTAATCAATTTTGATCAAATCCTAACAAATTCTAAAATCCTAATTAATCTTGGTCAAACTTTAACAAACTCTAATTAAATCCTAGTCAATTCTTATCAAATCCAATCAAATCCTAAAACAAATCTTAATTAAACCCTAGATAATCCTGGTCAAATCCTAATCAATCCTAAAATAAATCCTAAGCAAATCCTAATCAAATCCTATTCAACCATAGTCAAATCCTAACAAATCATAAAACAAATCCTAAAACAAATCCTAATTAAATCTTAGTCAACCATGGTCAAATCCTAACAAATCTTAAAACAAATCCTAAATAAACTCTAATCAATTTTGATTAAATCCTAACAAATCCTAAAATAAATCTTAAATAAATCCTAGTCAATTCTACTCAAATTTTAACAAATCTAAACAAACACTAAATCCTAAATCCAATCCTAAACCCTAATCGAATCCTAACCAAGCCCTAAGTAATTCCTAAAGCAATTTTAGAACCTCAATAACTATTGGCTAAACTATTGATCTTGCTTAAAAATTTATACACTTCTTATAAACTAAATTAGCGGCAAGCACATAAAATTTGGAGAGGATCAAACTTACCAGCAAGAAATTCAATCCAAAATTTCAATCAAGTGTCGACCAGCCTCCTTCTCCTACCTTAATGCTGATTGTCTAGTGCCAATATTTTCTTTTTATATTATTCAATTACTTCCAAATTTCAAATGCATATAGAAAATTAAGTCTTCTATATATACACATAAATTTCATTCTAATCCAACTAGTAGATTGCTAGAAATCTTAGGAAACCTAACTCATCCTCAATTCCTAATTTTTGAGACCCTAACCCACATAAACTTCAATAATCTTTGATTGAATTATAAGATCAATTTCAAATTCATAACACCCTACAAGCACTGCTGTATGCACCAACCTACAAAATATAACTTATAGATCTATAACTAATCTTATAGAATGCTCAAAAATATAAATTCTAATATATTTCATAAAATCAGAATCACCTCAAATCAACCTTGACTTTGCAAAGCCATTACAAAGTCATTACTAACTCAAATCACTCCTAACTAATGCTTAAAAAAAGATCCTCTTGTTTTTCCTCTAATTCCACCTTCCAATCTATAAAAGGCCCTCCGATCCGCCCTAGGCATACAATTTTGTGTCTTGGGATCTGATTTCGATCCTAGCTCATAACTGGTCCTTCCCGGATATCTATTTCAAGATTTTTGTGATAAATTTTTCTAAAACCTCTTCTTAATTTCTTCTTATATATGCCTATATTATTTTATTTTCCAATTTATTTTATTTTACTCTACTTATGGCCCTATAAAATAAATAGAAGCTCATTGGTAAAAAAGGCAGTATTAATATCCAATAGTTTTAATCCCTTTTTATTATTATCTATTTTTCTAAGATAATTTGCTATAATATTTTAAATTAAGATCTTCTATAATATATTATTTTCACACTCTTTCATCTAATAGTCATATTATATCACAACAACATCTTTATTTTACATAAATCCAGGACGAGTTTTTAAAATTAGGAGGGAAGAGGGTGTACCTGTTCATGATAGATTACCTTTATTGAAGGTGCATGATGGTTAGAAAAGATGGCTGATGGTCAATTTTGAATCATAATATGGATTAGTCAAGCAAATCGGAAGTGATGATCTGGTACACTAGATTAAGGATTGTTGATTCACACCCCGAGTAAAAAATTAGGAGCGGGGCACTTAGTGGAAGTTTTTGGTAGCATTCTAATTTTGAGTTTGATTGTTCAAGTGTATGCTTATTGGAATACAGAGTTTTTTGTAGTCAAAGAGTAACATTAGTACGAGTTAGAAGTGTATAGTAAGCATTACACAATGTCAATGGAAAGGTCAAAGAGAGCTGCGGGCAGAGGAAAAAATATTTGAAAAGTGAAAAGTAAGAATAACTTGCAATTACCGTCCTTAGTGGTGATCACCAACATGGAGCCAATGAAGTTGGAAATTTGTTGGTCCCCACAAAGGCAGAGAGATTTTAAAAATGCATAGATGTATGTATTTTTGCGAGGGTGAGATAACTTTCCACCAATTGATGTAGAATTGGTGGCAGAGTATATAGAATATTACGACCCAAAGGATGGTTCAAGTGTAATAAAGAGGAGAATAATTGGGATCGATGAGAGTACCTTACAAAAGATATTACATCTATCAATAGATGAGCTTGCGATAGGCATCAAAGTATCCAGTGACTTCAGACCGAGAAGTTACTTCAAGGAAGACATGTTGTCATTTGAAAAGAATCAAGGCTGGAAAGTGGCAGAGGCACTTACACCAGAGCTTGTAGAGTGGATGCGATTTGTTCAAAAGTGATTAGGCTTGAATCGGCATACCACATACATGTCCAAACGCTTATTGTTTGCTATGATCGCAACACTTGAAGGCATGGTGTTTAATTGGACAGCCTTTGTAGCAACTTATATCCATGCAGAGATGGGAGCCAAGCGAAAAATGAGTAAATTCGCATCTTTGCTATGTTCCAACTATATGCACTCCATTATTACATATATATTAAGTCAACCAACAGTGGAGAAAAATATACCTTCTTCATTGCCACAATAAGGTATGTGGAGTTTATCAGCTAATCCAGGGATAATAATTCACAAAATTAAAAAATCAAGTAGATCGTGGGAACGGGAGGCTATCTCGAAGACTATACCAAGGCAGGTTTTAATTTGTACAGTGATTAAGAGGATGTCTAAGGCTCCAATTTTAAACACCAGAATTTTAGAAGAACGAAATCTCACGGAAGTAATATTGGGTCAAATTTTCCAATTGCAGTTTTCCATGAGTCAATTGGAAGGAAATTTAAGGCAACAATTGGAATTGAGCAGGAAGGAGATAATTGAAAAAAGTCGCCAAATTGTAGAACAGGGTTACTTTATTAAGGCAAAGATAGAATCCAAATTGGCATTGGAGCGGAAATTAGCAGAGAAAAAGAAAAATTGGATGAATGATAAAGATTATACTCAAAGAATCTTGAACGGCCAAAAGCAAGAACTAATAGAGAATTACAAGACATTGGATTTGGAAAAGGAGGCGCTGAAGTGCCAGTTGCAAACAAAATGTGAAAAAGCAACAAAATTGGAATAAGAAAAGGTGAAATTAGGAGACCATTACAGAATTGAAACAGATAAGCTGCAGGCAAAAATTAGTGCATTGAAGGGTGTAGTTGCAAAATTGGAGGACAATTTGGCCAATGTCATTCAGCCACATGTATCTCTTTCATCAATTTCAAGTATTAGTGAGCTGGAGGAGAAGATGAAGTAAGAAGAATGCCAGTTAGAGGCAAAAGATGCCAGAATTTTAAAATTGAAGGTTGAAGTTTGGGAATTGGAAGCAGATAACAAAGATTTATCAGCCCATTTAAAAACAACCATGTGGATTTATCGGAGGAGGATGAGGATGTACCATTAGAGCCAGATGCAGAGGAACCTCCTAAGGAGAGTCAATGAGCATCCCATTCTGAAGAGCCAGCTTCATAATCAAAAATTCTTTTTACCAATTTTGTGTTTGCGAGGACGTTGCACAATTAAGAGTGGAATTATGTAGAATATGTAGAAATTTTATGATTTACGATATAAAATTTGTAGGATTAAAAATAAATAATAAGCCAATGAATGGCCAATTTAGAAGGCAAAATGGATGAAGAAGTTTAAAAAAGTAATTATTATTGGTTGTGTAGCAGTTAACATAGTCAGGATAAGTACAAATTGATTCGATATGGAGGAATCAGGGCCAGACTAAAAATAGTGTTGAGCTGGAGTAAGCTTGGTGCTACCTCTTATTTTTTTTGTTTTTAGATTGTAATAGAGAATCCGGATTTCATTCCGATTGATTGAACCATATTGATCATGGAGTATAGTAATAAAAACAGATAATTCAATTTAATAATAGATGAGTAAAGAATTGTAATCGATTATTGCTTGAATTTGATGTGACAAATTGGCAGCCAAAGACTGGATATGTTGATATAATTTGATTATGAGTGAGAATGTTATGTTGTATTGGCTGTGAGAGTTGAGAGATGAAAGAGAATTTTAGAGAGAGATGATTTGTTTCAGAAGAAGTTTTTGGTGAAAAGTTATTTCTAGTGATTGGGGAGTGAAGTAGGTGTAAGCAGTCTATTGAGATAGTGTAATATTGCCGGATGTTGTTATGCGATTAGAGGAAGATAGCAAATTATAGTAGAAGAATTTGTGGAAGATTGGGTCACAAAATTTATTCTTAGTTGCGGAATAGCAGTACCGATAGAGTGGACAGCATTGTTTCTAAGCGTTTACATGTGCATTGGACTTTGATGTTTGGAGGTGGTTAGTTGTGTGATCCTAATAGTTTAATTCAATGTGATTAATATTTTCTTGTGTTCAAATTTTCTTTTACAAGTATATTTTAGACAATATTATTAGAGTAAATAAAATGACAAAACTATAAAATAAAATCATTAATTAAATAAATTATTTATTATCTTTAGATTATAAGCATTAACTTCAACTTCAAATATCTCCTTCATTTTAGCTTAGAATTCATCAAGCTATATATAGTAGAAATATACACTTCAAAAATTCATAAAACCTTCTAGAATATTTTAGAGATTTTTTAATTAGATGAAATTACTTAAGAAGCTTCTTAATTAATGGAAGTACCTTGAGAAGCTTCATAGTCAGTGGAAGGAGCTTAAAAAGCTTCCAAATTGACAAAAGTTACTCAAGAAGCTTCTTAGTTTGATGGAAGCTACTCAAGAAGTTTTCTAGAGAAGAGTATATATTGGAGTCAAGGCTGAAAAATTCTTCAATCTCAACAGCACATCTCTTGAAATTCTAGCTTATTTTTTTTTGATATTGTTTATATAATCATGTAGATAATTCAAGTCCTTGTCAATTTCTTCATAAAATCTCTTTCTAGTTTAAGTCTCTTATTCTATATTCTTGACTCTTTGATAATTTATCAAAACTAAGCTCATCTTAAATATTAGAGCTGAATCTTTTTTATTAAAGTGGATTATCCCTCTTTTTGAAGATATACTAGCACTTTAGAGATTATAGATTATCTTCTTCTAAATTAATATTTTTTTAGTTACAATATTAGAAATTTATCCATCTTGTGAAGGAGTAGATTATCCCTTTTTTTGAAGGTCTTAAAGCATTTTAGAAGTTATAGATTATACTCTTCTTAAGTGATATTGTCTTCCTATAGATTCATTTCTTTTTTTTTTATTAGAATGCTTGGAGGTCAAGACATTAATATGATTGAGTCTTATAAGTCCAAGTTAGATTCCATCATAAGCACTTTTATTATTTTATTTGCTAGGATTGTGAAGATTAAAGGGATTTTTGCAAAATTTCATAATGACACAACATCTAAAGTACCACAACTTAAATTGCAGCCACCTCTAACTTCTACTCTTAAGGATACACTACTATGTATATTGCTCCAAATAAATCCACCTATTTAATAATATAAGGAGCCTCAAATTAGTCTTTTAGAGAAATATGATATTACACATTCAAAGTTTTGAGGATTTTTTAATTAAATCTAATTGATAATGGTTCTACAATTTGATACTTATCTGATAGAAGAATTAAGGCTTGGATTGGTTGGCACCTTATTTATGGACAAGAATTATCATAGTTTGCTTTTTTGTTTGAAAAGAGATCATCAATTTTAAAAAACTTTGAAGCTTCCATAGAAACATCTGAAAAACATGACAAGGCTCGTTGAGCAATAGTCAAGATCTAAGCATTGCAACAAAGGTTGCACTCTACATCAATCTATGCATATAATTTTAGGCAACTAGTATGCAACATCAATTGAAATGAAGAAGCCTTAATGAATCAATTCTATTGGAAATTAAGAGATGATATGAAAAATTTGTTATTTTTTATATTATAAATTTTTTAGTCTACAAGAAAAGAAAGATTGGATGGAAGAAGGTTTATACTTATATTGTAGCAAGGAAGGCCACAAGGTTGGCAATTATTCAAAAAAATAAAATCAATGTATTATCAAAATCAGGAGTGCAATTATTCAAGAAAATAAAGATATTCAGTTACAATAGAGACCATATGGCTGATAAATTCAATATTGCAAAATTATTTAGATTCTTCTATTTGTGCTCAATATATTTATTATTTTATAATTTCTTTGTATTTTAGCCCTCAAAAGCTTTAGGCAATTGCCTTATTGGATTCAAGGGCATTTGCATGTTTTTTAAATGAGGCATTTGCTAAGCTTTATAATATTCTTTTGATATAGAAATCCAAACATGTTCATGTAAAAATAATAAATGGGCGATTTTTGATAGTATTATCTATGAAACAATGTCTATAAAAGTATCATTTGAAGATTATAGTAGCCAAATTGTATTTAATATTATTAAGACTTCTTCAAATCCTATTATTCTTGAATCTTCTTAGTTAAAAAAATATAATCTATTTATAAATTAGAGGTCACAAAGAATAATATTCTTAATAGAAATCTTTATAGAAAAATTTTGTAAAAAGTCATGAATTGGTAAGCTTTTATTTATTAAAAGAAGGACTTTTATAAGATTAGCCAAAGAAAATATACAATTTGTTATTTATGCAATTTCAATTAAAAAAATATGACTTCATTGGCAATTATTCTAGAGAAATATAGCAAATTTTAAGATATTTTCTAAAAGAAGAATGCTGATATATTACTAAAGCATTGATTAAATGATTGTGCCATAAATCTTCAAAAAAGAATGCAACTACCTTTTGGCCTAATTTATAATCTTTTCCAAAATGAACTTTTGACATTAAAGGATTATATTAATGAAAATCTTACAAAGAACTTTATCAAGTGTTCAAAGTTTCTAATAGATGCACCTATATTCTTTGTGAAGAAAAAAGATGGTTCCTTATGTATGTGCATTGATTATTAACAATTGAATAAGATAATGGTGTTATATTGTGCTTCAGCTACGATGTGAAAATATTGCACATATACATTTCATATACAATTTATTACACAATTAAATAAAAGCCATATCAATGGATTTTTAAATATTTATAAAATATGATTAGGTTGTTAATTTAAAAAGAATCTATTTAAAAGGGCTATTATTGAGGTTTATATAATCTTATTTTTTTTATAGTGAATTTTGAAGTTGATTTTATATTGATAATAACTTTTATATATCTTGAGCCACCTTTGTTAGACATTGGTGACCCTTGAGATCTTATTTATTTCTTTTATTTGGTATTTAGAACACATGATATGTAAATCTTAATTAAAAAAAAATGATTGAAAAGGAATTTTTAGTGTGAAAAGGAACAATTAGGTCATCTATGTGAATGAGTGGAAATGGATGATAGAAGTCTCAATTCCTATTGGCCAAAAGTCATACCCAATGGATTTCAAGGAGGCTGCCTAAGGCCTTATTAGGAATTAGGATTTGTCTTTTGATAAGATTTGAACATCAAAGACTAGGATCAGCAAGTTTGGATTTTTGGCTATGATTTTGGAACAAAATTTATGTGATTTGGATTTGTTATGAAGGAGATATAGGCACTCAAAGTTAAGATATCAAAATTATATCATCATTTTGGATATAACTCACACATACAAAAAACAATAGAAGATTGGTTATTAAAGTTGGAAAGAGTATTTTCTTGACTATACTTTTTATATATAACTTAATGAATTCCAAGCTAGGATGAAGGAGATATTGAAAGTTGAAATCAATGCTTGCAATCTAAGAGTAGTAAGTAACCCTACTTAATTAGTGGTTGTATTTTGAGCCATTTTTTAAGAAATTTGATAAATTTTTGACTTAAAATTTTTTAAAGTGTGTATATTTATATTAAAAACTATATATAAATATTTTGTGGCATTAAGATTTTAGATTTGTGAGATATGAAGAAAATAGTGCTTAAGTGTCTATAAACTAGGGTTTTAAGCACCTATTAGGATTTTTAAGATATCAAACAATTCAAAGTAAATTTATAGTCAAATTTTTTTGTAGTAAAACTTAAGAATATTACTTATATTTTTAAAAAATTTGATAGAAATTGAATAGCTGGATTAAGAGTTATTCAACTCTAAAATTTGGATAGAAATAAATCCTTATAGATGATTAAGCTATTGAAGGTTTTTATTACAATTTGAGCCTTTTGTACAAACTAAAGGGGTTTTTTAGGAGTAAAGACTTTATAGAGGTGGAAAAATAGATATATAGAATTAAAATACAATTTTAATATAAAAATTAAATTTTAAAAATAGATTATGGATTTTTCTAGAAAATTATTAGCAATCTAACTTATCATCAATTGATTACTTAAGATTCTATAAAGAAAAGGATATTAAAGTTTTTTTATATGCCATAGAAGGACTTTATATACAAACCTATTTAAATATAAGAGATTTTTCTAATATGATTTTTTATTTATAATATTATTGTATTATTTGTCTTTTTTATTAAAGATAAATCACTTATTGGAATCTTGCCAATAAGTTACAAGTAAATTCTCTATAGTTGAGTATCCAATGTATTTTCAAATTGAAAATCATACCACATGACAATGGTGAAGAATTGTTATCCACTACCGTTAATTTTAAGACTTTTAGAATACTTGAGCCAAGCTAAAATTTATACTAAAATAGATCTTTTTGGAGCATACAACTTAGTATGGATCAAGGAGGAAGATGAATAGAAGATTATATTTTGGACAAGATATTGACATTTTAAATATAATATCATATCCTTTAGATTAATAAATGCACTTGCTATCTTTCAATATTTAATAAATGACATCTTTTGAGAGCATTTAAACAAGTTCATGGTAATCTATCTTAATAATAACTTGATCTATTCAAAAAATCTAGAAGAACATAAAAGGCATGTAAAGCTGATGTTATAAAAGCTATGAGATATAAGTCTATATGTCAAGCTAAAAATATATATATTTTATCAATCAAAGATAGAATTTTTGAGATATATTATATCTATTGAGGATTTGATGATGGATCCTAAGAAGGTGGAGGCGGTTATATAGTAGGCCATTTTGAAGATAATAACAAATATACAATATTTTCTTAGATTTGCTAACTTCTATTAGATCTTCATAAAAAATTACTCTCAAGCTGCCATCTTTTTTACTCGATTAATATACAAAGATAATAGGGGCCTCAAATGGGGAAGGCATTCCAAGATCTCAAGATAGCATTTACCATAGCTCCAATCTTGGTGCATCAAAATTTTAAAAAGACATTCCATATAGAGACCGATACTTTAGATTTTGCACTAAGAGCCATACTTTTATAAATAGGTATAGGCAATAAACTCCATTTTGTTGCATTTTATTCTCAAAAGTTTTTTGCTACTGAAATTAATTATGAAATCTATAATAAAGAGCTTTTTTCTATTATGGATTCTTTTGAAGAATGGCATTGTTGTATTATATGAAGTCTTGCTTGAAAATATACTAGGCACCTAGTTGTAGAAGATAAAAAGAAATTACAACAAATCTTAATATCTATAATAGAATTATATATAAATTATAACTAAAGAATAAAAAGTATGCTCAACCATCAAAGAAGTTTAATTATATTTTTAATTAATTATAAAAAAATATAAAAAAATCCTAAAAAACTTCTAAAAAAATCATAAAAAAATAATAATATAAAAATCTAAAAAAAATATTAAATTAAAAATTATTTTAAAATATTAAAAATAAAAATTATAATTAAATCTTAATCACATCTTAATCAAATCCTAATCAAATCCTAGTCAAATCCTAATCAAATTCTAATCAAATCTTAATCAAATGCTAATCAAATCTTAATCAAATGCTAATCAAATCTTAATCAAATCTTAATCAAATTCTAATCAAATCTTAATCAAATATTAATCAAGTTCTAATTAAATTTTAATCAAATCCTAATCAAATCCTAATCAAATCTTAATCAAATCTTAATAAAATCCTAATCAAATTTTAAATTCTAAATAAATCCTAAATAAATCTTAATAAATCCTAATTAAATTCTAATTAAACCTTAATAAATCCTAATCAAATCCTAATTAAATCCTAATAAACACTATAGCAAATTAAAACCTCAATAATTAATAGTTGAATTATTGATCTTAGCCCAAATTTTATATACCTTTTAAAAATAAAATTAGCAACATGCACATAAAATTTGAAGATGATTCAACTCACCAAATAGAAATTAAGTCCAAAAATCTACTTGGATATAGGCCATTCTTCTTCTCCAATCTTGATCCCAATCTTCTAATGCTAATATCTTCTTTTTGCACCATTCAATTACTTTTAATTCTTATATATAGATATAAAATCAAGTCTACCATCTATAAAAATAATTTTGACTTCAATTCAACTAGTAAATGGCTAGATATCTAAGAAACCCTCATTGACCTTCAAAACCCACATTCCAAGATCCTAACCAATTTAAACTTCAATAACCTTCAATCAAACTATTTGATCAAGTTTAAACTTACAATATGAACTTAGCACAACTACAACCACATATTCAAAAAAAATTATATATAGATCTAGAACCAACCTTACGAAATGCTCAAAAATATAAACTCTTTTTTATTTTATAAAATCTAAAGTCATCCAAATCAATCTTGACTTTGCAAAGCTCTTATAAAGTCAATATCTATACAAATCATTCAAAACTAATACTTAAATAAACCTTTTTAAGTCTTCTTTCAAATCCCACTCTTTGATTTGCGAAAGAACTCTTCATCTACCATAGGTATATGGTTTTATGCCTTAGGGTCTGATTTCAACCTAGGTTCACAATTGATCCTCTCTAGATATCAACTTTTAGAATTTTGAGATAAATTTTACTAAAATCTATTTTTAATTCTTTTCTAAAGATATCTACATCATTTATTTTTTTAATCTACTTTTTTTGCCTTATTTGTGACCATACAAAATAAATAAAAGCCTCTTCTAAAATAAGATAATATTAGTATCTTTTAATTTTTATTATTCTTTTATCTATTATTTATATTTCTAAAATAAATTACTAAAATATTTTTATTTGAGCTTTTTTATAATATAATCTTCTTCTTTTTTTTAATTAATGACCATGTCATTACATGATAGCATTATTTTTTTAAAAGAGCAATATATCTTATGATTGTATGCAAAGATTACAAAAATTTAGAATACTTTACGTTAGCTTGGATTCTTAATTGCCATCAAGCTCAATAGAATATATCATTATCTTGATTTAACTTTGTTACCATTTATCAACTTGAGAAGCAACAAGGATTATTCAATGCTTTAACAAAGAATCATATCTTCTAATCAAAGATACAAGAATACAGAGCAAGAAACTTAAACTAGAACAAGATATCAAAAAGAAACCAATAAGAACTTGAATTAATCAAATGAGTATACAAACAACACTAAGAAAGATAAGCTAAAATTCCAAGAGATACATTGTTGAAATTGAATAATTCTACAGCCTCAATTTTTATATATATCCATATCTAGGATGCTTCTTAAGCACCTTCCATCAAACTAAGAAGCTTCTCGAGCAGCTTCTACCAACTAAGAAGCTTCTTGAGCTCCTTCTACCAACTTGGAAGCTTCTCAATCAACTTTCACTAATTTAAGAACCTCTAGCATGTTTTAGAAGGTTTTGTGAACCTTCAAAGCATATGTCCCTAATATCACCTCTTTTTCTAGTGACAAATTCCAAGAGGAGCTCAATCTTTCTATATACATAAAAAAATCAAGAATATATTATTATATAATAACACGACTATTAGGTGAAAGAAAAAAAGAATGATAATAATAAATAAGAGCTCAAATAAAAATATTTTAGCAAATTTTCTTAGAATTATAGATAATAGACAAGAAAATATATATATATATATATATATATATATATATATATATATATATCTTTTTATAGAAGAGGCTTCTATTTACTTTATATGGCTATAAATAAAGCAAAATAAAATAGATTAGAAAAATAAATAATATACGCATCTTTAGAGAAGAATTAAAAATAGATTTTAGCAAATTTTATCTCAAAATTCTCAGAGTTGATACCCAGTGAAGACCAATTGTGAACCTACGTTGAAATCAGATCCTAAGGTACAAAACCGCATGCCTATAGCGGGTCGAGGGCTCTTTTGCAAATCATAGAGTTGGATTAGTGAGCAGACTTAAGGAATTTTTTTTGAATATTTATTTTCAGTGATTTAGAGAGAAATTGGCTTTGTAAGAGTATTGTAAAATCAAGGTTGTATTCGGTGACTTTGGATTTTATGAAATAAAGAGGGGTTTATAAATTTGAGCATTTCATAAGTTTGATTATAGATTTATAAGTAAAAATTTATGGATTTGTGATTGTATTTGTGGTTAATACATATTATAAGTTTGAGTTTGATTGAATGATTCAATTGAAAGTTATCAATATTCAAGTGGATTGAAATCTTAGAAATTAGAATTTGAAGTTAAGATTTAATTAGGATTTGATTAGGATTTGATTAGGATTTGATTAGAATTTGATTAGAATTTGATTAGAATTTGATTAGGATTTAAATAGGATTGACTAAGATTTGATTAGGATTTAAATAGAATTTGAATAGAATTTGATTAGGATTTGATTAGGATTTATTTAGAATTTGATTAGAATTTGAATAAGATTTGATTAGAATTTGATTAAGATTTGAATAAAATTAATTAGGATTTAATTAGAATTTGATTAGAATTTGATTAGGATTTGATTAAGATTTGACTAGGATTTAATTAGGATTTTGATTAAAATTTGATTAGGATTTTATTAAGGTTTGATTAAAGTTTGATTATAATTTTTATTTTAGTATTTTAAAGGATTTTTTTTGATATTTTTTTTGAATTTATATTAATACTTTTTTAAGATTTATTACTTTTAAAAAAAAATTAGAATTTTATATTTTTTTTGTAATTAATTAAAATTTTAATAATTGGACATATTTATTAGTCTTTAATTGTAAATTTTACATAATTCTATTAGAGGTGTTAGAACTTATTGTTATTATTTCTCTTTTATCTTTCACAATTAAGTGCCCAATGTATTCTCAAGTAAGACTTCATAACATATGACAATATTGTACTAATGAAGTTATATATTCTGTTCTTTGTTCTTGGACAATAGATTCTACTAGTCCTTGAAGATATTGCCTATAGCCTTGAGGTAGTACCTTTATTATTGAAATATCCCATCCAAGGATCTGATCTTCATTGCAGCCTTCAAAACATCCTCCAAACAAGATCTTAGGCTTAGAAGGATTCACCTTTCCAAGCTCAAGCAATATTACTCAAGCTTGAGTATTGGAATTGAGACTTGCATGGTTGGATCTTGCTTCTAATGGCTCTAATCAAGGTTGTATTTGGTATTGAAATATATTGCTCTGACTTTGCTCAATTGAAGGCTATGAAAACTGCACTGGTTTATTCAAAACTTACATAGTAAATGAATCTTTTGAATTTTGTTCTCTCCATGCTTGAAAGTTTGATATGGTGACTAACTTGCTTCTACTACTTTATTCTATCTTAGAAAAAATAACTATGTATTGATAAAAGCTTTAGTTTAATTCTCTCTTTCTAATAAATATTCCTTGAATCTAATCTTTATTAAAAAATTATCATTGAACACATTTGAATTTATAAAAATAGAGTCAATAAAATTATTATATCTTTTGAGATGTATTGGCAAGATTTTTGGCCGATTCTTATATATATTCATTAATATCATAGCCTTGCCAATAAACAAGATATTTTAATTTGCTCCACCTTTTCCATGACTCAAATACTTTTTCAACCTCATATTCTTTATGATCTTTGATTTCAATATTAGGCAATAATTATTATATTTTTTTTAGAATATATAACTCTTTATAAGATTCTAAAAGAGAAACATAAAAAATTGAATATATCTTCATAGAAGATGGTAATTCCAAGTGATATGTCATTGAATTAATTTGCTTTTGGATAGAAAATGGTCCTAACCTCCAATAGTCCAACTTATCACATGTTCGCTTGGTCTTAATGTTCCATTGAAGAAGCCATATCTTATCTCTAATATAAAAAATAGATAATTAATTTCTAAATTTATTTGGAAATTTCTTATAAGCATCTTGAAATGCTTACAATTGAAGCTTCAAGGTTGTTTGGTGTTGTGATAGATGCTTTGCAAATCCTTTAGTTGCTAGATTTTTTTTTTTAATGTATTCCATAGATCAATCTTTGGATGATATCTATAGTTGGAATAAAACGGTGATTGCTGAGTTGAAGCATGAACAATATTATTATATATAAATTCTACTAATAGTAGATATAAGATCTAATTGTCTTATTAATAGTTGATATTACATCATAAATACTACTCCAAAACTTGATTAACTTGTTTTATTTGGCCGTCAATTTGAAGATAGAAAGCTAAAAAAAATTTAATATCTACCTTTAATATTTCAAAAAGATATCTTCAAAATTTAAATATAGATTGGGATTCTTGATTATATACAATATCATTCGATAGGCCATGATATCAATATATATTATTAAAAAAGAGCCTTGTTGTTTCTTCACTAAATGT
Source organism: Physcomitrellopsis africana (assembly GCA_036785485.1). Taxonomy (NCBI): domain Eukaryota; kingdom Viridiplantae; phylum Streptophyta; class Bryopsida; order Funariales; family Funariaceae; genus Physcomitrellopsis; species Physcomitrellopsis africana. The sequence continues at coordinate 373,330 of JAWRVF010000059.1, read as the reverse complement.
AGTCTTCTTATAAGAAATGAAATAAATCATCTTTATGAATCAATTAATTACCACAAGGATGTTGTCTAATGAATTGAATAGTCATAGATTTATGATGAAATCTATTGAGATAGAAGACCATGACCATCTTGGAACAAGCAAGGGTTGTAAGAGTCCATAAGGGCGATGTCAAGGAATTTTGGACCTTGAACAAATGTTACAAGAGAGTACAATGTCCTTCATTGCCTTCCACATTTGAAGCCACCAAAAATCTCAAGAAATAAGTTCTGAGGTCTTATTAAATCTAAAGTGACCTACAACTAAAAAATCATGGCAAGATTGAAGAACGCATAGTCGTGTTAATCCTTTTGGGATATACAAATATTTTTTCAAGTATAAAAGATTTTCTTTAAGTTTGAACTTGTCATCATTTTCTTTCAAGAAATACTTGACATCAAAGACTAAAGCATCATTAGTGGTTGTAGCATGCATCTCATTGAGAAAATTAATATGTATTGATATAATAGTGGCGTAAAGGCAAAAATACTTTGGCTTCAATAAAGTTACATATTGTTGATCAAATACTATCTCTGTTGTCTTTTGTGCAAGATAAGATTTTCTTAATAAAGCATTGAACAATCTTTGTTGCTTTCGAAGTTGATAAGTGATAACAAAGTTAAATCAAGATAAGGGTATTTTCCATCAAGCTTGACAGCAATTAAAAATATAAGCTATCATAAAATATTTTAAGTTCTTATGATCTGTGTATACAGTCACAAGATATATTTTTCTTTTGAAAAAATGATGCCATTCTTGAAAAGAATCCACAATAGCAAGAAGTTTCTTATTAAAGATTTTATAATTAATTTTGGCAATATAAAATTTTTAAAAATAAAATATAACAAGATAGAATTTATCATCTATACTCATTTGTGAGAATAAGGCTATTAGTGCAAAATCCAAAATATTGATTTTCATGTAAAATTCTTTTATAAAATCTGGATGTACTAAAATTAGAGCTGTAATAAATGCCAATTTGAAATCTTGGAGTTCCTTCTTTGCTTGAGATCCCCATTCCAACTTATCTTAGCATATCAATTGAATAAGAAGAGTAATAATTTGAGAGTAATTTTTAATGAAGATTTGATAGAAATTAGCAAATCCAAGAAAATATTATACATCTTTCACAGTCTTTGGAATGGCCCATTATATAATTGCCTCTATCTTCTTGGAATCCATCATCAAACCCTTAATAGATATAGTGTATTCTAAAAATTCTATCTTAAATTGATGAAATATGCATTTCTCTAGCTTAAAATACAAGCTTATGTCTTATAGCTTTTACAATATCAACTTTACATGCCTCTCATGTTCTTCTAGATCTTTTGAATAGATCAAGATGTTATCAAGATAAATCACCACAAACTTATCTAGACACTCTTCAAAGATGTCATTAAAATAAATCACCACAAATTTGTCTAGATGCTCTTAAAAGATGTTATTCATTAAATGCTTAAAGATAGCAGATCCATTTATTAATCCAAAGAGTATGACATTATATTCAAAATGTCCATATCTTATCCAAAATGTGGTCTTCTATTTGTCTCCCTCCTTAATCTGTACCAAGTTATATACTCTACAAAGCTCTATCTTGATATACATCTTGGCTTAGCTGAATTGTTCCAAAAGTCTTGAGATTAATGATAGTGAATAACAATTTTTTAACATTATCTTATTCAATTTCTTATAATCAATGCACATATGTAAATAACCATCTTTTGTCTTCACAAAGAATTTAGGTGCACTTGGTAGAGACTTTGAATGTTTGATGAAGTTTTTCATAAGATTTTTATTAATATAATCTTTCAATGTTGAAAGCTTGTTTTGAAAAAGATTATAAATTAGACCAAAATGTAATTACATTCCTTCTTGAAGATCTATGGCACAATCACATGGTTGATGCTTTGGTAGTATATTAATATTTTTCTTTTGAAAAACATCTTGAAATTTGCTATGCTACTTTGGAATACTTGCCCATGAAGTTATATCTTCTTTAGTTAGAGTTGCATAAATAACAAATGGTGTACCTTCTTTAAATAATTTTTTAAAAGTCCTTGCTTCAATAAATAAAGACTTATCAATTCATGAATTTTTTTGAAGTTTTCTTGTAGGGATTTCTATCAAAAATATTATTCTTCACAACTTCCAATCTATAGATGGATTATACTAAAAATAATATAATTTGAAGGAATCTTAATAACATTAAATATAATTTGGCTACTATAATCTTTAAACAACACTTCTATTTATATGATTTCATGGATGATACTACCAGAGGATAAGGATTGTCTATCTATTACGTCTACATGAATAAATTTGGATTTCTATACTAGAAGAATTTTATAAAGCTTAGTGAACGTCTCATCTATAAAACAAGCAGATGCCTCTAAATCCAACAAAGCAATCATTTGAAGCCTTTGACGGCCAAAATGCAAAAGAATTATAAAACAACAAGCAAGTTTAGCAAAAAGAGAGGAACTTGAATAATTTTGGAATGTTGAATTGTTTAGTCGCATGGTCCCTATTGTGTCTGAATATCTTCGTTTTTTTGAATAATTACACTCTTGATTTTGGTGATGTGTTGATTTTGTTTCTTCAGACAGTTATTAATCTTATGGCCTTCCTTGCCATAATATAAGTATAGACCTTCTTCCATCCAATGCTTCTTTTTTTATAGATTAAGAGGTTTAAAACATAGTGTATCAAATTGCATATCTTCTACTTGTAAATGTAAATTTAGAGTGCTTGTCAATATAATGGGAGTATGTCGGATTGCGTGTTGTCTTGCTAAAATCCATGAATGTTGATATTGATGACGTTGAAATAATCAATTATGATATTTTACAATTCAACTAATGGCTTCATTGAGCAATTATGGATCTGGAAGCAACAATAACAAATCTTTCACATCATTACTTAATTCCCAGTAGAATTGATTCATTAAGGCTTTTTTGTCTCAATTAATGTTGTATTATAATTGCCTAAAATCAAATGTATAGACTGATGTAAAGCATGTTCTTTAATGCAATGCTCGGATCTTACTTGATATAATGCTTGAATCTTAGTTGTTGTCATATTTTCCAAATACTTCCACAAATATTTTCATGAAAACTTTAAAGTTGCTCAAAATTGGTAATCTCTTTTTAAACAAGAGAACAAAATATGATAATGCTTATTTTGTAAGTAAGGTGCCAACCAATCCAAGCCATGATTCTTCTGTCAAATAAATATCACATTGTAAGACCATTATTAATTAAATTTGGTTGATAAATCCTCAAAACTTAGAACATGTGCTATCATATTTCTCCCAAAGACTAACTCGAGGCTCTTTACATTGTTGAATAGATGGATTTTTTTAGCATAGCATAGATAGTACTACATCCTCAAGCATAAAAGTTGGAGGTTGGTGCAATCTAGATTGTGATATACCAGATGTTACATTGTTATAAAGTTTTACAATAATCCCTTCAATTTTTGCAATCGTAGCAAATAAAATAATAAGAACACTTATAACGGCGTCTAACTTGGACTCAAAAGATTTGGTCATACTAATGTCTTGACTTCCAATTATTCTAAAAGAAAAAAAAAATGAATCTATAAGAAGACAATATTTGTTTAGAAGAGGATAATCCGCAACATCTAAAATGCTTTAAGACTTTCAAAGAAAAGACTTATCCACTTTCTCAAAAGAGGGATAAAGCTCTAATATTGTGATGAAAAAAATATCAATTTAAAAAAAGATAATTTATAACATCTAAAGTACTAATATACCTTTGAATAGAGGAATAATCTACTTTCTAATAAAAAAGATCCAACTCTTATATTAAAGATGACAATAGTCTCCACAAACTATCAAAGATATAAGAATACAGAGTAGGAGACTTAAATTAGAATAAGATTTTAAAAAGAAATCAACAAGATTTTGAATTAACCATATGAGTATACAAACAATACCAAGAAAGGTGAATTACAATTCTAAGAGATGCATTGTTGAGACTAAAGAACTCTTCACCCTTGACTTCCATATATATTCATATCTAAGATACTTTTTGAGCAACTTCTATAAAATTTAGAAGCTTTTTAAGCAGCTTCTATCAACTAGGAAGCTTCTAGAGTTCCTTCTACCAACTTAGAAGCTTCTTAATTGACTTTCACTAACTCAAGCATCTCTAGAATGTTCTAGAAGGTTTTGTGAACTTCAAAAGCATATATCTTTAACACTTGTATCAAAGGCAGGAGACATAGCATTTGATCAATAATATGCAGCTTTATTAAAGCCAAAGCAATTTTTTCTTTGCGCCACTATTACATCAACATCTATTGATTCTAGTTTCCTTGATGAAGTGCATGGTGCAATTACTAATAATATTTTAGTCTTTCATATAAAGCGTCACTTCAATAAAAATACTGACAAGTTCAAGCTTCAAGAAGACCTTCTATATTTTAAAGAATATTTATATATCCTAAAAGAACCAACACCATTGTGTATTCTTCAATCTCACCATGATTTTCCAGTTAATGGTCACTTTGAATTTAACAAGGCCTTGGAATTTTTTTTTTTTGAGATTTTTAGTGGTTTAAAATGTGAAAGATTGTAAAGAAATTTAAACTCTCTTGTAACATCTGTTCAAGGTTCAAAATTCCTCAGCATGTTTTTATAGATTCTTACAACCCTTACTTATTCCAAGCCAATCATAATAGTCTATTTCAATAAATTTCATGACTGAACTACCGCCATCCAATTCATTGGATAACATCCTTATAGTGGTTGATTGACTTACAAAGATGGCTCATTTTATTCTTTATAAAAAGACTGCTTCTAGTGAAGAAATAACAAGGCTCTTTCTTAACAATATATATTGATATCATGACCTATTAGATGATATTATATTTGATTAAGGATTCCAATTTGCATCTAAGATTTGAATATGTCTTTTTAAAATATTAAAGATAGACATTAAACTTTCTTTGGCTTTCTACCTTCATATTGATAGCCAAACAAAACGAGTTAATTAAGTTTTGGAGCAATATTAATAATGCAATATCAATTATCAGTAAGACAATTAGATCTCATATCTATCACTAGCAAAATTTGCATATAATAATATTGTTCATGCCTCAACTTAACAAATATTATTTTATTCTAACTATAGATATCATCCAAAGCTTGATCTATGAAGTATATCAAAGAATAACAAACCAACAATTGAAGGATTTGCAAAGCATCTATCACAATATCATATAACCTTGAAGCTTCAATTACAAGCAACTCAAGATATTTACAAGATATTTACAAATTAATTTAAAAACCAACCACTTATTTTTTATATTGGAGATAAAATATGGCTTTTTTAACGAAACATCAAGACTAAGCAATCATGTAATAAGTTGGACTATTGAAGGTTATAACCATTTTCCATTTAGAAGCAAATTAATCTAATCGCATATTGCTTGGAACTACCATCTTCTTTAAAGGTATATCTAATTTTCTATGTTTCTTTTTTAAAGCCTTATAGAAAGTTGCATATTTCAAAAATAGTACAATAATTGCCACTTAGTATCAAAATCAAAAATCATGAAAAATACAAGGTTGAAAAGATGTTTGATTTATAGCAAATGAGGAACAAATTGGAATATCTTGTTCATTGGCGTAGCTATGATATCAATAAGCACATATAAAAACTAGTCAAAAATCTCGCCAATGCACCTCAAAAGGTACAAAAATTTTATCAACTCTATCTCCACAAATCTAAACATATTTGATGATAACTTCTTGGTAAATATTCGATTCAAAAAATATCTATAAAAAAAAAAAAAAAAAAAAAAAAAAAAAAATCAAATCAAATCAAAGCCTTCATCAATGTATAGTCATATGTCCTAAGATAAAATAGAGTTGTAGAAGCAAGTCAGTCACCATATCAAACCTTCAAATTTTGAAAGATTTAGCAAAACAAGCTTTAGAAGATTTACTTGCTATGCAAGTTTTGAACAAACCAATGTAATTTTCATAGCCTTCAATACAATGTGAAGACAATACATTTGAGCACCAAATACAACCATAATTAGAGCCATTAGTAGCAACATCCAACCATGTAAGTCTCAATTTTAATACTTGAGCTTTAATGATATTACTTGAACTTAGAAAGGTGAATCTTCTTAAGCTTGAAATCTTATTTAGAAGATGTTTTGAAGATCACAATAAAGATCAGATCCTTAGATGGGATGTTATAACAACGAAGGTACTAGCTCAAGGCTATAGGTAATTTTTTTGAAGACTAGTAGAACCTATTTTCAAAAATAAAAATCAAAATATATAGCTTCATTGATACAGTGTATTTTTGATTTTTTATGTATATAAGAAGATTTTCAAAGATATGAGCTCATCTTAGAACCTGTCACAAGAGCAGAAGGTGATATTAGAGACATATACTTTGAAAGTTTGTAAAACCTTCTAAAATATTTTAGAGGTTTTTTAATTAATAGAAATTGCTTGAAAGCTTCCTAATTGGTAGAAGTAGCTTGAGAATTTCATAATTAGTGGAAGGAATTTAAAAAGCTTCCAAGTTGATTAAAGCTGCTCAAGAAGCTTCTTAGTTTGATGGAAGCCACTTAAGAAGCTTCTTAAATAGAGGTATATATTAGAGTTGAGGTTGAAGAGTTCTTCAATCTTAACAACGCATCTCTTGGAATTCTAATTCACCTTTCTTGGTGTTATTCATATACTCATCTAAATAATTCAAGTCTTTGTCAGTTTCTTTTTAAAAATTCTTTCTAATTCAAGTCTCTTATTCTATATTCTCATATCCTTGATAATATATATAAAATATAGCTAAAAAAATATTTTCTCTAATTCTAATCATTGATTCTTAATTGCTTTCTGTACATACAAGTTATATCTCAAAGAGTGACAATAAGTACAAATTCAACACCTTAATTTTGAGCACTTATATCTCTTTCATAAAAACTCCAAATCACTCAATTTTTATACCAAAATCATAGCTAAAAATCTAAACTTATTGATCTTAACCTCCAATATTTGAATATACTCAAAAAAAAAAAAAAAAAAAAAAAAAAAATTGATCTCTTATAAGGCTTCAAATAGCCTCCTTGAAGTCTATGAGCTAAAATTCCTCCCTATCTACTTTAAGAAGAAAAATAACTACACAACAAGTTCAAAATGTAGTAAAATTTAATTGTCTGAATATTTTAATGGTTGATTAGTTAATCAAGTGGTTGTAATTCCAACTTTCTAAATAATGCCTTTCAAGCAATGGTTACTATTTAATTTAATTTAATTTAAAATAAGTGATTAAAAAAATAAAATAAGAAAAAAGAAGAATTAGATAAAATTATCAAATAAAAGTAGTTGGATAAAAAAAATTGGATAGAAAAAAGTAATTAGATGAAAATAGTATAATTGGATGAAAATAATACTATTAGATGAAAATAAGTATAATTGAATGAAAACAAGCACAATTAGATAAAAATGATATTATAAGATAAAAATAATATAATTAGATAAAAATAGGCATAATTAGATGGAAATAGCATAATTAGATAAAAATAACATAGTTGGATGAAAAAACAATATAAGACAGAGTAACAGCACCAATAAAAAACCTCCCAACTTCAAACCCTCATAACTTTTTCATTTCAACTCCGAATTTGGTGATTCTTTCACCTAACCTTTTTAAATTTTTTTTTCTACATAATTAACATACATAAATAAGAAAATAATTATATTAAAAATGAGCTTCAAGAGGACCAGCAGGAATATAAAACAACAATTAATAATACAAGTTTATAACAAAGAAAATAGTACAACTCTTTGGTGCCTCAATAGATTGCCCTTGCGAGGGGCTCAAACCAAAGGTGTGTGTGAGAGTGAAAGAAAGAGAGAGATAGATAGATAGATAGATTAGTTGATAAATAGATTGATAAAGAACAAGGTTTGGACTTATATACCTAAGTCCTCAAGTCATTTATCAGCAATTACCATAGTCAGTAACTTACAAGTAATAACTAATTTGGGAGCCTTTTCATTAGCTACTCCATACAAGTGGTATAAATTATATAGTATTTTATCTTATTATAAATATTTTTAACTACCAACTATTATTTTTAATATCACTTATTATTAAGAGGTCAACATATTCCCTCCATGATCTCCAACTAATACCATTTGTAGAAAAGACCAATGGTTGGCATCTATTTGCTATAAGATGATGATGAATCATTATGGATATCAAACAATAGATAAGTTTTAATTCTTAATAATTTAATTAATCAAAAATTATATATAATAGTTTATTAATTTTCTAATAGAAATATTAAACTTTAAAAAGGATTTATTAGGGACCAACTTGATTTGTTGTCATAGAAGTAATAATTGAAGAATAGCTCTCTATTTTCTTCGTTTACCATCACTTGTGGCTTCAAGAGCAAAATAACTCTCTATCTTCTTCGTTTACCATCACTTGTGGCTTCAAGAGCAAAATAACTCTCTATCTTCTTCTTTCACCATCTCTTGTAGTTTCAAGAATAGAATAATTCTTCATCTTTTTCTTTTACCATCTTTTGTAGCTTCAAGAGTAGAATAACTTCTCATCACTTTTTCACCATATTCCAACTACAACTAACTCTATATTTTCTAACAATTCCTTTTTAAACAAGAATTAAATTTTTTTTAAATTTAATTTTTATAATTAAATTCTATTAAAACTAATTTGATAATTTAAGACCTTGATGTATAATTTAGACCAAAAATTTCTATTTTTTTTATAATTAAAAAATAAATAATATTATATCTTATCAAAATATCAAAAATCAACTAAATAAAATTTTGATATATAATTTAGGACTCACAAAGTCCATAGGACATGATTTTTGGCCAATAAAAATAAAAATTTCTATTATCTATCTCTATTCATCCTCATGGATGGATTAATTTTTTTTAATATTAAAAATTCTTTTCTAATTCTTTTTCTAATAAGATTTACATAGTATGTATTTTGAATATCAAATTAAAGAACAAACAAGATTTCAAGGATCACCAATGTCTAACAAGGATGACTCAAAATATATAAAAGTTATTATCAATATAAAATCAATCTAAAAAGTCACTATCAAAAAAAAAATGAAGTTGTATAAATTATAATAATAAACTTTTTGAATAAATTCTTTTCAAATTAGTAATTTAATCATATTTTGTAACTAACTAAAATCTATCAATTTGGCTTTCATTTAACTTAGTAATAAATTATATATTAAATATGCATATATATTATTTTTACATGATAGCCAAACCACAACATTACAATGGTAAAAAGAGATGATCAATTATGATTGTAACTTAGTAGAAACAATAATATAGAATAATAAAGATTTTTAAAAAATAATAATAAAAAAAAATCATGAGCTAATAATTAAACTAACAGAAGAATTAATTAAACATCCAAATCATTTTTATAAATCAAGAATAGAAATAAGAAAATTAGATACAATCCCGACAATAAAAGTGATTAAAAAAAAATCCATCATTAATAGACCATTTGTGAAAATGAATAAGAAAATAAAATAAATTTAGAAATTAAAGTTCAATCTAGTATAATTAAAATAGAAAGATAAAATAATAAAGAATATTAATAATTATTATTAAAATTATTAAAAAAATATATAAATACTTTTGCATGGAATTATAGAGATTTGAAAGAGGTACTTGCTTATAATTGTGAACATCAAATTGAACTTGAACTTAATGCATGACCAATCAAACAAAAAAGATATAAGATGAATCCAACTTATGCCACTAAAGTTAAAGAAAAAATTAATAAATTACTTAAAATAAGGTTTATTTATTCTATAGATCATACAAAATGGTTTTTTTTAATAATTATTATTTTTAAAATAATAGAAAACTTTGAATTTATATTAATTATAAAAAATTTAATGGAATCACAAAAAAAAATTCTTTTCTATTATCTTTTATTGATGCAATATTTGAAACTATAGCAAGACTTGAACTTTATTTCATGTTGGATGGATTCATTGATTATAATTAAATATCAATAGCTATAAAAGATTAGCTTAAAATTTATTTCATTATCAAATAGAGACTATTTGAATATTGAATAATGCCTTTTGGATTAAAAAATCCATCAAGTACATTTCAAAGAATAGTTATGCATGCCTTTGTAAAATATCTAAAAAAAATTATGCAAGTTTTTTTTTGGATGATTTTAATGTGTATGGAATTTAAGTTAAGCATTTGGAGTATTTTTAAAAGTATTTTCAAAGATGTTGAAAATATAAAATTAGTCTTAATCTATAAAAATATACCTATATTGTTATCTCAAGTATATTATTAGATCATATTATTTATAAATAAAGATTGTTAATTGATCTAGTAAAAATATAAGCTATAGCTGCTTTACTACTTCCAAAGAATCTTAAAAGAATGCATGAATTCATAAAATTTGATAGTTATCATTAAAGATATGTACATAATTTTATAAATATTTTATAATCTTTGATAAATTTAACAAAAATCAATATCAAATATGTGTATACTAAAGAATATCAAAAAGCTTTTAAAATTTTAAAAACAAAATTATTTATTATTCTAATACTAATTATACCGTATTGAGATAAAAAAAATTTAAATGTATATTATGATGCTTCAAATGAAGTAATTAGAAGTATATTGGCCTAAAATATTACATGCCAATTAGAGCCACCAATTTATTAAACAAGTCAATTATTGAATCAAGCAGAAAAGAATTAAAATACCATAGAAAGGGAAGCCTTAGCAAAAGTTTATTCAGTTCAAAAATTTTGATATTATTTATTGGCTAATTATTTTATTTTTTAGGTGGATCACCAAGTATTATTATATTTAATTAATAAACTAGTAGTTTTAAAAAGAGTAGCAAAGTAAATATTATTATTACAAGAATGTAACTTTGAAATTATTTATAAATCTAAACAACAACATAAGATGGCAGATCATTTGTCTAGAATAAAAATTGAGGAAGAACCTACAATTATAATAGATAATTTTTTAGATAAAAATTTATTTATAGTGTAAATAAATTCTACAAAGAAACAAGAGTCATTACCATTTATAGATTGGCAAGCACCATTTGTTGATTTTTTAAGGAATGGATGACTTACCACTATTATATTAGTTCACATTAAGAGATAAATTGTTATTTGTAGTCGAAGTTTTTATTTTAATAAAGCAAATCAATTAATAAAAACTTGTTCAAATAGAGTTGAACAAGTTTGTTTGGAAAGATATATTATAAATGCTATTATTATTAAGGTCCATGAAGGATTAACTAGAAGACATTTTTTGGCTACTATTATTCTATATAAGGTTCTTGTTGCTTTATTGTAATGGCTAATATTAAGAAGAGATATCTATAATTATTGTACACAATATAATATTTGTAAATAAAAAATATCTAAATAAAATAAATATAAAAATCCTTTGCATCAAATATTATCATTGGAAGTATTTCAAAGTTAGAATATTGATTTTGTGGGACCAAAAGATTCACTAGCTAGTATAACAAAAAAATAGATATATTATTATAACAATTGATTATACAATTAAATAGATAGAAGTAAGAGTATTAAAAGATAATACAAATAAATCAATGATAAAAAATTTATATGAAGAAATCATAATACAATATGGATGTCTTATTAAAATAATTAGTAATTAAGAGATATATTTTATTAATAAAATAATTCAATTATTAACAACAAAATTTATGATCAAACATAAAAAAATCTATAATTTATTATACTAAAGGAAATGGACAAGCTAAATCAATTAATAAAATATTTAAAGTTATATTAACAAAAATAATTAATATAAATCAAATTCACTAGAATACTAATTTTTATTCAACACTATGGGCATATTATATAGTATATAAAGTAACAACTAGATATATATCTTTTTTTTAGTCTATAATATTGACGATCTTTTGTCCATCAAATATTTAAAAGAAACAAAAAAAAAAGCTCAAGTCATGATAATGCAAGCAATAATAATAAATAGACTTTGTCAAGCACACAAAATAGATTTAATAAGAACAATAATAGAGGAAAATATAGGAAGATCTCAATTACAAAAGAAATTTTGCCATGAACATACTCATCAACTTTAAAGATACAAAGGACAGAGGAATAAATATATTCAAGACAACATAAAACACTTTAAATCAAATCAACACATATAGTAGAATATTATTCAGTAACAAAAACAAGAGAACCGTTAAAAATTTAATAAGTATAAAGAAGGTCAATTATTTTTATGGCACAAAATGACGTCAATAAGAAAAAGGAAAAAATTCCAATATAAATGGATAGAATCCTATATGGTTGCTTCAGTTTAATTTAACATAATGGTGAAATTTAATATCAAAAATAATATTATTACTAGAATTAATGCTAATAAAATTAAATCTTATCAGATAAAAGTAGAGCTTTTTACATATTCATTGCTTGTAATTATTTTATAAAATATGGATATGGAACAAAGACAAGAAAGATACATGAGACTTAAGAAAGAATGTTGTACACCTAAAACCATCTTACCTCAATCATTTATACACACGCATAATAAAAGAAGATCAAATTATACAATACTTAATTAAGAAAAACTCGCATTCTAAAAAAATTAACTTATTTAATAGTAATAAAATCAATTATATTCAATTTAAGAAAATTAAAGATATTATTTAGAAAATTAGATATTTTAATTATTTTTTGTATGCAAAAAATCAATTGATAATATCAAGGACAAGTAAAATATAGTTTAACTTGATAAATTTATATTAGTGAAATTTGAAAAAGTATTACACAAACAGTTATTAAGGGTGGTTACAACTAAGACGATTATAACCAAAATAATAATTTTTTTAGTAGGAAAAGTAGTTACAAATAAAAATATAAGAATTGAAATAAAGTTATTACAAATCCAATTATATTACAATACTTTGTGTGTTTTAATAATGGTTGAACTTTATCATTCCAAGAGTGGAATCAAAGATATTTTAAATAGAAAAAAGACCACAAAATTCTAGTTTGGATCTATTAAACAGAATTAGTGCAATGTTAAGGAGAAAGAATTGCTAAATAGAATAGGATTGAAGGATTTTGTACAAGTAAATTAGAGACAAAAGACACAAACCAGTAATAATAGAGAGGCTTTACTTAACATAAAAGATAACTGTAGTAGTATTATTAAAGAAAAAAATTACAATTTTATTCCACTACATCACAATTCTCTGTATGAGCTAACATTTTGATTTCAATTATCTTCTTTTATATCATCTCTATAGTAATTGCATCAACATATGAAAATATATTAAAAAATAAACCTCCAAAGAAAAAAATGCAAGAAGAAAATAGATTTAACTAGCAAAGAAATAAAAGAAGATACTACAATAATGGACAAACTCAAATTCAAGTGAAGGAAAAGATGACATTTGGCACAATCATTTATATAGTGTTTTCAAAGGTAGAAAAGAACATGCTTACATATCAACAAGAAAATATGGTAAAGAATGTTGTTGTATTAGAACAATCAAGTACATCACCTGTTTGGACTAAAGATATTACACATTATATTGGTAATTATAGAACAATGCCAATAGGATCAAAATGGCCCAATAATATCCAAGAAAAAAGTGTACAAATGAAAAATATGAAACTAAGTCAGATGAACTCCACTATAACAAAATTAACCATGACAAAGATTGATGAAGCAAAAGATGAAAAAGTGTTTCAAAAGCAAGAAGAAAAAATAAAATAATAAAAATAAAAAAATTATAAAAAAATTAGATAAGAAAATAATTGTACATGAAATTGAGGATCAACAAAAAACTAATTAAATAATTCAAAAAAAAGATAAGACTTTCCAGCATTACCAAGATCTATTGCACAAGAGAAGTGCTCAAATGAGATATATAGACAATACCGAGCCACAACAAAAAGAAAGAAAAATTTAAATAAATTACTCGCTGTTCCATCATTAAAACATTAGAAGTATGGACTACTTGAAATTTTCGATTTTACACATCAAGATGTTTTCACACCCAAGCAAGTGCAACATTTACTCGATCATATTGATAGTCTAAAAGCGGAGGTTGCTTTAGTTGAAGCAGCTAAAAATCACGAAATAGTAACCCATCAAAAAACAAAAAAATCCAAAAAGTGAAGCTCGTCTCTAGTCTATTGTTGAAGATTTACGACCAACACCAAATAAATTACCATCAACAAACAAAGCATCATCAACACTGGACAAAATTTCACCAAATAAATTGTTTTGTACAACAGTTGGATTTCACTACAACCGCCAGCGTCTAACCAGCAGTCATTGCCAACATCCAACCCGGATATTGTCGCCGACGACCGACTGGGGATTGTCATCGACGACCGGCCGCGCCCCATTGCCAAAGTCTGGCAGGGTATCGTCGCCAATAATGGGCCAGGTTTCAACATCACGAATACTTTATCAGAAACAAGGAAAGAAGCCAAGGAACGAGCAAAACATTCCGGAGGTTTGAGAGAGTGCAACACAGAATTTTTCAATTTTCACACGCTCCAAATTGGGGGTTTATATAATTCACTCCCGATTGACTCTATCAAAATATTTCACATGACGGATGTTGTGCACAACAAAAATAACAACAATATCATGCTCCCGACCACTGAACAAACTCCCGACGTCGAAGTTCTGCTCCTTTTCAGCAACCAATTAACCTTACTCCCATTGTTGAGAGTGACGTTACTGTATCCGCACTGTTAAGGCAAGGTGATCAGACCGGGGCGACAACTATTTCAGTTGACCAATCGTGGTTTTGCAGATCAAGGCGTCCTCATTTTGAACATCAGATTTCAATGCAGAAACTTTCTCTCGAACCGGCCGAGACGGATAATGCACAACTCAATAATACAAACAATAAAAATTTCCGAAACAACCTGGAACTTAATGTCAATTCTAATGTTTCTTCGGACTACGATTTCTGTGGTCATGCCGACGACCACCACCGCCTTCGACAGGCCGACTCGGTACAACGAGACTGCGACGGCGAAACCTCACAACGAGGTGGAGGAACTGTGTGCAGACCGAAACATATGTATTACAATTCCGACATGGAGAAATCTTCATCGTATGATCTTAGTGAACACATCCGAAATGCTAAGTTAGATAACGGATATATGTTACAAAATGATCATGGTCCACAGGTAACAAGCAAAGAAATCAGCAGTTCAATCAAAACAACCCGATGAGGCAACAATGTTTGTCGCGGTACTAATTGACTGATTAAACCTGAAAGTCATAACCAGCTGCATCATAGAACAAAACAATCTTGCTGCCGCCGAGATCGAACGGAGCAGATCGAAGAAGTAGAGCACAGACGAGACCATGAGCGACTGAAACAAGGACAATACTTCCCACGAAATTCTCAGCTCGACGAGCGGCTTCGATGCAGCTCACATGACCGGTTCAAACATTGCGGATTGAGTTGGGGACAGTGAAGACCTTGGGTAATAGATAACCCGACAACAATACGGAGTACATATGCTTTTGATATCAACGACCACAACATAACAAACGTGGGATGCAGAGACATTCTCAGTGCCAACACAACAGACAACAACTCAGAATTGAACAACGTCGCTTTCGGCAACAACGGGCACAACACAGTCAATAATACCAATGCGGGGTGCCGTACAGTTATGGGCGCTAACAAAACAGCGTAAAAACCGGGCAGGAACAACATCGACAACAGCACAGGTTTTGGCACGAATGAACTAGAATCCAAGACCGCCAATAATATCGCGGATTACAATGCCAATTCTGATAATAACAATGAGGGGTGCAAGGCCGCACCAAATCTGGGACCCGACAGCAAGGGTGAGCCGAAATTAGTTTCTGTGGAGGTACATGAGCACATTTATAACCATGTGTCAACAACCACAAACGGCCATCCCGAGAAAGTTAACTTCATGTTGGCAGAATCCAAAGAGTTTAGTCGGCTGGGTGGCAACGGGGCGAGGTGGCCGGACTGGCCACAAATAATGAACAGTAAATTTTCAAGTTATGATCCAGATTTGAAATCGACTCCGAATTCTGAACAGAAAGCATCAAATTCAAGCAACAATTATGAGAAGCAGCCAGCTTATAAAGATTTAATCAAAGAGTTGTTAAGTAATAATTTTACAGTTGAAAAATAATATCAATCGGCTCCAGATATTTCTATGAAAAACAAAGATATGCAACTTTGGAAAGAAAAATGTGAACTCTTGAACCTTGAACAAGAGAAGAATTCATTTGCATGAATATCTAGAAGCCCAGGAGAGAAAAATTCATTTTTAAAGAAACAAGATAGAGAAAAATAACCAATATCAATATGTTGGAAATAAATATTATTGATAACAATAATAATAATAATAATAAGTATTTTAATTCAAAAGTTAATTGGATGGAATTGATTAATTGTGGGAGGATGGAATAATGTTAACCTTAAAATTTTACTTACTATTTATATTATTTAAGAGGTTTATTTTGGAGAAACTTTAGGTGCAAATTATTTAGGCACAAATTATTATAAAAGGAGAAGAAAAAAAACCCTCATATTTAAAGAAGAAAAGAAGAAAAGACTTGGTGTAAAAAATAAAATAAAAAATAAAAAAACTAGTATAAATAGGATTAGGAAAACGAAAGTTAGTATGAAAAGACAAAGTGGTTAGCTGCCCATATATTGAAAAGACAAAGTTGTTAGCTGCCCATGTATTAAAAAGAAAAAGGTGGTTAAAACCACCTTTGGTAGTTAAGGTAGTTTGAAATAAAGTAGTTTTCCTATGTTGAAATAGTATTAAAAGAAATTTACTATAAGATAGCTATAAATATATATAGAGTTATATTTTAAGGAAAAAATCTTAATAAAGAGATTGCATTTGACATTCTATTGTGTCATTTCCAATAAATTTTTGATCTATTAACAAGTTATAAGTGATACATGGAAGATTCATGAACAACTTTGAAGTTTGCAATGCAAGGAATGAAGAAGCTTAGAAGACAAGATTGATGATGACAAGACAAAGTTTATTAAGTGAAAGACATGTTCTACTTCAAAATAAACAACATTAATGGACTACTTCAACATTGACAAAGATACAGACAACACAAGGAAGAGATTGAAGAATAAGGATATTAAGAAAAGATTTAGAGTTTAATCAATTGACCTTGATTTCAATGTTAACTTGATTTACAAGGAACTTATATCAAGACCACAACTTTTGAAGATATAGAATGGTCTTTATTGAAGGTTGATACAAGTACAAGGATAGCTCCTATGTGGAAACATAGAACAGATATCCTTTGATTCCTAAGGGGTGAAAAACGAGGTGTTCAACAATACTTTCTAAATTTTTACAGAAAGGAAAAAAAAACAATTGCAAAAGTTTCAAGATTACTCCCTACATACAATATAAATAGTGTATCTAGTGTCATCCCTTCTACTTAGAATTTATGATTTGTTTTTGCTTAATATATCATAGATACCCAAGAGAATAATACCTTGCAAGTTTGGCCATCTCAACGAAGTACCTCACGTTGTTGAACCCGACAAGAAGAATTGCTCAAATCACAAAGGCATCAAAAAATATCTAGTAGCCTATCTAATAGCCCATCAATGGTAATTGTCATTGATTACAGTAATCTTCTGTGTATACTGCCTAAAATGCTCTACTGCTAATACCGAGGTTAACCCTTAAGTCAGATGTCATTGTTCTGGCACGGTCCAGTGAAGGAGGGCAAGCAGTCACCAGACTGAAATGACAATCCGATGAAAGTAGGGGCGCGGTATTTGTTGGTTGGATAAATGTGAAGCCTTGGGCTCCGTGGATTTTCTTACTCGTTAGAAGAGATCTCATCCCAAAATCATCTTATGATTTAATTTGGTCACGAAAGAGAAGCCGGAGCTGCTCTCCTATATTTAGAAGATTTAATAATTTGATTTATCCTTGGAGATAAGTATCCGCATTCTGTGCCTACGATATTCTAATATTCTGTTCTAACGAATTCTAACACTTCCTTATTTTTCGATGGCAACTTTCTCTTGCTTTAGCGCTTCTCCATTCCGCCCGTTCAATAGCTCGATTGTATCGGTTTACAGCATCACCATGAAGAAGACTGAATTTTTCGTCTCGAGCCTTTTCTAGCGAATGGGATATCGACGGAGACTTGGGAGATACCGTGACCATCGGTCAGCCAGTGGGCATCCCTCAAATCCCAGATCAAGAATGATGGAGAGATTTCTGTCACCATGTCGACGCTGCGACGGACCTGGTATTAATCCTCTGTTTTCATTGCTTCAATTTTTGCTTCGAAATTTGTGTACTCAATGTTGTTGCTCGAGTCGGAACGATTCCACCAGGCTACATAATTTGCTCGCGCAAACACGGTAGACTGAAGCGCAACTCGTTACATCGTGTACACAAGTGCCTTCGTGTTATACGCACGTTGTTCCTCGCCATTCGTCTTACTTGCGTTGCGAACATCTCGTTTGTGCGTCCTATTTTATGTTACCAGTGATTGTGGTAGTGTGAGCTTTCTCAGGTTGTCGTTTGTTGCGCCCACTTTATCCTGCGCAACTCGCCAGACCTCACAGGAGGCGACAAAAAAGTGTATTCTGAACTTATTTGTAAACAAGCAGCGATTCATCTGAAGAATTGAATGTGTCTATTACAGAGATTGTGTGTTGTGAACTCAGTTCTCATTGAGGTCTATTGCCTCCTTCACCCTTGTATCCGTTCCATGGTGACATTTCATTGCCACTGACGCCCCCACCGTCGTCTGCAAGCACTGTTGATTACGTCTCTTTCCTCGCTCAATGTCGCGCTTGCTCTGCCCCAGTGAGAACAGATCAAATTTACACAAATTAACATCTCCACACACCGTGTCCGTCTCAGCTTCGCAACCGCTTCGGTTCTGGTAAGTCTACACGCAAAGATGGTGGAGGAATTTTGGTTTTGAGATTCTTAAGAGACGACCGTGAGCCAGTGAATCCCGGCATTCGGCATTCAGAAGTTTGAGTAGACGTGGTTCTTTTGTGATCTGGATGATCTGCAAGGGTTTTGCCTTTGCACAATACTGGTATCATCAGCCCTTGAATTAATCGCAATACGAGTCAACGAGGAATATTTGTAATCGCACTCAACTAAGATTATAAAACAAAAAAATTTTGACTCCCACAAACTCAAAAGAATGGTGCCTCCTTTGCCAACGGTGGGGATACTCAATCACTGGGAAATTGCCGAATAGACGGCATATTAGGCCGCCATGGAACCGTGGATCTGGCCTGACTTGGACGGTGGAGATTAGACAATAGCTTAACCTAATTCTGATATGGTGAAGAAGGCGATCTGCATTCTATCAAAGTCTTTTTGCACTCTTTGCCCTCGGCAGTTGTACCGATCCGTGGTCGTGTTCCGGATTTCGGCGCAGTGGTTCAGCACCCGCGTTGCCAAGATGTCGGTCAGCGAGCTTGCCTGCACATATGCTTGTCTCATCTTGCACGATGATGGTATCGCCATCACGGTTAGTTCTCCTGGACCTGTTTCCCGTTTTTTCGGGTTTTGTGTGTAGGGTTTGGGTGTGTTTTGTTTTATCTTTTTGTTGATTTTTTTTGTTTTGTCTGTCAGTTTTTTTGCGGTGGATGTCCTGGTTTTTCAACCTTTCTTGCTTGGAATGATATTCAATCTGTTGATCTAATTTGACTTAGAAATTATCCTTATCTTGCTGTAATGCGAGAAGAGGGTTTAGAATCATCATGGTGGGAATGGCATACACTCAGCATCTCTCTAGTAAGCATTTTGTGTGCTAGGGTTTGCGTCTTTTTGGGCGCAACTCCTCGTCGCCCTTTCTCAGAGCGGAAACCCTGAACTTCAATTTTTTGGATTCCAATGAATCTGAGCGAGCTGTTTGACTGTCGGTTCATATCTAGTTCATGCTATCAATTCCGTATGATGAACTTTAAGAAATAGGCCGATGAATTGTTTGCATTTGCTGATTTGGCCTTACTGTAATCCTGTCAGGCCGACAAGATTGCAGCTCTGGTCAAGGCTGCCAATGTGCAAGTAGAGGGCTACTGGCCTGGTCTTTTTGCCAAGCTGTGCGAAAAGAGAAGCGTTGACGACCTCATCACCAATGTCGGAGGTGGTAAGATGCTGAATACCACTACAATGAACTGTCTAAAGTTCCACATCTTTTCAACAACCCATCAGTGATTTACTCTGAAGTGCCTCAATTAGACTCACGAAAGAATCCACTCCCAGGCCGCTTGGCAAGTTTTCGTGCATATAGTCGTGCATATAGTCGTGCAACTCACTCCAAATTCATGGCTTTTGTAGGAGGTGGTGGATCTGTTGCTGTGAGCGCCGCACCTGGTGCTTCCGCTGCCGCAGAGGCTGCCCCCAAGGAGGAGGAGAAGAAGGTGAGAGAATATTCTGCAGGAACGGGATTTTTTTTTTGTAATACGAATTAAATTTACAGTTAACAGGGCTTCCATTCTTCATAATACATTGCTAATTATGCACTTTAAATCATGCTTTGCGTAACCGGTTTAGTAAGCTACTCCTTCCCGAGTTCTACTCATGGCGCCCCCGCCCGTGGCGGATCTTTTATTCTGGACTTAGTTATTAATGATGTGATCCTTGTGGCGATGATTGCAGGAGGAGCCGAAGGAAGAGAGCGATGATGACATGGGATTTAGCTTGTTCGATTAGATGATCAGTCGTCGATTAAGCACGACGGATGAATATTTTTACACATGTTCAATTGGTGGATTACTTTTGGAAAGGAAGATTTTAACACCAAAATTTCGTTCTCAATGTTGTCCTCTTTTATCCTTGGTGTGATATTGCTGACATAAATGTATGCTGCTGCGGGGTTTCTGTCGCAGTGAGTCTGCGGATCTATTCAATCATGTCATGAGTTGGGCTTAAGCTCAAAGGTAGAGCCTTCCAATGATATGACATGAAGTCCACAGGTGATGCTTCATCCGTATTTCAGAACACCTCCGGTGTGGTAATATGTTTGTAGATGATGAAATGAATGCAAGTCTAATGTGCAGCTGCTTTAGCATGCAAAAAATATCTGTTTCAACAATTGATGTCCACGACATATATTTGAGAGTCCTTCTGTCAAGGAAACTACATGGGAGTTAGCTTGCATTGTTTGAAGGAGGAAGTAAAATCCTCCACCCCTTGCTGGCTCATCCCTCATATTGCAATTTGTGAAGCCCAGTTGTTATTTACTTCACAAGCCTTCCGCCAACTAGCTTGCTTCTGTTTAAAGTGACAATCCTATTCGTAGATTGGAACCAAAGAGCGAGGGAGTACGTCATGAGCTAAACTAAGATGGCCAGATAGAATGACATAGTACAAGATTTTTGCAGTGTGATATTGCATGAAAAAAATTCTAGATTTCCATTGAATTTGTGTATTTCTATTCTCTCCAATCATTTTTGTAGTCAACCATGATGTCCTAATTTCAAGTTAAACTTCCAATCTCATATGTACATGCCTGACAACATTTGCAAATCTAATATAATATGGTCTTTGTTGCTTGGAACATTCGAAGAAAATAATGTGGAGAAGTATTAGAATTGCCAATTGCTCCTCACTCATTTACAACCATGTATTTTTTCTAGATTAATCATATCATCACTTTTTTTTGGTACCTGGATTAAACTGTATGTCTTTCCAATTAAATAAAAAGTTTGTAGATAGTATGTTAGTCTACTTTGAGTCTCTTAGGTTTCATAGGTTGTACATAGATTGGATTAATTTCTATCCAAACTTTGCCTTATTTGGTAAAAATTAGAATCCAATTCTTAATTATATATGTTTGGATCAAAATATAATTTATCTATTGGATCTAAGAATATTTTAAATGCTTTTCTTTGCCTAAGCTTCTTTTTTGATGTAAGAGCTATTCTTAGAACTTTGA
The DNA here is from genome assembly GCA_036785485.1 of Physcomitrellopsis africana. Lineage (NCBI taxonomy): Eukaryota > Viridiplantae > Streptophyta > Bryopsida > Funariales > Funariaceae > Physcomitrellopsis > Physcomitrellopsis africana. The sequence continues at coordinate 351,255 of JAWRVF010000059.1, read as the reverse complement.
CATAGCCTTCTAAAAGTTGGGATTTATTTGCATCTTTATATTGACTAGTATTTTCTAATTGTATTGTGATTTTAATCCAAATGATTTTTACTATTAGTTGAAAGATGTTTGATGACAATTAAATAATAAATTTATTCCTTCCATAATGAGGTATTAAGAGAAAAAATATATATATATATTACCAAAGAAGACACATGGCTCAATCTTTATCCATGTTTCAACAATTGTGATGTCCTATTATATATACTATGGAAATTATTGATTAGATAAAAAAATAAATAAAAAATAGTGCATACATGAATCTTCTTGGTTGTTATTATTGTTATTGTTGTTGTATGTATGGACATCTTTATTTGTTTGTCATTTGTTTGTTTTATGATACAAGATAAGGACACTCCAGGTATAATAATAACTAGTTTTTTTAATAGAATAGAAATCATTGCCACCAAGAAATAATCCTAAGATTGGATATTGAGGGATAAATATGAAAAATCAATGTTTAAATAATTTTAAAATTTGAATAAGTTTAAATTATTTTAGCATATCTACATAATTTGATAGTTAATTTTTATGGACATACCACTCAAGTTGAACAAGTTTCCAAAAGTTTAAAGAATTGAAACAAAAGAGGTTCATATTATATCACAAGTAAGAAGCTACAACAACGTACTAAAACAAGACCAAAAGGCCCAAGTTAAACCACAAGGATTGTATTGTTAAGACTAAGGATCTTCTCAACCTTGATTTTTATGTATATTAAGAGCAATGAAACTCCTTGAGGAGTCTTTTTGATACTTCGAAGTGAAATAAGCCTAAAATCCTTCTATAACCATGTGAGATCCTTTAGAACCTTCTAGAATTTTCTAGGACTAAGTAGAATCTTTTAAAATCTTCTAAGACTAAGTAGAATCTTTTAGAATCTTTTAGAACCTTCTTCAATATCTATGATATTACCAATTGTCATTGCTTTAGCCTTAAATCAAGTACTTCTTCCACCTCAAATTCTTCATATCTATCCACTTCAATACAAAGCATTAGTGGTTGTATTCTTCTTGATATACTTGATTTTCTATAAGATTCCAAAAGACATGTGTAAAAAACAAGATGTACCTTCATAGATGTTTGTAGTTCTAATTAATAAACAATAGAATAAATTTGATTTTGAATAGGAAATGGTTCCAAACTTTAATAGTCCAACTTATTAGATAGTCAAGTAGTCTTTTTATTGCATTTAAGTAACTATATTTTATCGCCAACTTGAAATGAAAGTTGTTCCTTCCTTTGTGTATTAGTTGACTCTTTGAAGTGTATTTGAGCTTTTTTTAATTGAAGTTTTAAGGTAGCTTGGATATCAACAATTTGGCTTACAAAGTCATTTGTCATTGAATTTTTAGATCTATCAATAGATAATATGTCCAATTTTGAATGGCAACCAGAATTGGAATAAAATGGAGTTTTTTTGAATGGATGCATAGATTGTATTATTGTTAGCAAACTTAACTAGACATAAGTAAGATGTCTAATTGTCTTGTTAATAATTAATAGTATATCTTAAGTATTATTCTAGGATTTGGTTGATTTGCTTTGTTTGACCATTAATTTATAGATGAAATGCTAAAGAGAATTAAATATCTACTTGAAGAATTTCAAAAAATGACTTTCAAAACTTAAACGCAAACTATGGTCTTTAATCTAATATAAAATCATCTAGCAATCCATAATATTATTAGACATTATCAATAAAGAGTTTGGTCAATTTTTCACTAATAATGGTCTTCTTGCAAAGGACAAAATATGCCATCTTATTAAATTGATTGACAATTACATATATGGTATCAAAATAATTTGATGGTAGAAGATTTGTAATGAAGTCTATAGAGATAAAAGACTACAATTGTTTTGAAATTGATAGTGGTTGAAGAAATTCATATACACAATGTCAAGGATTCTTTAATTTAGAACATATATTGTAGGAGAAGAATTTTTTTTGAATAACTTTCTACATTTGACTCTATTAGAAATCTCTAAAAATAAATTCCAATATCTTATTGAATCCACAATGTCCTAGAGTTAGAAAATCATGACTTGTTTGAAGAACATAAAGGCACAATGGTCCTTTTGGGATCTATAGATATTCTTTAAATTACAAGAGACCATATTTGAATTTGAATTTATTTGAATCATTAAAAAGATATTTCTGAATTAATGTTTAATATAAAAATAAAATAAAAATAAAAATAAAAAAGATTGTAATGAAGGTTGCACAAACTTGATTAAAAAATAAAAAATCTATTGGAATTGATACAAAAGTTGCTCAAATATTAAATTTCTTGGATTTCAAGAGTATTATCTATTGTTGATCATATGCTACCTATTCTTTTTTTGGTATAAGGTATAAATATCTTGATAAAATATTTGACAATCCTTATTGCTTTATGGATTAATATGTGGTGTTGAAATTGAAACAAGATAAAGACATTCTCCAATAGACTTGACAACAATTTAAAATATGAGCCAATATAAAATACTTAAGATTCTTATGATCTATATACACAATCACTAGATGTAAAGCACCTTCAAGTAAATGGTGCCATTCTTAGAAAGAATCTACAATAATAAGAAGTTTCTTGATATGGATCTTATGATTAATTATTACAATTGAAATTTTCTTAGAGTAGAATGCAATTGGAATAGAATATAATCTCTCTTCTCTTCTAGGTTGTAACAAGACTGCTTCCAATACAAACTTCGAGGCATTAATTTTTATAAAAAATGACTTCAAAAAATTTGGATAAATAAAAACAAATTCTTTTTCAACTTTTGATCCTTATTCAAGCTTATCTTTGCATGTCAATTATATAAGTAGAGCAACTATTTAAGAATCATTATTAATAATGATCTTATAGAAGTTTATAAATCTAAAAAAGTATTGGACATCATATATTGATTTTAGAATTGTCTAATTGCTAATGGTTTTAATTTTCTTCAAATCTATTATTGAATCTTTATTTGAGATAATATAGCCAAATAATTCTACTTTGGACTTATGATATACATATTTTTCCAATTTAGTGTATAATCCAATATCTTATAATCTTTATAAGATAAGGCAGATTTGTTGTTTGTATTCTTTTGAAATTTTAGAATAAATCAAAATGTTATCTAAATAGCATATACCAAAGCTATCAAAGAACTCACATAATATATATAATTCATCAAATATTAGAAAATAACTACCGCATTTATAAGGCCAAAATATATGACATTATATTTGAAGTATCCATATCTTGTACAAAATACAATCTTCTATTTGTTCCTTTTTTTGATACATACTAGATTATAAGCTTTGATGAGCTTTATTTTGGTATAGATCTTAGCTTGATACAATTGGTCAAGGAGCCTAGATATCAACAGCAAAGGATAACAATTCTTTATTGTTACTTTTTTTAAGCCATATTAATCGATGTACATTTACAAAGATCCAGGTTTTTTCTTCACAAAAAATATAGATATATTAATATGAAATATTGTATATCAAATAAAGTTCTTTGTTATATTATCTTTAATATACTCTCTTAATGTTATAAGCTTGTTCTGAGATAAGTTATAAATAGGACCAAAAGATAATTGTGCGCCATCTTGAAGACCAATAATACAATCATATCGACAATATTTTTGCAAGGTGTCAACATTAATCTTTTCAAATACATCTTGAAAATCTTTGTATTCTTTTAGAAGGATTGTTGGAATACTTGCCGCTTTAGATGTTAAAGTTGTATAAACAATCGAATGAATGTTTTTTTTAGTTACTTTTATAAAACTCTAGTTCCAAAAAAAAGAGGATTTATAATTTTAGATCTACATGGTATATGGTGATTTCTATCAAGTTTAATAGGAACATGATGTCATATTCCAAGAAATTCTATTTTACAAGATATCTAATTTATATTGCAATTATATCTTTCTGTCACAAACATAAGATTTATTCCAGTAAATTATCTAAGTAATACAGATCAATAGAAGTAGGTAAAATAAGTTGATTTGATAATATCTAATAGAAAACCTTCTTAGAAACTTCATAGATGCAAAATCACCTTTATACATGTCTATAAGTGATTGGTAGGTTAGAAATTTGGTCAACAAGCTAGCCATATGGTACACATGTTGGTAGCTTGTGGAACAAGCTAGCCATGTGTCATACATGTTGGTAGCTTGCGAAACAAGCCAAGTACGTGGCGTACATGTGGGAAACTTGTCGTAATAGTTTGACACATGTCTTACAAATTAGACACGTGTATGAGGTCCTATAGAATACCGCCTCATAACTCTTAGTTAGATAGTATTTATAGAGGCAAGAGTGAAGCCCTCTTCACTCTTGTCAACTTCTTTCCTAATCTTAGTCTAGTTTCAAGAGTCTCCATGTTTCCAGTCTTTGGCAATAGCCATTCCAATTTTTCTTTGAATATACATATTTTTTAATTCCTATTTTGTGACTTTTCTTTGATACAGTTTTCATTAGATTATACATCTTTTTCTAGTTTATATCCTTGACAGATTGACAAGAGTACACATACATTCTCAAAGCTTTGTCTTTTCTTGATTAAGAGTGGATTATTCTTTTTTCTTGATAAGACATAAGCATTTTAGAAGTTGTGGAGTACCCACTTCTAAACTGATATTGTTTCTAGAATTTTTTCTTTTGAGTGTGTTATTCTACATTTCTTGAAGTAAGAATAGACATCTTCCTTTCTATTATATTATCATGGCAGAGCTTGCAAAAATGAAGAGTGCAATGGCACAAATGCAAGAACAAATGAGAGAGCTAATGCTTGTAATGCATCAACTTAGTTTACTACCACAAGGAGCAATAAGATTAGCAGGAAGTGAAGATATAGAGATGTTTGGAGCTGCGTCAATATCTACACCAAACCATACTACCTCACCTATGATGGAATACCATTCAAATATTAGAGAATCAAAAATTAGATTGTCTGAGAAGTTTGATGGCACAAGATCTAAATTTCGAGGATTCGTCAATCAGGTACAACTAGTGATTAAACTTCAACCTCAAAGTTATCATACGCAAGGATCTCAAGTTAGGTTTATTGAAACATTATTTTTGGATTCTGCTTTAATAAGATTTTCATCTTTTCTTGAATGACGTGATCCAATATTGGATAATTTTGAGGTATTTTTAGCAGAATTCTGATCTATGTATGGAAAACATGATGCAATCCGTGTCGCATCCAACAAGATTTACATCCTATGACAAGGCAATCGATCAATGTCATTATACACTTCACAATTTTGACAACTAATGACTGATATTAAGTGGAATGATGCTGCACTCATCAGCCAATTTTTCTACGGATTACAATATGAGATAAAAAAATTAATGCTCAATTTACCCGATCTTCAAACATTGAGTCAAACAATTCATTTTGCTGTAAAGTGTGACAATCAACTCTTTGAGTTTTGATTCGAGAGTCATACAAGAGAGCTTCAACATTATTATTTAATAGCAACATCAACATCCTCACAAAATATACATTTGGAAGTAGAAGACATGCAAATTGATGCAGTGCATTTTAAACCTCTTACTAAACAAGAAAAGATTCGATGTCGTCAAGGAGGATTATGTTTATATTGTGGAGAACCTAAGCACATTGCTCAACATTGTTCAAAGAAATGACACAATTATAAAATGAAGAATACAGCTGTCAAAGAAGATAACATGTCGGAAAACGAATTTGTCCAGCTACAATAGGGACTGTGCAATTGGAACCTTGTACAATTCCTAGTGAAGGTCCTATTTTCTCCTCAAAATCCTCTCTTTGTTTTATAATAGATGTATATTTAAGACCAAAAAACTACAGAGCCTCTACCTTATTAAATTCAAGAGCCTCAGCATACTTTTTAGATGAACAATTTGTTAAGAATCGTAAAATATCTTTAATACAAAAAACTAAATCCGTACATGTAAAAGTCATAGATGGGCATCCATTATCTTCTAGAGATGTCACTCATGAAATCCATCCTATAAAAGTAACAATAGATGGTCATAATAGCTACGTAGCCTTTAACACAATTAAATTCTTGTCTAATCCAGTTATTTTAGGTTTATCATGGCTAGAAAAATATAACCCTCAAATAGATTGGAATTCTCGTAGACTTGACTTTCCTCAAAACATTATTAAATATCTTACTGACGAAATAAAAAGCTCTAAGCATAGTATAGTAAAACCTGTACTTATAGGTGTAAAAGCTTTTATACACACAGCAAAAGAAGGATCAACTTTTGTTATTTATACCACACCCGTTTTTGATGGTGGAAAGACTTTAAGTAGCATTCCAAGCTAATATCTGCATTATCAGGATGTTTTTGAGAAAAAAAAATGCAGATATTCTTTAGAAGCATCATCCATATGACTGTTCAATCGACCTCAAGGAAGGAACTCAACCACTATTTAGACCAATCTACAGTTTATCACAAGATGAGTTGGCTAAACTCAAGACGTATATTGACGAGAATTTGGCCAAGAATTTCATACGCCATTCTAAATCTCCAACAAGAGCTCCAATTCTGTTTGTGAAGAAAAAAAATGGATCATTGCGGATGTGTGTTAACTATCGAGGACTCAAAAAGATCACAATCAAGAATAGATATCCATTACTTTTGAAATCAGGACTCTTTGATTAATTAAATCAAGCTAAGATCTATACAAAAATAGATCTAACAGGAGTATACAATCTAGTACGCATCAAAGAAGGACATGAATGGAAAACTGCATTTCGAATCAGGTACAGATATTTTGAATATAATGTCATGTTTTTTGGACTTACAAATATACCAACTGCTTTTCAACATCTCATGAATGATATTTTTTGTGATTTCTTAGACAATTTTGTCGTCTACTATCTAGACAATATTTTGATCTATTCTAAGAATATAGAAGAACATGAAGTATATGTTCGTCAAGTATTACAAAAACTTAGAAATGCAAGATTGTACGCCAAGATGGAAAAGTGTGTATTTCACACTACTCAAGTCGATTTCTGAGGATATATCATTTCAAATGATGGTCTCATGATGGATTCTAAGAAAGTCCAGATAATCATGAATTGGAAGATTCCAAAGACGGTAAAAGATATCCAATATTTTTTGGGATTTTCCAATTATTATCGAATCTTCATCAAAGACTTTTTTCAAGTTGTAGCTCCACTTACACGTTTGACGTGCAAAGACAAACTCCAATGTAATCAAGAAGCAAAAGCAGCATTTGAAGCTCTGAAGACATTGTTTATTTTTGTACCAATCTTGTATGAAGTTGACTTTTTTAAGGCATTTTTTTATGGAAACACATGCATCACATTTTGTCTTGGGTGTGGTTTTGTCACAAATAGGAACAAATGACAAATTTCATCTAGTAGCTTTTTATTCAAGAAAATTCTCAACAGCCAAGATCAATTATGAGATCCACGATAAAGAACTTCTTGCAATCAAGGATTCCTTTAAAGAATGGCGTCATTATCTAGAAGGCGTTTCTAATCTAATCATCGTGTATAAGGATCACAAGAACCTCGAGTATTTTATGTCAGCATGCGTGTTGAATCGTCATCAAGCTCGTTGGAGTATGTCTTTGTCAAGATTCAAGTTCATTATCACTTATCGGCCAAAAAAATAATAAGATTTGATCGTTGCTCTTTCTAAATGTTCTTATTTTGCTCCAAAAGAAGGAGATGCAGCTTTTGAGCAACAAAGAACGGCCCCTTTGAAACCAGAGCAGTTTCATCTTTGAGCAATAAAATCAACATTGACAGTTGATTCAACTTTTTTCAAGCAAATTCAGTCAAGTATGTCCTCAGACCCTCTTGTTCATGATATCAAGAATAATTCTTCCAAGTCTCATGATTCTTCTAAATTCAAGTTCAAGAATAATCTACTATATTTTGAAGGACGTCTATATGTTCTAGAAGGACAAGCACGTTTACGTGTTCTTCAAGCACGTCATGATTTTCCAACGGCATGATATTTTGGATACAACAAGACTTTGGTACTTATATCAAGAGATTTTTGGTGGTCTCAAATGTGGAAGGCAGTTAAAGACTTTGTACAAGCATAAGAATCCACGACAAAGAACTTCTTGCAATCGTGTATTTCTTTCAAGAATGGCATTGTCGTAATACGTGCAAATTTACTCGTGAATGCTCCGAGCACTTGGCTCTGGAAAATAAAAAAGAAATACACAACAATAAGATCCTAACAACTCTAATAGAATCCTTAACAACTTCTGTTAAACTTTAATACTATTAATCAAAGTTTGATCCAATCTTAAAGAAATTACAGAAGAAGTGTAAATGAGTTATATATTAATCGTAAAAGAAAATAATATGTAAAATATTAAAATTTTAAAATACTAAAAATAGAAATTATAAAATCATAAGTCTTACCGTATTCAAACCCTAGTCAAATTCTAATTAAATCTTAAGTCAAAACCTAAATCAAACCCTAAGTCAAACCCTAAATCAAATCCTAGTTCAAATCCTATTCAAACCATAGATTAAATCCTAAGTCAAAACCTAAGTCAAAACCTAAGTCAAATTCTAAGTCAAATTTTAAGTCAAATCCTAACCCTAATCAAATCCTAAATCTTAAATCAAACCCTTAGTCAAATCCTAAGTTAAAATCTAAATCAAACCTTAAGTCAAATCCTATTCAAATCATAGGTCGAATCCTAAGTCAAAACCCTAAATAAACCTTAAATCCTAAACCAAACCCTAAACAAACCCTAAATCCTAAATCAAATGCTAACCAAATCTTAAATCAAATTCTAACCAATTCAAATCAATTCTAGGCAAAATGAGAACCTCAATATCTATTGATTAGACTATTGATCTTATTTAAAACTCTGTATACCTTTCAATCTCTTAGTCAAAAATTAGCAAAACAAATTTGAAAGAAATCAAACTTACCAACTAGAAGAAAAACTCCAAAAACTTCTCAGGTGTTGGCCGGCCTCCTTCTCCAACCTTAATGCTGATTTTCAAGTGTTGATTTCTCTCTTCTTCACCATTCAATCAGTTTTAAGTCACTCATGTGTATAGAAAAATAAGTCTACTATCTATACAAATAAAAATTATTCCAATCTAGTAAGCAAATTGCTCAAGAACTTAAAAATCCTAACTGACCCTCAAAACTTAATTTCCGAGACCTTGACTCACTTAAATCTCAATTACGTACAACTTAATTGTTAGATTCACCTCAAATTCATAACACATATTAACAACAATATTATTCAAAAATCTACAAATTTTCAGCTAAGGGTCTACTATAAAACTTTTGAAATTGCCTAGAACATCAATCCTATTTTATTTTACAAAATCCCAAGTTGCCAAAAATAATCCTAACTTTGCAAAGCTATTACAAAGTCATTTCTTATGCAAATCACTCAAAATTAGCTTGTATACCAAATCTTTTAAGTCCACTTTCTAATCCCAATCTCTGATTTGCAAAAGCCTTCCGGATCTACCATAGGCACGCAATTTTGTGCATCAGAGTCTAATTTTGATTCCAGTCTATAACCGATTCTTTCCAGGTGTCTATTTTGAGATTTTTGTGATAAATTTTTTTGAAACTTCTTCTTAATTTCCTCTTATATATGTCTATATTATTTTATTTCTACTTTGTTTTGTCTTACTTATGGCCCTACAAAGTAAATAGAAGCTCAATTATAAAAAGGGCAATATTAACACTCATTAGTTTTATTTCTTTTTTACTATTATCTATTTTTTTAAGATAATTTTCTACAATACTTTGAACTAAGATCTTCTATAATATACTATTTCCACTCTTTCATCTAATAGTTGCATTACATCACGACAGCGTTATTATCTAAAATGCGTTTCTAATCCAATCACCATGTATACGGATCACAAGAACCTTGAGTATTTTATGTCGGCATGCGTGTTGAATCGTCGTCAAGCTCGTTGGAGTATGTCTTTGTCAAGATTCGAGTTCATTATCACTTATCGGCCAAGAAAATAATAAGATTTGTCTGATGCTCTTTCTAAACATTCTTATTTTGCACCAAAAGAAGGAGATGTAACTTTTGAGCAACAAAGAACGGCCCTTTTGAAATCAAAGCAATTTCATCTTTGAGCAATGAAATCAACATTGACTGTTGATTTAACTTTTTTCAAGCAAATTCAATCAAGTATGTCCTCAAATCCCCTTGTTTATGATATCAAGAATAATTCTTCCAAGTCTCATGATTCTTCTAAATTCAAATTCAAGAACAATCCACTATATTTTGAAGGACGTCTATATGTTCCAGAAGGATAAGCACGTTTACGCGTTCTTCAAGCACGTCATGATTTTCCAATGGCGGGACATTTTGGATACAACAAGACTTTGGAACTTATATCAAGAGATTTTTGGTGGTCTCAAATGTGGAAGGCAGTCAAAGACTTTGTACAATCATATGATATCTGCTCAAGATCAAAGACTCCTCGTCATCGACCTTTTGGGCTTCTTCAGCCATTACCTATTCCAGAACAACCATGGTCTTCTGTTTCTATGGATTTCATCACAAATCTTCCAAGCTCAAGATCTTATGACTCTATATTTGTGATAGTAGATTAGTTCACCAAGATGGCACATTTTGTGCCATGCACAAAATCTATCACAAGTGAAGAAACAACTAAGCTTTTCATTGATAATATCTATCGCTATCATGGGTTAACTAAGGATATTATATCGGATAGGGGAACTCAATTTGTGTCAAGATTTTGGAGAACCCTTTTCAAGATCTTAAAAGTGGACATAAAGTTATCTTCAGCTTTTCATCCTCAAATTGATGGACAAACAGAGCACGTGAACCAAGTCTTGGAGCAATATTTAAGATATATCATCAACTACCAACAAGATGATTGGATAGCTCTTCTGCCATTGGCAAAATTTGCTTATAATAATATGATACATTCTTCTATGCAACAAACACCTTTCTTTGCCAATTATGGTTATCACCCATAACTTGATGTTTTTGACTTTTCAAAAATTGATAATCTAGTAGCAGAAGATTTGACAAATCATTTATCAGAGCTACATGGAATAATGAAGGTACAATTAAAAGAAGCTCAAGAATGACAAAAAAAAAATGCAGATGCGTATTGCAAGGAACAACCACAATTCAACGTGGGGGACAAGGTATAGTTACTTCGTCGCAATATCAAGACTACTCGTCCTTGTGATAAGTTGGACTATTGTAGGCTTAGACCTTTTCCTATTTTTGAACAAATCAATCTAATTGCATATTGATTACACCTACCGGAGTCTATGAAGTTCCATCTTGTATTCCACGTGTCACTACTCGAGACATACAAGATAGTGGATATACAAGGAAGAAGACAAATACCACCGCCTCTTGTAGAAGTGGACAACAATGAAGAATTTGAGATTGAAGAGATTTTAGATTCAAGGCGACGTCGAAATCGATTGGAATATCTTGTGCATTGGTGTAGATACGATATTAGTGAACGCACATGGGAGCCATCAAAGAGTCTAACAAATGCATCAATAAAAGTCAATGTATTTCATCGACGACATCCATCAAAACCAAGATAAATATTCAAAAAAATCTTTACTATAAAGCAAGGTAGGTTCTATAGAGGTTTCATCCTACTTTGTATCATTGTTTGACAATAGATTTATTTGTGCTAAAGAGATGGAGGATCAACAACGAGCAAATTCAACTCAAGAGCCATCATTTGTTGATTTACCGGACGAGACATTACGACTATCACAACCTTCAAGACGACGGAATAGAGATGAAGACCCTCAAGAACGACATGTCCTTCCTCGGATTGATGGCAAAATATAATGTGTTTGGTATCACAACCTTAAAAGAGACTCCCAATGTTTGATGATACTTTTAGAGGTAGGAACTACTCCTGATGGTGTTCCTAATATTTTCTTTAAAGGAAGTTATGAAGGCCTCAACAATGATCAAATAATAGGGTGGTCCTCTCGCCCTAGTATAGAACATTATCGATGGCTGAAAGGACCTATCAACTACCTTCGAAGGGAACAAAGATCAAAATATGTGGCAAGCACAATTCGACGTATCTTGGACTTCCTCAACATATAATCACCGCTCCTTGTGGAACTCGTCCCTAGAAGGGGGGATAATGTCACGGACATAAGATTTATTCCAATAAATTATCTAAGTAATATAGACCAATAGAAGTAGGTAAAATAAATTGATTTGATAATATCTCATAGAGAAGCTTCTTAGAAGCTTTATAGATGTGAAATCACCTTTATACATGTCTATAGGTGATTAATAGGTTAAAAACTTGATCAACAAGCTAGCCACATGGCGCACATGTTGGTAGCTTGTAGAACAAGCTTGCCATGTATCACACATGTTGGTAGCTTGTGGAACAAGCCAAATACGTGGCGCACATGTGCAAAACTTGTCATGCAAGTTTGACACGTGTCTTGCAAATGAGACACGTGTATGAGGTCCTATAGAATATTGCCACGTAGTTCTTAGTTAGATAGTATTTATAGAGGTAAGAGTGAAGCCCTCTTCACTCTTGTCAACTCCTTTCTTGGTTCTAGTCTAGTTTCAAGAGTCTTCATGTTTCCAATCTTTGGCAACAGTCATTCTAGTTTTCTTTGAATATACATACTTTCTTATTCCCATTTTGTGACTTTTCTTTAATACAGTTTTCATTAGATTATGTATCTTTTTCTAATTCATGTCCTTGACACTTGCGGAACAAGCCAAGTACGTGGCGCACATGTGCGAAACTTGTCGTAATAGTTTGACACGTGTCTTACAAATTAGACATGTGTATGAGGTCCTATAGAATACCGCCACGTAGCTCTTAGTTAGATAGTATTTATAGAGGCAAGAGTGAAGCCTTCTTCACTCTTGTCAACTCCTTTCCTAATCCTAGTCTAGTTTCAAGAGTCTCTATGTTTCTAATCTTTGGCAATAGCCATTCTAGTTTTCCTTTGAATATACATTTTTTTTATTCTTATTTTGTGACTTTTCTTTGATATAGTTTTCATTAGATTATACATCTTTTTCTAGTTCATGTCCTTGACAAGTAGTTGGTAGTAGCTCCTCTCCTTGTATTTGACTCTCTAGGTTTCTTTAATATTGCTAATATGATTTTAAAAACTATGTCTAAGAAATTAATTTCTACTTTCTTTATGCTAAATTCCATATTTATAAGAAAGATCTATTTAATCTTTAAAAATAAATAAATAAATGTTATTACTTTAAAATTATTCTTTGACAATGATAACATGTTTTGATATTTCTATTGGTAAATAATTTGGAGTTAATGTCAAAACTATTATATAGATAAGTAAAATTAAATTTTATACTATTATTATAATATATAATTTATGGTTTTTTTGTACAAATTTAAATTTCATTTAAATTGAAGAAGTATTTAATCTTTGTTTTTAAAGCCAATTCATAACTTTGTAGACCTCTTTAATACTACATAAAGAATAAAATATTTGCAATATGTTTCTTCTACATCAATTTAGAATGTTATGTTTAAATTAAAATATTAGTGAAATACATTGAATGAATTAAATGCAATATCTTTTTTCAATAATTTGAATATTTTGTTATAAGATGTTTGAACACATAACTCAATCTGAATTGAATAGTAGACAAAACTAATTCTATGAGGTACATGCTCCAATTAAATATCATCACCAAACACTTCATAAAATATATGCAAGTCAAAAGGATTTAAAATGTATAATAATAATAATAATAATAAGACAATATAATAAATTTCAATGAATTTTTTAGTATTACAGTTCATAAATCCACTTGAATAGTACATAATGAGTACATTATGTACATAAATTGAATAGTACAATAATTTATTAAACCTTTTAAAAATTATTATTATCATTATATATATTTGTTTATTTGTATATTTATTTTTGTAAATGCAAGCTAGAATTGCAAACAGATCCTCTGACTGTGTACTCATTCACGTCAGTTATACAGTGGTCATGAATAAATCGGCATGTAAATTGCTTGATAACTCCAAGTCTTGAAACATTCGAGAATCAGTAGTAGGTACTCATTTTTTTATTTATATATATCTTTTAAATCTCCACAAGTGCTTTCATAAGCAGTGTTACCGTAGCATCGACCAAACAAGAAAACATCTGGATCAAGATCTCAAAACGGACCTCAAAGTCCTGGGACCTCAAGTCAAGCACAGACAGAGCGGGGAGAGCTAGGGTTCCAAGGAGGGAGAGCGAGGGACATGAAGAGCAAGAGCTTCTGCGTGGGACAGGCTTTCTAATCGTTTTTGGGGAAGAATGTTTGTGGAGATTCGCAAGCGCAAATACATCTGAAAAATTTGTTCATTAATTTTGAATTCTGCCTCTGTTGTTTGTTTGTCATGTTTTTTTTTTTTGTTTTTGTTTTTTGTTTTTTTTGTTTGTTGTGTGCGTGTGTGTGTGAAAGGAGGTGGGTCCAGTACTTATATGATGGATCGTGATTGTGGTGTGTAGGAGTGAGTATGACAGAGGTGTCAATGCTTTTTCTCCGGAGGGTCGGCTCTTCCAAGTGGAGTATGCCATTGAAGCCATCAAGGTACGAAAATTATTGTGTGTGTGGAAAAGATACCGGTGTAGTTTTTGCGAATTTCGATTTGTTTAAGTCCAGTTCTACGACGCTGTAGCAATGTGGCCCTTATGTGAACAACTGAAAGCCATCGTTTGTTCAGCAGTGAAGATCTAGATCAACAGGCACTAACTGGGGTTTAATTTCAATCCAAATTTTTATCTTGATCTTAAAATTTCGGATATCATCACTCTGCCTGACTCTCTTCCTATTAGTTTTGTTGTGATTTCAGCACATGGCACGACTCGACTTGGTGTCTATTGTTACCATTTTCTTACGATTGATTTGGCAACCGGGCAGCTTGGCTCAACAGCGGTGGGATTAAAGACTGAGGAGGGGGTGGTCCTGGCTGTAGAAAAGCGAAGCACATCAGTCTTATTGGTAAATTGTTGAGTCTAAGTCCCTCGTTTCAATTACCGTATGCGAGTCAATAATAAGAAATACACTTGTCAAGCATGGCCGTGTGGAAACTCAGGTATTTGTTCTTTGCTTTGGTGCCCATGTATACTGTAAGTAGAATCACTGTCATTCTGCTAAATGCAGCTTATCAACTTTCTTTATCCTGGACTAACCATGGATTACGTAAGATGCAATCAACTGAAGTTTAAACCGTGGCTGAAAAAATTGATACGCTGTTATCATTGAGCAGATGACTCACTGACAATACCTTGTTTTGCCTGCTGCACTTCTACCGAGACATGTGCAGGATTATGGTTCCTGCTTTGTGTGGGGCGATTCGCGCTGGCTTTTAACCTACCATCTCCTTGTGTTTGACACTGCAGAACCACAGATTTTCTTATAATGAGCCCATGAGTGTGGAGTCTACTACGCAAGCCTTGTGCGATCTGGCTCTACGGTTTGGAGAGGGCGACGAAGAGTCTATGATATTTGGTCAACTTTTAATATGTAAATTTTGGACAAAATTTGCACTGCTAATGGAGTTAAACATTGATAAAATGAGGATAAAACCAATTCGACAACTCATTCTAGGTTGGTTTTGGGCGCACATTGATTACTCGCACATGTTGACGCCCTTCATTGGCCTAAATCAGTAATGGAAGGAGGATTTCAATCATGTCCACTTTGTATCATATCAATTGCTTGTCTACATATCCCTTATAAATCTGAGTGTTACACTCCAGCATACACAAATCTTAGATCTATTGGATTTAAAGCTTCTTTGTCAGCAGTCTCCAAACATTTTTTCGCGATGTTAAGGTTAAAGAGCATATTTTCATGTCAAGTTAAGATGGTTACGAAAGAAATCGAATTCGATTAAAATCAATACGAAGTGTGGTGCATCTTTTTATTGTCATAACAAACACGTTTGTCTAGCGCCTTCCACGTACCCGTTGATTGCTGAAATGGTATTTGATACTTGTATCACTGTATGGGGTTTTTACCATTATGTTATCTACGCGTGTGCAGTCGCGTCCTTTTGGAGTCTCCCTATTAATTGCTGGACATGATGGAGGTGTGCCCTGCCTGTAAGTGACTTACTTTCTTTCTTCATGGTGTTGTCATCAGCTTGATTTATTTTTCTTGAATAGTTGCATTTTCTTTAGCGAAGCATGAAAGTATGTGATTGTATTTCAGGTACCACACAGATCCATCTGGAACATTTTGCCAGTGTGATGCCAAAGCGATTGATTCAGGGTCAGAGGGTGCCGACACTTCGCTTCAGGAACACTTCAACAAGGTACACCACTGTCAGAGTTGGTCTGTTCGTAGTATTCAAAGTGGCATTTCTGTATGTTCTCACTTGCTCAAGATTTGTTCATTTTCTGTATTAAGGCAATCCTGACTGAACATTCGTATGAACCGGCGATCCTGTGGTAGTTTGACCTTCACGGAAATTCAGTTTCTTCGGTTTTTTCGCTCTAAATTCAAGTTTACATTGCAGAATATGACGTTGGAAGAGGCTGAGACTCTAGCACTTTCAACTTTGAAGCAAGTCATGGAAGAAAAGGTAATAAGCAGGTCTAAGTGAACCCTTGTTTTTTTTTTTTTTTTTTTTGTTCAGTTTGTACATTTCTGCTCCTTTTGCAAGTAGATGGTCATTTAGACAGCATTCAGTAGTGTGCGAGTAGATTTTTTTAAAATGCATTCTGCTTCTCTCAATCCTCTCCTTGGAGTATTGATGTATAGCTAGGAACCCTTACAAAACCTAGGTTAACCAAAGCAAGGTGGCTGAGCAAAACTATGATCATCTATTATGGCAGGTAACATCTTCGAATGTGGGCGTTGCTAAGGTATCTCCTAAGTATCATTTGTACTCACCTGAAGAGGTTGAGGCTGTTATTCAACGATTGTAAGCATCTGATTAGGTGAATGCATACATTCGTTTAGCAATCATTAAATTCTGTTCCTTTGACAGCTCGTACATTTTTCCGAAGCACTCCACACACACTTCAGTCTCCAAAGTCGCATCAGTGGCAAATGTTGAGATCAAGCTCCGAAGCCAATAAGGGCTCAATCGTTTTAGGATGCCATTTATTGGCCTAAGTCAGGCATCTGTTTCGAGTACGGTATATGCATTGGCCTGAATTGCGACCATCTTTGTGACTTTTTTCAGCAAATTCTTTTCAGCGTTGTTGCGACGTGAGTGTGGAGCTTGTGTGTGTATACTTGTATACAATACACTTCAATTTAGCAGTGTGTGTTTGCAATATTTTTAGCATGTAATTTTATATAGTTTTGGAAGGCATAACTTTAAAAAATAAAATACGCATAGAATAAAATGTACATCTAAATGCAACTGAAAGACTTTGACACACAAAAAGTAAGTGCTTCAAGATAGATCATCAGTTATGTATAAAATCATGTACTCAATGTCTATTGTAAAAATAACAGTAAACATTGAAATAAATAAAATTTACAAAATAAGCATTAAAACTGTAAATCACCAATTAAAATCATGTGATTAATGTTGGCGCTTAGAATGATGTTTTCAATTAATAATTGTGACATGAATAGTTGAGAATCATTTTATTACAATGAGATAATAAGAAAATTAGACCCCCTGAGGAAGGTTCTGTTGCTAAAGGTTTTGTTGTGTCAAACAAAAGTGTCTCTTGCGTGATTAAAATTTTTTTCACGTTTTTGTGATAGTCTTGTAATTTTTTAGTTTATTTTTTCACTTGTAAGAGTTTCATTACTTTTTGTTAAATGGATTTTTTCTTAAGTCAGAGTATAATAACTAACTAATTTTATACATATATGGTAATTTTTAATGTAGTTATAGATGAATCTGAAAACTTAGAAAAAATTGTAAAAATACTTGGATATAATGAAAAATCAATGTCTATATTATAATTTTTCACAAAAAGATTTATATCTATATATACATATATCAATCTTAGATCCCCTTGTTTTTTTAATTCAAATAATACTTAATAATATGTTAAATCCTAATAAAATTATTATCAACAATACAACTAAAGAATTCAAATCAATTATTTAAAATAATTTTGTAATTAATTTACTAAAATATATTTATGTACTTGTGACTACACATGATTATTTAAAAATTCATTAGAACAACTTATTGTTTACTCAACTCATCTTTAATGTTAAAAAAAAAAAAAAAAAAAAAAAAAAAACCTTGTGCTACAATAACTACAAATTATTATGCTATTTTATTTTAATTTTTTTACAACTTATTCAATAAAATTTTAAGAAAAATTATTTTTTAATTAAAATCTATTTAATATCATTTACATATAAGTTGTCCAAATAATCTTTGGCATTGTAGCTACTAAGTCTAATAAAACAAATTTGATACTAACATTAATGTGTTACTGTAATCAATCATAAATGTATTGCTTAATTACCCTTTATTTTATTTCTCAGAATAAGTTTATTACAAAAATCAAACTTGTCGTCAATAACTTTCACTTTTACATTAATATAATAGAATTCATATACAAAATGGTAAAGAACACAAACATCATAGACTTTCTAATATAAAACATGTTCATTAGTGTAGTGTTTATATTTGCTTGAATTGTTTTTAAAAAAATTGAATCAAATTAAATACTTCAATAAAAATAAATAAATAAATAAATAGCTCTATCAAAATATAAAGTTACAAAATTTAAGCAACAAAATTGATTTCTTCCTACTTCTAATATGCTACAGATTTAAATACAACTTCATATCTATTAATTTGTAGTATTACACCATTCATCAAGCAATAGTGATTACAAATCTTTAAACATATCTTAAGCAAATAATCAAGCAAAAAAATAAACTAATTATTTTAAAAAAATATATATTGATGTTTTTTTAGCACCAGAAAAATAAAATAAATTAATACTTTGGTGTATAAAAAATTATTTATACTTTAATGAAATCTAAGAAACTTTAAAATTAATAATAACACTTAAAATTCGTCTATAAGTTTAGTTTGGATTAATACATTTGTAAATACCTTTAAACATAATATTTTGGTTGCTAATAAATACATAATTAATAACATTACTTAATTCAAAAATACAATTCTAAATATCTTGTAAGTTAAAAATATTTCACATAATGATTGTTATTTTAAATAATTATATATAAATTTATATATGTTTATTTAATAAGTTTTAAATAAATAATATAAAACTAAATTATAATTTTTTTTATTTCTATTGAATTTTAATATTTTTAAAATAAGAAATAATTATTAAAATAATTAATTTATATATATATATAATTTATATTTAATTTTATATTATTTATATATATATATATATAATTTTAGATTAAAAAATAATAGATAGAATATATTATAAGAATTTTTTTCATTATAGATTCTTTATATTGGATATAATATTAGATAATGCATTTATGTTTTAGATTTAAATTTTAACTAAATTATTCCATATAAATTTTAATATTCCTTATAAACCAATAAAATTTAAAAATTTGAATTCTACTATAACCAAAGAGATTTTGATATATAATAAAATATTTTAATATATAATTTTTTATTTAATTATTAAATATTTCATAAGGCTAATATTAATTATTAACTTTAAGATATCTATAAATTTTATTAGAAAAAAAAATCACTGAATTAATGTAAAGCATTATATCTGAATCACTGAATTAATGTAAAGAATTAATGTAAAGCATTATTAAATCTGGTTAATTTTTAAACTAAATTAAATAAATAAATAAACATTATAGTAAAAAAATAAGCAAAGTTATTTTAATAAATTTAAAATATGAAAAAGATTATCCTTGAAGATTTATAATTGATCAAAAGAAATAAGAAACTCAAATTCTCAATACTATCAAGTATTTGCACAAGATAATCAATAAATTAATAAATAAACAAATAATAGAATCTTATTAACAACTTTTTTAAGGCTGAAAACTTGATAGATAAGAAAATTTTCATTAGAAGATTCCTTATAAACACTAATAAGAAAACATTGTTAGAATAGTTGGAAATAAATAAATAAATAATTAAACAAAGCAAAACAAAATGGCATGTATTGAAAACACTAATTGATGAGAAAAACATAAAATTAGTAGAAGAAGATATAAAATTAAGATGTATCCTAATATTATTTAATGAGTGCCTTATATTAATATTAAATTTATTTTTTAGAAATAACAAAATATATTTGATTTATTATTAAATTTAGGTAATATTATGTGAATTATTAAATTTTATTATATGCATTTATATAAAGAAAGAGAGGGAGATAAAAATTCTTATGAAGATTTTTCTTTTAGTTTTTTAAACCAAAATATATATTACAACAAATTTGTTGTAGATCCTTTATTACATTGTATGTTTTTTTCAATGTTGTATTTTCATACAATATTTACAACTAAGCCAATATTTTATATTGCTTAATTATAAATAAATAAAGAAATAAATAAAATATTATTTTAAAAGACAAATCTTGTCTCTATACCAAAATACACAATTCATTTAATTTATATTAAAAAAAAATTAATATCTAATACAATTTCAATTGCATAATTTAAATTTATAAGAATTTTGGAAAACAACTTCAAAACTTAATCTCTAGATAAATACCACCTAGCATAATATCATCTAAGATAAGTTGAAGATGCACAAATAGTAAAATCCTCTCTTATCAAAATATTTGTATATTTTATTTATAAAATAAATGTCAATAATACTTTTTTGTATGATAGAAAGAGGTGTTTGAACTTAAAATATCTTGTATATGATTTTAGTTGGTAGTATTTATATCAAAAATTTATTATGCATTAATCATTAATTTTAATTTTTTAAAATTATTCATTTTTTAATAAGCTTCTTTCATTATTAGCCTCTCTCTTTTAGACTATTTATATTATTTTTAAATTTCCAAATTAAAAAAGTATGCTAAAAAAATCAGATCTATCTAAATTTTTTATTTTAATAAATATTAATTCCAAATATTTATCTTTTATAATATCCAATTTCTTAGTGGTCCAATTTATAATATTTTTTTTACTAAACCAATGCATATCATAAAATTATTGCAATTGTATTCTATAATTTTTACATGTTCCAACAATATAATTGCCTTCTTAAATAGGCCCCCACACTTATCTTATGGATGAAGATTATATAGTAGAATTTTATTACCTAAAATTGATTCTAAAATACATGGTTTTACTATTAGACTAATGTTTGTCTGCTACTTGTATTATAGCTAGGTAATAATACAAGAATAGAACAAATACTCTAATAAAATAGAACTAATTTTTAAAAGAATGCCATATAGTAGAAAAAAATTATATGATTGTTAAAAGCTTCTTCAATATTAAAGGTTGTTGATTTAAACTAGTCAAATAAAAATAATATAAGAATAGTTCAATGTTCATCTCACTAATATCAATTTGACACATCTTTCTTTAAGTTCTTGGACTATTTCTATTCTTATATTATATTTATTATTTTTAAAAATTGAACAACTCAAATAAACAAGCAAGTTAAATTTTTAAACAAGTCCAAATTCTTATAATTGAATAAATATTGATTTTGAAAAATCATTTTTTCTAATATTTAATTTAGAGGTTGACTTTTTATTGCTAGAATGCAAAAGCTTCCAACAATAGTAATTACAAAAAAAATTATCAAAGCAAGAATATCAACAAAAAATTTCCTATATTAATAACTAAGAAACCTTCCTCCTATCAAAGACATGAATCATGATAATACTTTACTAAGACAATACACTCTTATGTTATTGAAAGGAAGAAAGTAAAAAAATAAGAAATAAATATAAGATAGAAAAAAAATTAGAGCAGATATTGTTAATTATAAAGAACCTAGAGAATCTTGAATCAAAACTAGACTACAAAAAAGGTGTTGATAAGAATGAGGATAGCCTCAAACTTGGCTCTATGTATACTAGTTACCAAGAAGGTCTTATAGAAGCTTCTTGTGGACTATAAGGCTTGTGGTCCAAGCCTCAAGTTGTACATTACCTTAAGCGTGTATTGCTTCTCAAAGTTAAGAAAGTTTTTTGGGCACTCTAATCCATATCCAAAGAAACTTCTTTAAAGTTTCTTAAGCAAGATATTATCTACCTAATATATTTGTATCTATTTTTATTTACTTCTATTGACTCCTATTTATTTAAATAATAAAGATATTTATTACACATCTTTGATTCAATTAAAATATGTATTACATTGCCACATCAACATTGCATTAACATCTACTTTATAAACCACTACAAATAGAACCACATTAACTTTGTTAAAATCAATGGCAAATAAAACTTGGATTCTATCTTCTCTAAAGTTATTGTCCAATCATTAGGTATTTTCTACCTACATCTTATTTAATAAATGGTCCAATTCAAAGAGAAAGCTAAATAAATTTATATAATTTTTTTATTTCTAAAATTAAAAGTTATTATAAAGTTTATTGCCAATGTCAATAGTGGAATTTAAACCTTAAATCTCATATGGAACAAGACTTCTTTCTTATTATTTTGACCAATCTTTGTGGCTCTTGATAAAGGCTTGAATTATAAAAGTAATTATAAAAAAGAATAGACTATTACGTTGTCGTGGAAGAGAGAATTTGCCTCAAGAAAGCACTGGACTTCTGGCTGCCATTAATTACTCAACCAAGATCCAACTATAACAAAACTCCCAAAATTATATAAAATATTTCTTCATAGGGCTATTACACCTAATATATAAGCCTTATTTCCTCAAACCTCTCAAAACATAATAAATGTTCTAAAACCCTCATTCCCCCGTAGAAAGGGAATTTTTGCCAAACTTCAATAATCCATAACTTTTAATCCAACTGTCTAAATCCACTCCAAATTTATATGAAATACTGATGTATTCTTCACAACTACCACCACAAATTTCAACTATTGATTCAATATTGATTTTTAGATATTGCCAAAATCCTAGCAGTAGCTTCAAACCCTTGTTTACAAATACCTGTGTACTAAATTCTTCATATCCCACAATCTAAAAGTCCAAATGCTATGAAACTTTGATTTATAGCTTCTTAGCATAATAATACACCTTCTTGGAAAGTTTGAGACAAAAATTCGTCCAATGACTCAAGATATGGCAAACCCCCATCACTATCAACAAAACGGTCTACTTATTGCCTTGGAATTTGATCTGCTATCTTTGACTCCCAATATCTCCTTCTTTAGAACTTCAAATGTAGTAATTTTTCCACATTAGGTGTAGATCTTAAAATCACCTCTCTAGCCGCACCTCCCGATCTCCAAAAGCTCTCATACAACTCCTTCAATCTTCAAAAGAGTGACAGTAAGTACAATTTGTACACCCTAACTTCAAGCACCTACTCCTCTCTCATTAAAACTCCAAATCCCTCGATTTTTATACCAAAATTGTAGCCCAAAAAACAAGCTTTCTAACCCTAGTCTTTGATTTTCTAATGGCCTCCTTGAAGTTGCCGAAACCCTTGTTAAGGTTGCAAGCAGCCTCCTCAAAGCCTATTCGGTATGGTATTCGACCAATAGGGATGAAGTTTCCCATTCCTTGCCTTCATCCGACCATGCCTTGATTTCATCCCTCCCAATTAGCTTCCTACTAGCTTAAATTTTCATCCTTGGGCTCCCACCTTCTTTCAAGACTTCATACTAAACATTTAGGTTCTATAAAATTTAAACCCCATAACCAAACTAAGTAAAAATCTAAAATAAAGTTTCTTATACTAACTTCCTTTAATTTACTTTACTAACCATTCTAACACACATCTAAACCTATAAACATATTATGCATTTTGAGTGGATTTTACATACTATAAACAATTACAGTACGACAACGTACTAGCTATCCACCCATCACCCTGCCATGGCAAAACCTCCTCTAGACTAGGATTTCACTATAGGACTTCATCCAATCTAAGTTTTTGTCTAATCCTATACTTGCTTGTTGCCCCAAGGTAATAAGTGGGCATTGAATTGGATAGAATAAATTTCTTTACATATTAAATCAATTGACATGTTGAATAATAGCTAAAGAGGCTGGTGGATGTGATAGAGTGGACATGTTCCATCCAAGAGTTATATGGTTTGATTTTTAACAATGGCATTCTATTCTTAGATGCTTCAAGGAATTTAGAGGGATGGAATTTTAGTTTTTGCCCTTGTAGCTCTTTTTATGGTTCTTTGACCTCTTCTTCTTGTGTTAACTTCAAACTCTACCTCTAGTGCTACTTGACTTGCTTCCACCTTTGTGGTTGAGTTCTCAATTAATGCTGACAGGCACATCAAAATTAAATCAGTAGAGCTGCCCAACATCCATGAATGGATGAAACAAAAAATTACCTGGTACCAGTCTGAGTGACATTTTGTCCTGTCTCCCATTACCCTAGGGCAAGTGGCAGTTAACTTAATTCTGCAAATGAAAACCTTTTAGGACTCTAAGTATTTGTCCAGTCTAGAGGTTGTTTTGCCAAACCAATCCGTACATGTGTTTCCTTAGAAAATTCAATTGACCTTCCCACACCCATAGTTTGAACCCCACATTGTGGGATATTGGAACACTTTTCTTAAATGGTAATTCGCTTACTGTAGATGAATTGGCACATCTGGATTTCCTTCATTGATTTTGAAGTTGTTTGACATTTCTAAGTTTTATCTTCTGCAGTTTCGGAAAGGGCAGCAAGCCGGGTAAAAAGCTGCTTCGACAGCTCACTACCCCTTCAAAAAGTAGAAAACAGCATTTGGAAAGTAGTATCAAACACATGATTCATAAACATGTGCATGTTCAAAAGCCAGTTTCTGCGCTTATTTCACGGCTGAGTTCTCTACTTCCACATGATTACTATCGGTAACGGCTGAGTTTTCTACTTCCACAGCAAAGTTCCAACACGTCACAGCAAAAGCAAGTTTCTGCGCTTACTTCGCGGCTACAATATGTAGAAAAATCGGTCCAGAGTGTTGACAGGCTGGTCATAAATACAATTGACAATTGTACCCATCTCTTTCAAAAGGAACAGGCAGGAGGACAATATTCAATTACGAAGCGGAATGAACGCAGGATAGATTACAAAGTAAGAGAGTCAAATGTAAAAACTTACAATGCAAGTATGATTCATATCATATCTGTACAGACTAAAGGCCGTCAAGCTAAACTGAACTTAAAATACCAAAACTCCGGAAATCTAAAGGCTGGATCCTCACGGAAAATCCAGACTTTGCCCTGCGCGCAATCACAGGTTAAATGTGCTAATAAGGCATATGTTGGGCTATTTGCCTAACTGCCGCATCCTGAAGCGATCCGAATTGTTTTAACAACCTATCATCATCAACTTTTTCTACTGTACAACTAGGAAATGGACACTCAACGTTTACCATTCACAAGCCAACTCGACTCTCAGTTATACCGGGCAACGTCTACACTGGAAGGTCTAAAAACCTTAGAAAACCAATGTATAACCATTGCATAATAAAACTACCTACTCTGCAGCACCTTGGGTTCTTTTGTTCACCCGCAATTCCGATGAAATCTCCTCACCAAAAATAATCGTGGCCTGTAAATTACAAGCTGGAACTTATTTCACTCCAATATACATCCTTGCTGACCATATACGCACAAATGGGCGAGAATCATGCGAGCGCTGAGACTTGAGAAGACAGGTCCGAACCGAAGGACCCAAATCCTTCTATCCTAACAACTGGCTTTGCATCATAAGGGGCAGTTCCATGTGTGGAGGTACCATAGGGGGAGGGTCCGCATGAACTCAGTTGCTGAGATAAGTTTGAATTTCTCTGCTGTAAAAACTTGGAATCATGAATCAGGGGATTGCCAGCTCGAGCGGGAGGAGAGCCACAAAAATTTGGGGGAGAGCAACCGAAGTTGGAAACGTCTCTATATCCACCCTTGTTAAGGAAAATGTCAAGTAACTCAAAACAAGCCACGTTTTCTACACGAGCTGAAGATTTACTGCACAGACAAAGAGGCAAGTCAGCTTCATGCTCCTGAAGATTACAAGACATCACATAGGAAAACCTGGAAAGGTCTACGAACTCATTGAGAAGGTCTATTACCTTTTGTGACGGCGAGTGGGCTTCATGAACTCGCCGCCTGGAATATTTACACTGGTAGGCCGTCTCGGTTGGGGACAGATAAGCTCTTCTTCACCGCCTTCGACTCGCAAACCCGACCGCGTTCTTCTCTTTTCACTTATATCTGGTCGAACATCAACAGGACTCCACGCCCTGGATAAGTGCTGGGTGCTTCTGATATTCCTTGTGATATCCATGTTATCCGGAGAACAAGACTGTTTCAATGTATGAATGTTTGAAGGCCTGTAATGGCTTAATTATTCTTGCGTATGACTGTTCTGCATGAGTATTGCTACACGCCAGATACGGTCGACAAATTTGTGAACTTCTCGAAATTTACGTGCCTTCGTATATTTACATAGATGATCCGAGGAGCCTGCGAGAGAAAGTGCCTAAACTTATTAATTAATATAGTAAAGTATACTGAACATCACAGGGTTGAAGGAATTCATTTATAAATCTACCACCACGCTGAAGGAGATTTGTCATATAATATCATTAAAAAAGGAATTAATATTATTTATTATGGAAAAACCAAAAATAAGAACGGAAAAACAGAACAGAGAAACAACACTACACATATATGCAGATCTAGGCACAAATCCCTTGCCCTTCTTCCCTACCAAGTGAGAATAAATTGCCATTGCAGTGTAATTTCTACAGCAAATACATTTAAGAAGAATTTGATCTAACGTCTATCTGCTTCTAATTAAGATCTGTGCACAAAATATTCCTTTGCCGCCTTCTTTTTAAGGCGCATCAGATCTCGTCGAAAATAAGGTATCCTCGTCACAAAGGGCTCGATACACAGGTCTGTCTCTACGAACAACTGTAACAGTTCACTGGTTGACTAATCACGCACTCCGCCGCAGTTGCTAACATGGAAATGCTCTAATTGTATATTACCTCAGAATATCTCCACACTACAAACCTAACAAAAACCGTACCTCCAACAAAATGCTGACGCTACAGCCACGACAACAACATCGCATTCCTCGACTCTCCTCTCGCCCTTAAACGCAACCAACAACCCATGGAACTCAACCAACAACACCGCTTCTCACTCTCTATCGCACCACTCAGCTTCCCGCAGCTTAGTGTTCCTCGGATCACAAAATTTTAATCTCCGGTACAAATCCACTCACCTTAAAACTCTTCCTGCTCCGGATAACTTGCAAGAGGAAGACGAGATCAGATTCAAACAGAACTCCTTTGCGACTCTGCCCCGTTGTTGTGAACTTAGCGTACAACTACGGCAATTCACGAATGCCACAGTACCTATGCTACATTGTGTAGCTGGCGAGGAATTAAGAAACCGCAGAGTCCACCACCATCGCTAAAATCCTCCGCGGCAAGCATCAAAATTGGCAACCTGCCTTTCCGGAGAGATCTTGTTCCGTGCCACTCGCCGAACCATAGCCCTACACCACATCGATCCGCTTCCCCTTGGTGCCCATGGTCACGTACATCGCAGCCGTTAATAAAGATCCAATTCGATCCCACGGTCCAGTGTCATGTTAGAGTGGATCTGGGTGGTTGGAGGCTCGGGAGAGTGCCGGTAGGTTCGGAAACGGTGCAAAACTCCAAGGCAGCGACTTAGACTTCGAGAATCAGCCAGGGGTTGAAGAGATCTGTGGTTGTGCTGCTATTTTGGCATGTGTTTGCAATTCACTTTCTTTCTTAGGTTTAGGGCAAACGCTAAAAAGAAAATTGCCCTTTGGTGATTTGATTTAAGCGTTCCTTCCTTTCATCATCGTGAACAGTGAATAAGCAAACCTCAGGTTAATTTATAGTCATTGATTTTAACATAATTGTCAGTATTTTATTATTATTTTTTCTCAACTTGTTATTGAAATCAAATATGAAGATTATTGCCTTGGTAAGTGAAAAGAATGCAATAACTATGTTTTATTATCTTTTCATTATTTTGTTCTATTTCAATGTTCATTGGGTGTAGAACCTGAATGGCTTCATATCAAAACTGATCCATGTTTGGTTTACGGACAATTTTTTTTGATAAGAAGTACTATTGTATTCCTTCAACATACCACCTATATATATATATATATATATATACATATATACATACACATACACACATTACAGCTGGTTGACAATTCCGACGTGGACAACGATTATCACACCACCCTCCCCCTCCCTCCCTTCCCACTAATTGAAATAATTTGGTATTTAAACTTTTCTATATTTAACGTGATGTGGACAGAAAAGCCAAGAAGATCGGGTCCTTTTCTGCGAAGCCCTCCTCTTGGTTTTCAACCACAAGTTCCCCTTCAACTCCCCTTCGCCTTGTTTCCAAGACCAAACCATGCGCACGCAGAAATGGCTCACGTTCCTTAAGTTCCCTCTGGTTACCGCCTAACACCCTTGGTTCATGGATTCGACTTCGACCATTCGATCAAGCAGCAGAATCGAGGGAGCACGAGTAACATGTCATCATCTGGCCTCATTCATCCATATCAATGCGCAACATTCATCATGTTCACTGCAGTCACTCCTCGGTCCGAGGAGAAATTTTTGGTGCCCAGAGCAGCGAAAAGTCCGTGATGAGTTCAGAAAATATCTCACGGGGCAGCTACTTTAAATTTTTAAAATAATACGTGGAACAACAACATCAGCAAAAAACACATGAACTGTATAAATACAAATAGTGTAAATGTAATTTTATTTAATCATCAAACTCACCAGTAACACATAAGAAATACACATATCAGAAACATTGCATAGTAATAGAATGGAAAATATTAAAAAAATTAATGAAAAAAAAAAACAACAAAAAAACAATGAAAAAAATATATACATATCTTTCTTTTAAAAAAATAAAAAACCTTAATTGCATCTATTAACAAGATTAGTAATAAAATGCAGTGTTAGCACTTCTCAAATCCAATATATCTTCTTATACATGATTAACTTGGTTTAAAATAATATATATCAAACAGACCAACTGCTTCAAGTGCTAGCATAAACAATGGAATATTTAGAAGCTTATCAATAAATAAGTAAATAAATAAATAAAATCTAATGACAAATAAATACAATAAAAAAACAAAATTTAAAATTTTTAGAAAAACAAAATAATGTTAAATGTGTGTTTTTTTAACAGAAGCATTGGTTTCTTAGAGGTTGTGCAATGAGATGTTAAAATTAATTACAAGGTTGATGGAGAAATCAATTATTGATGATAGAGTTTTGGTAAAATTATAGTAACTTTTAATAATAATAAAAATGTATCTCAGTTTCTTTAACAGTAATATATATATATATATATATATATATGTAATTTTTTGGTAAAAAATAATTACTCCTTTGTGTGTTAATTTTGATTAAAACTATATATTTTTTAACAGTGGAATATGCATCAAATTAATGAAATTTGTTTTAATTGATCATTTTAATTTTGTAATGTAACTAGCAGATTTAGGATGTTTTGAAATCATTTTTTTTTTTTCTACGTATGAATTACTTTTGTCAAAAGACGAGATTAAAAATTTTACTATAAAGTTCTAAACCACATTTCTACTTTTAATTGAATACAACATAACCAATCAAATCTATAACATGAAATGCTCAAATAATAAGTAATTTTAAAACTTCACACATGTATTATTTGTACTACTGATGTTTAGATTATAGCAATGCTGGTTGTTATTGAATTTGTCAGAAATCAGATTATTTTTCAAAATTTGTAAAATGAAAAGAAAAAAGAAAAGAAAAGAAAAGAAAAACATTACAAATGTGTTACAGCATGTATGTAGTTTTGTATTATTTGCAGTATTATTTGTTTAGATTCTTCACAATAAACAAAGATTTACCATCAAGACCAACAATGGTACACTCAATCTATACAGAAGCTCTCAACTATAATTAGAAACCACTGACCACGTCAATAGGCCAAAGTAACCTCACCGTGGTCAGACTAAAGAGGACATTACCGTGGTTCATCGGAGACGTGTAGCCGCAGAATCCTCTAAAATAGAACACGAGAACTATGAAAACCATCAGGGAACCTGGGAACGTGGGGCTCATCGCCAACAGCACGTGGGGATTATTTCAAGTATAGTATGCCTGCTTCCAACATCATCGTTGTGTCCATGTACTGACGCGTGGAGCATCCTCCATTCGCACCAGGGCTGTGGAGCTGGAGGTTCTAACCGGGTTCTCATGTTCCCTGGACGTTCCCAGTAAACAATACTCTTTCGAGGCATTTATTTCAAATAAAATAATTGTTAAAAAAATTCAATACATATTTGCAGATTGATAATTGAAATTGAAATTTAATATTTAAAAATTATTATTTAAATTTTACTGTAACATATTCTGAAAAGAAAATTCCACTTGGCATAAGTTTTTAAAATATATTTTAATAGATGAAGTATTTTGAAAATGGTCAAAATGATTAATTTAGGTGGATTAAAGATAATTTGGGTGGCTTGCACATAAATTTTAATATGGAATTTAATGTAAAAGCAATATTAAAGTTATTTTTTTATACAACATAACTAAAGATAATAACAAATAAATTAATAAAATTAAACAAACCAAAATTAAAATTTATTTATTAAATTATTATTATTATTATTATTATTATTACACCAATAAAAGATGTCACATTAAAAAAACATAACATCATTAAATCTTAAAGACTTATGGTTTTAAAATATATATATATATATATATATATATATATATATACAATCAATATTCATTTTTTTTTATGAAATTGCTTTAAAAAAATTAATATAATTTTTTTAAAAATATTTTATTTAAGAATAATTTAATTTTTTTTAGCTATATAAACATTAGTATTTGTTAGAAGATTGGTTTTTATTCGGTTAAAATATAAAAACTTATATATTTGATAGTATTCCAAGCATGCAAACAGATAGATATTATCTTAATATTATTCTATTAAATTAGAATAAGTAAAATAAAAAAGAAATTATAAATATTTTTTAAAAGTAAAAAATGTGTTAAAATTATCATATATATATTCATTAAAAAATATAATTCAATCAAGAAAAAAATAAGTTATATATGTATGTATATTAGAAAATAAGAACTTTTTTAGAACCATTCTATAGATCCAGAAAGTATTAAAGACGTAAATCTAGACAAACTTGTGAAAAAAATAAAATCACATGTAATTAAATATAAAAAATATAAAATAGATATATTTAAGAAAATCTTAAAATAACTATTGCTAAATAGAAAAAAAAATTAGAAGATTATAAACTAAGAATATAGTATCAAAAAGGCATTAACAAGATTAAAGATAACATCAATCTTGTCTCTTCATATATTAGCTATTGAAAAGGCTATGTAAAAGATTTCGAACAAATAGAAAATCTAAAAATTAAGCTTCTAAGTTAGAAGATACTTTGTAGCTTCTTTATAAAAGAAAATTTCTTAAATTTTTTATAAAATATTCTTTAAAATTTCTAAATATATACTAATATTTTTTTAGAATATGCTTCAAAATTTAATTATATCTTATGTGTTATTTTGTTGAAAAGTCATATATTATCCTTGATTGTCTAAAAAAGATTTGATTTCAAATTAAGTTTACTTTAGTCATCATGAAAGCTAGATTTAACATCACAAATTAGAGGTTTTATTGATATATTTTTATAAAAAATTTATTAAAATATATAGGAATAATAAATATTTTTTATTCTATAGCTTATATGTGTAGCTATTCCAATTTCAAAATAATAGTTTGTTATTGATTTTATACAAAGTTTTAATATTTTTGGTGCAAGATAAAATTATCTAGACATGACTTTTAACAAGCACTATCTTTTTTAGGACAAAATATAATATTAAATATAAATATAACACAAATAAATTTTAATAAATTTGATAATAACTTAAGACATATGTTAATATTATATACTTAAGATTTTTATAATTAATATAAATTAGAATTACATTTGATGAATATTTTTAATAATAATCCTATTCTTAAAATAAATGCACATTAGTAAGGATTTTGGTATTGTGAATTCAATAATTTATTTTAGCTATTAAATATTTTTATTAAATAATTATTATTTTAGTAAAATCTATTATTTTTATCTATTTTTGATAATTCCATATCTAAGGCTAAGTTTAATTTATTTTTTAAAAATAAAATATTGATTTAAAATATTTAAATGATATAAAATAGAAGTTGTAGTGAATGTTGTTTTTAAACCTTGGAATGCTACTTTTGCATCTTGTTTCTAGTTTAGTTTTTTATTTTATAATTTTATTGTATAAGTGAAACAAAAATTCAAAAAGAAATTCTTGATAAATATCTAATAGTAGCTAGAAAATTCTAAAAAAATATTGAATATCCTATATAGTCTTAAGAATTATTTAATTTATGATGATGTGAACCTTCTTAGTATCCATCTTTAGATTGTCATTTGATATGATATTATTCAAAATATTTATTTGAGTTGTGTAAAAAAAAATATTAAAAAAAATAGAGCATGATCTTATATTTTAAAATTTTAATAACAAAGAAATAAATAAATAAATTTTATTCTTAAAATATTTTAAAATATTCTAAAGAAGACACATAACAAAAATTTCTAAAAGTTTACAAAACATATTCTTTTTCAAATATTCAAAATTAACCAAAGCATTTGAAAAACCAAAAGAAATTACACTTTATTTAAGATTATTGTACGTAGTTTAAATTAAATTATGTAATTTACCTTATTTTTTTAAAGACATTTTATGCTCATCAAAGATCTATTTTAATATAGATCTTAGCTTGATTTAATTGGTTAAAAAGATGAGATTTTTAATTTTTAAAATTAATAATTCTTACTAGTTAACTTGTTGAGTCTATAATAGTCTATACACATTTGTAAGAATCTATTTTTTTTCTTTACAAAAAAAATTAGCAATCATAGAATAAAATATTTTAATATTTCTTATTAATATAATTTCAAAAAATAGCTGAATAATTTTATATTATTTTATAAATTGGTTACAATGGAAGTTGATTTATTTTTTAAAGGTAAGATCATGCAATACAAAGATCTTAAAGACATGGTTTTGTTCTTAACTATGTCTTTAAGGTCTTTATATTATTTAGAATGGCATTAAAAGTTTCTTTTAAAAAAATAATTAGGTGATGAAAAATTAAGTATATAAATTTTTTCTTTTGTAGATATTATAATTGTACTTGCAAATAGAAATTTGACTTTTCTAAGTATGAGACACAATTTTTGTTTGGGGTTTGTTTAGATGAAAAAAGAAAAAAAATTAAGACTTTAGAACATTTAATGTATCTAAATATTATAATATTTTAACCACAATAGGTTTAAAGTAATAAGAGTGATTGAAGACTTAACAATAGAATATACTACTACACTTGTTTAACTTTAGATAATTACTTCAAATGATAGAATCTTATGGATAACATATTTAGAAGTTAAAGATTTGCTATGCATGCCTTTTATAAACAAGTTTAACTTATTGTACCAAATATATTTCATGACACATAACAAATTTATTGTCAAATTAATAAGAAAATATTTAAAAATATATTAATCTATTAATTAGATATATATTTAATATTATTATATTAATATTTAATAAAATATTCAATTATTAAATCAATTAAATTAAATTTATTTTAAAAAAAACCATATTCTTTCAATACAAAATAAATTTTAGATTTTTAAATTTAATTGAATTAAACTATAAATTATGTTTTATAGAAATTTACTCATCTTTAAAATTTATTTTAATTAGTTAAAATAAAATTATAATAATAATTTTTTTATTAACAAAGTAATTTTAAAAAATTAAATCTAAAAAAATTAAATTTTATCAAATATATCATTTTTGAATAAAGTTAATAAACAGTTTATCATTAAAAATATATGATCTAAGAATTAAAAAAATATAAAGAAAAAATATAGAAATTAGTGGATATATTTTATTAAATTATCTACATGTATGTTAGAATTGTTTAATTAATCTAGTAAATGTTTTTACTAAAATGGATATATAATTGCTAAAAATATATTTTTGTATTTTATTTAGATTTATAATTATTTAAATAATTAATTAAATTAAATATATTATATATTTTATACTTAAAATTAACAAAATAACCAATAGATTAGATATTTTATTTTTATTAGAAAGAAACACTTCATGCAATAATCTTATACATTCATAAAATATAATATAAAATACTAAAAATAGTCAAATTCAAAAAAATTCAAAAAAATTATAATAGATAGAAAGATATTTTAAATATAATAATTTAAATTAAAATAGTTTAAAGATTGATGCAGGTTTTAATCTTTATTATGAAAATATTAATATTTACATCATTAAATTTTAACTTTTAAATCTAAAGAAAGAAATTGATTAATTATTTTCTATATAATTAAAAATACAAGAATTATTAATTATTATTTTTTGAATTTCATGAGCATGAATATAAACTCAAAATAAAAAAATAAAAAAAAATAAAAAAATCCTTAAGAAGTTTTTAAAACATGTCAGATACATAAATTTAAATAAAGTTCCTACAAACAATGGACACATATATTACAAATGATAAAAGAAAAATATTAAAAAAAAATATTTATTTTTATATGCCAAAATTAGTTTTTCTCATAATAAAATTATTTAATCACATCAATAATGAACAATCTAAGTTTCTCAAAGAATTATTTTTATTCAACTTATATAAAAATGAGAATTGTTTTGTTTACTTTTTAAGGCATAATTTATATTTTAAACCAAAACGAGGAATTCTAAAGAAGATTAGAGAAGAAATTTTCTTTGGCAAGCATTTAGGAAAATATGAATATAAAATATTAGATTTTATTAATATATTCTTAATATTATGTAAAAGATATTGTATAACATATTATATATTAATTTTTTTTTTATAGATGTCTATATAAAGAACAAACTACTACCTACATCAATCTATAAATGTTATTTTTAATTATTTAACAGAATTAAAACTATATCTAAGGTTTTTATTATTTTATATGTTATAATTATAATTTACTTTAAATAATAAGTTTTTAACAATTCAATATTTCACATATTAAAACTATGTAATTTAATTTTTAAATTTGTGAATATGACAAAAATACCTAATAAAAAGTTTATTGTCTATATTTTAAATAAAATATAATTTTTAAAAAATAATATATATGAGTTAAAAAGAAATATAATGTGTTTATGTATCATTAGGTTATTCTTTGACTAAATCTATCATAAAATTGTCAATAAGTAAACATACCATTAATGCAAGAAAAAATATAATATTCTTTAAAGTATAAATTTACTACATCTTTAAATTTGTTGTCATTGTTGTCTAATATAAAACAATTTCTAAAGTATGCAAAGATAATCTTTATTTTTTTTAATAATAACATAAATATATTATAACATATTATTCATTATTTTTCATAAATATGTACAAATTAAAAATAACACTTTTGTTCAAAGATGTCTTATAAGTGTTTATATTATAAATATTTATTTGATCTATTATTATTTATTTTTTAAAAATTATGCAAAATATGATTTTTATTAGCATAAATAACTTTAGAAGATTTTAAGACCACATAGAAAATCCTAGCATACTTTTATATACTAAGAAATTCATACAATTACAATCATATAACAAGGTTTAATTAGACCAAAAGAAATAGATAATTATATAACAAAATATATTTTTTTATTTTTCTTAAAAATCAAATAGAGTGCACAATTATATATGTTTGCTGGATCATTTAATTTTGAGAGGTAGTAGTACCTATACTTTGAGCTCTACACCACATTCTACTTAAGATTTAGTTATATTAAGTTTTTGACAACAAAATCATTTTTATAAAAAAAGCAACTGATATGTAAATTGTAACAATATCAAAAATATTCTATCCTATATATAATTTGATTAAAAACATAAAAAAATATTATGATTATATTATTTTTAATTTTTTAAATTAATTATTCTATGTACAAATAACTTCTTAAAATCTTAGCACCAAAATTTAAGTTCAACTTCTAAATCTTTAGATAGGGCTAATCTAATCAATGTTAAATGCTTTCAAATTATACTTAAAAATCTAATTTACAAGAAAGTGTGTGAAGTTGTAAAAGATCAAACATAAGATTTGAAAACATAGATATGATCTTGTATTATATATTATTTAAGTTATATTAATTTATAATATAAATAGTATTTAAGAATAAAAAAGATATTTTATAATGGATTTTGCTAATGCTACCACATTTTTTACTATTGCCACTACAACCCACCATCTATTCAATATATTTCTTTAGTTTTTATTTTTTTTATTTTTTTTATTTCAATCAAATTTTTTATTCAATCAAATGGTTTGAAAGGTATTGTACAAAAGTGGCATGTGATGGATAGGAGTTGTGGTGGCAATAGCAAAAATTGTGGTGGCATTAGCAATATCATTTATGATACATAAATAAAATTAAAGATTTTAATTTTAATTTTATCTTCTTTTTAGCTTTATATACCAAAAAATAGTCATTATATATTAGCTTAAGGTATTACAACAAAGATTATTTTGATAAAATAATAATATAAAATTTAATCAAAGTATATTTAAAAAATAATACTATGCATAATTTAACCAAAAAATAACTTAAGTATAGTTGAAGTTCTACATAATCTAACATACAAAGAGTTTGGAATGCTAATTAAAAAAATTTATTGAAATAATTAAGTTATATCTTGAAATAAAAATCTTTGTTGCAAAAAGAAAAATTAGTTGTATTGTATTTTGACTAATAGAGTAAAACATATTTTAAATGATATAATGGTTTAAATTTTACTTTATTATAAAATAAATTCATAAATCAATAATTAAAACAATAAAAATATTTGAAATAAAAATTAATAAATTAATCATAAAAAATTTACTAAGACTTTATTTGACACAAAAGAATAACATATAAAAATAAATTGTACTTATGCTAGAACTATTGTATTAACATGTTTCCACATTTGATAAGATGCATTGTAATACAAGACATTTTCACACGAGATTGCTAAATATTATAATCCATTAAAAAAATTAATAAATATTTTAACATTTTTTTTAATAAATAAAATGCCATGTTATTATGACTCTTGTATTTTCAAGATAGGTTTTGAATTAACTGCAATAAAATTCAATTGCATCGTGTATATCCTCAATCAACAATCTAAAAAGTAAGGTGCACAATCTTCTGCACATATAAATTATAACCATGCCAAAATTAATAAAAAAAATTTAAAAATTTAAAATTAATCTAATATTATACCTTATTATTTATTAATTGATCCTAATTGATTCAACTAAATTATAAAAATAAATATTATTTTTTAATATAAAAACTGAAATATCATTTAATATAATTATATTCAATTAGCTACGAATAGTTTTTATTTATTTATTTATTTATTTATCTATCTATCTATTTATAAAATATCTTTCAGTGATAATTTTAAAAAATTCAAAATCATTAATGATCTAAATTTAAATAAATCTCAATTTTTCTTCAATCATCTCTTAAAATTAGTCCTTAATATACCATCATATAAGTTGTTTTTTAAAAAAATAAAAATATCAACTATATTAATTTTTTTAAAAAATAAAAAAATAAAAAAATAATTTAATAACTTTTTGAAAACAAGAAAGTTTTTATTTAAAAGAAAATAAAGCAATGTTATTTTTATTATTTAAATATTGAATATCTTAAAAAAATTTGCCAAGAATATCTTAAAAAGACTATAATATTAATAAATAGGCAAGTATATATTCTCTTTTATTACTACTTCTTTTAATTTGCAATATACATTAAAAATAAGACCTTGACATCCTTTCTAAAAGCTTAGAAGGTTTCTATAATTCTATACATATTTTCTTATAAGTCACTTTGTCCAACCCTCTAATTTTGTAGCACTACCAAATTGCCAAATAGATTGTAAAACATGATTTTTAAGCAACATCAATTGCATATATATAAATGCTTTTGATATTATTTTAAATTTATTCTTAATTTTTATACTTACATTCTAATAAAAATTTGATAAAGTTAATATTTTAAAAATACTAAAAATTATTATCTAATATTTAAATTTATATAGCTTATCTCAAAAAATAGAAGTATATAAATTTATAGTTAAAATTGGTAAATTATAAATAAATCATATTATTTTAAAAATAGAAGTTTTAAATTTTTATTTATTTTATATGGTCATTATATATTTTTTAGAATATTATAAAAATAATAAATTCATTATCATTATTATACATTTTAAAAAACACATTTAAGATTATAAGCTAAACATATATGTGGTTTTTTAGATTATAAGTAAATAAATATAAATCACGTTTTTTGAATAAATTTATCATCATAAATATATTCTAATTGAAAATTTACTAAGTATTTTTATTTAATCTGGTATTTTAAATCTTTCTTTTGTTAATTAATCTTTCTATTTAGTATTATATTTTTATAATATTTAAAAAAAAATTAATTTAAAAATTATATTTCCTATTTTGGTCACTTAAAAAATGTACTTGTTAAGAATTTTAAAATATTACATTTGTTAACAATTTAATACTACATACAACATTTCTATAGAATTTTGCTTGAAAATTATCTATAATATAAAAGGTCTATAAAAAAATTGGATGACTTATAGTCTATATATTAAAATTATTATTGTTAAATTATTAGTTGAAATTTCTTTGATTTGGTTTGGTTGTTTTTGTTCTTTTTTTGTAAACATAAAAAAATATAACTTCTTGTTATATAAAATTGATAAATGTTATATTAAATAATCTTTAATTCTTTTAAAGATTAGGAATATCATAAATAACATACATTTCAGAGGATAGAATTTTATTCTCCTTGATTGAAATGTTTATGATTACAATCCCTAAGTTTATATTTTTAATTCAAACTTTTAAAAACTTTTAAAAAAATTGGCTCTATTTAAAAAATATCTACATATTTGTTTAAGAATTTATGCCAATTAATTACTTTTGTAACTTATAATACAGCTCTATATAGTAAGTTCTTTTTATACAATCTATATTTCATCATAAAAAATCTAAACATTGTGTTAAGTTCATAAAGTCTAGAAACAAATTTTTGTTAGCAAATGTGACAAAATCTTAATAACTTTAACTTGAAAAAAAGTCTATTTTAAAATTTCTTATTATGGACTTAATATTAGCCATGCATCTTCATGAGATAATAAGTCATTTAGTTGGTATAATAAGCTTGTTTTCCATTCTTATACTCTATAAATTCCCAGACATTTAAAAAAAAGAAGAAGATAATTTTTGTGTTATTTTAAAAATATACAGAGTAAAACAATTATTTATTTATTTACTTAATTCTTCTTTTATAAATTGACTACAATTCTTTTATGACATACAAGTAAAAATAATATTAATTTTATTTATTTTTGCTTTGGTTTTATTTCTACAAGAAACTTAATTTTAATTGGAATTAGAAAAATAAATTCTAAATATTATTATTTTTTTTTATTGATATAAGATCTATATAATTCATATCTTGGAATAATTTTTCATTGGTGGTAGTAGTTGTTCTAATAGAAGTCTTTAAGATTTCATTCAAGTTGATTAATAAAGATAAAATAAATAAAAAAAAATTCTTTGGTGATTTGTAGGCTTTGCCATTTTAAGATCTTTTATTAAAGAAGAAAT
Organism: Physcomitrellopsis africana; assembly: GCA_036785485.1. Taxonomy (NCBI): domain Eukaryota; kingdom Viridiplantae; phylum Streptophyta; class Bryopsida; order Funariales; family Funariaceae; genus Physcomitrellopsis; species Physcomitrellopsis africana. The sequence goes on along the minus strand of JAWRVF010000059.1, from coordinate 311,292 downwards.
AGATAATAAAATGGATTTCTTTTAAATAGGTTTTTAATTCTCATTAGAATTTTTTTCTTTAACATAAATATTTTACTAATAGAAATATAAATTTCTTGAAACTTTTTGATATACATTTAAAAAGTATTTTTACAAATTCTTTCATTGAAATTGATTAAAATATGAAATAGAAAAAAAATTCAAAAAAAATTATGTTGGACAAAAATGCCTATTTATTTACTAATTTTATATAATAAAGTTCTTTCATGAATAATTTTTGTCCATGTGGTTAGAATGTTTTTAGTAATACAATACCAAATCTAATCATCAAGATTTTTTTTTTTAATCTTAGCTTCTATCTATCACATGGTAGTTTGTATTTTTAAAATTAGATATATTTAATTTTTATTAATGCCTATAGTAGGTAGAAATATCACTTTTATCTTAAAGAGAATTGGTCACATGATATTGAACTTATCTTCCATCTATAGAAGATACTTAAGTTCATAATAATGAATATTAGGCTATTTATATTTGAGGTCTATGGCCATATACTTCTATACTTTAGTTGTAGGTTTCTAAATCTTAAATCTTATGAAAAATTTAACAAATGGTTTGATTATTTCTTAAAAATCTTTGAACTATTATGTATTTTTGAAAATTAGATTTGTTGTATCCAATAATGGAGTAAGATAGATAAATTAAATTACCTAAACATGATAGATTTAAGCATCTACCATATAAAAAAATCATTTAAAGAAATTCTAGGATCAATTAAATTTAGACCTTATTTTTTAAGTATTAACTAGATATTTTTTGTAAAATTCTAATCCTTAAGTTAGTTTTTCTTGTGGCCATAGAAAATTCTACACCAATCTTCTTATGGATTTCATTGCCTTAAGTAATTTGTTCTTAATTATAACAAAGTAGACAATCTATGTAAAGCCTATATTACTGATAATATAGATCTTGCTTGCTAAATGGATATGTGTAGAACACTATTACTTTAGTTTTGTTGAATATATTGAATTATGAATGTATCTATTACATGAGAGGTGATACCAATGCCAAATGCAATATTTTAGAATTTACTAATTTTTCTTTGGTTGGATTAGATCCATAAATATTTATTAATCTAAAAAAATTTAAATGACCTAAGTTCCAAATAGAATTCAAATTTTGGCAATTGATAAGAAGGCTTGGTATAGACATAAATAACAATGTTGTTGTTAGAACTTTACTAATGTTGATTTTTTTTTTTTTTTTAAACTTTTTAAGTAGATTATAGATCTATCTATATATTGAATAATAATTAATTGATTATTGCTATTATGAAGCTAGAGTCTTCTTCTTATTTTTTTTACTTGCTAAGATTTTACAATTAAAGTTTAAAACTTTCAAAAAATAAGGTATAGATAAGAAAAAAAATAAAATTCTTACCTTATTTTACACATTGGAAATGCTTTGGAGAAGGATTCATTAAAGTATTTGCTTCTTTAAATAAAACTTTGCTACATTGATCAAATTTTGACCAAATTTAAAGACTTTTATAACTTTGAAAATAAAAATCCTAATAATCATAATTTTAAAATTTAATATAGCTGATTTTAACTATGAATAAATTATAATAAAGAAGATGTTTTTTCCTACTTGGTTGCTTTATGAATGAATTTACATTATATAAGATATGCCTAAAGGACAAAAGACACTTTGATCTTAGTTTTTAAAAAGATATCATTTAAAGGCTTTTATTTGAAGAAATTAACTTCTAACTTCATCAATCTAAGGGATTAATTGAAGATAAATCAAGGACTAACTTGATTAACTAATAATTAAATTGAAAACTATACATTTAAAAATAATAAGATTTAACCAATATTTGTATTAAAATTAAGACAAATTTTTTTTTAAAAAAAAATTGAATATCTATTTCTAATAATAACTAAATAAAAAAAAATATATATATATATATTAATTTTTTTAAAAAAAATGACATGAAAAAGAGAGATAGAAATTAAATAATAAAAAATTCATAGAGCTTGTTTTTAAAATAAGTGGCTCTAAACTTATCTTCTATAATTGCATACTATTATTCTTTCATCTTTTATAAATTTATCTAATACAATATTATTGCATATAAATAAATTGAGATATTTTGAAATAAAAAATAATACAAATTTATTTGTAAAACATTAGTTATAATCAATCTTAGTTGTTAAGCATATTTAACAATAAGAACAATACATGGTTGATGTATTGCTTTGCAAGCTTCCCATCTTATTCACACATGCAAAAAATTCATCTACTTTTGACTATGATATTGTTATGGATTAAATCAAAGAACTTATATAAGACTATAATAAGATAATGAGATATATGAATCTTATTACAAAGCAACATAGTACAAAAAGAACAATAATAACAAGACTAAAAGGTCTAAACTAGACTTCAAGACATTTATTGTTAAGATTGAAGAAATCTTCAACCTTAATATTTATATATATATTAAAAATTAAGAAGCTTTAAAATAACTTCTTATAAAAGGTTTTGCTTCAAATCTTCACAGAATACTTCTTAGGCAGCTTTTTTGTTGCTTCAATGTAAAGAAATTTTAAGAATCTTCTCTTATGACTTTCTACATTGCTCAGGAGTCAAGCAACTTGAAGAATCTCTTCTAATAATCTCTTGGAACCTTCTACAATCTTCTAGGATCTTTTAAGAAGTTTCAAGAGCTTCTAGAATCTTTTCTAGATGGATGTTTGTAACATCACTTATATTTTTAGCTTCAAGTTCTCTAAAGAGTGGTAAAGCCAAAATTATTTAAAGGCATAAAAAATCAAAGATGTGTCTTATGTTCTATATAACATATTTTAATTATCTTTTACAAATCAAAAGTCTCATTGGTCCTTGCAATCAATAATAATGACCAACAACCTTTGTTTAAAATCAAGCATATATTTTTGTATCTGTATTATAAAAACTTCCTTCAAATATTGCTTCTGTATGATCTTTATGAGGACATTCTACTTTAATAGCGATTACCACCACTTGGCTATTAGATATATTTTGACATCTTCTTAGTTGAAAAAATTCTTTTTCTTTAGGTCAACAATATGAATTACTTAGTTGAGATGGTCTAATTTATAAGGTGTCATCTTCTTGACTATTCATAGTTGAACTATTATGCTAAACAAAGGCAAATTACTAAACTTAAGGTGAATTGGAATGAATTTAGATTTACTATTTATATTATAAGTTGAAACTTCTACAACTCTTTCTCTTCTTTCTATAAAAAAATCCAAAGAATTTTAAGTGGATAGTATTCATCTTTCTAGACTAGATGTCATAATAAATATTACCTAGTAATAACTACACGTGTTGTTGCTTTGATTTGGAAAAAGTCTGATAAACTTCTTATATCTTTTTAGGCGCATTGACTAAATTTTGGATTGGCTTCCATATTTGTTTATTAATAATATAATTGTGCTAATGTACAAAGTATTTTAACTGTCTTTGCCTTATTTTTGAATCAAATATTTCTTCTACCACAAATTTTTTATGATTATCTATTCCAATACAAGGCAATAGTGCTTATACTCTTAATATGCTTGATTTTTTATAAGGTTCTAAAAAAAAAAACATGAAAAACATGATGTATTTTTATAGATGCCAATATCATATTATAACATGATTATAGGATGAAAGAGCAAAAGAAGACATATATTATAGAGAAGCTTAATTGAAGACTAAATAACAAAATTACTTTTAAAATATAGATAAAAAAATAAAAAAATAAAAAAATAATAATAAATAGTATTAATGTTGTCTTTTTATAAAAAAGGCTTCTACTTACTTTTTAGGATCATAAACAAGACAAAAAAAGTAGATTAACAAAAATACTATTATATATATCTTAACATTTAAATAAAGGATAGTTTTCAGCAAAAATTACCTATAAAAACCTTAGATTGATACTTGACAAAGGCCAATTGTAAACTAAGATCAAAACTAGACTCCAAAGTACAAATCTATATGCCTACATCAAATAGGGAGTTTTTTGTTGATTAGAGAGTGAAATTTGAAAGCAGACTTAATAAGAGTTTTTCAAGCATTAGTTTCAAGGTTTTTGAATTTGTAATGACTTCGTGAGAGCTATACAAAGTTAGGGTTCTATTTGGGTGACTTTAATTATTTAGAAATAAAGTAGATTCATATTTTGGAGTATATTAAAAGTCTTGTTATAGATTTATAGGTGAAAATTTGTAGATTTGTGAATATAGTTGTGTTAAATTTTGATTGTAAATTTGAGCTTAATCCAACAATTAGATCAAAGGTTATACAAATTTAAATGAGTTAAGATCTTAAAGATTGGATTTTGAAGGTTAATGAGGATTTCTATGATTTTAAGCAATTTGTTCATTAGATTAGAATGGTTCTCTTTTGAATTGGTAGTTAATTGAATTTTTAGTATTTTTATAAAAATTTTAAAATATATGAATGGTGCAAAAATGAGATATTGATATTGAAAGATTGGCATCAAGGTTGGAGAAAGAAAATAACCAATATCCAAGAGGATTAGGAACTTTTCTTCCAATTTGTAAATTCAAATCTCTTCAAATTTTGTATGCATGTTATTAACTAGTAGATCAAAAAGTGTGCAAATTTTGAATGATCAACACGAATTTTAATAATTATTGAGGTTTTAAATTTGCTATTGAATTTGATTAAGATTTATTTAGGATATCTTTAAGATTTCATTAGGAAATTGATTTAAGTTTTGATTAGGATTTGATTAAGATTTATTTAAGATATTAGAATTTTATTAGGATTGTGTTAAAGTTTGATTAGAATTTACTTAGGATATTAGAATTTTATAAGATTTCGATTTAATATTTGATTAAGATTTATTTAGGATATTTTTAGGATTTTATTAAGGTTGTTAGGATTATATTAGGATTTCATTAGGATTTGATAAGGATTTGATTAGAATTTCATTAAGATTTGACTAAGATTTGATTAGAATTTGACTAAAATTTGATTGGAATTTTATTAAGATTTGATTAATATTTGATTAAGATTTGATTATGATTTTATTAAGATTTAATTAGAATTTGATTAATATTTTATTAGAATTTATTTAAAATTTGATTAAAATTTGATTAAAATTTGATTAAGATTTATTTAGGATTTTTTAAAGATTCCTTTATGATTTTATTAAAAATTCTTTAAGATTTTTTTATAATTCTTTTAAGATTTTATTAGGATTATTAATGATTTAATTAAAATTTATTTAGGATTTCATTAGGATTGCTAGATTGTTGATTAATTGTAATATACAAGTTTATCTTCTATAACCAAGTCCTTGGTGTATTCTCAAACAAGACAACATATAATACAACAATACAAGGTATAGTTGCTTGGACAAAGAATCTAAGAATTCTTCTTGTTTTTAAATCAATATATAATTTTGAAGTCAAAATAAGATAAAAATATATTATATTAAGTTTAATAATAATTTAAAATATAAGCCAGCATGAAATATTCAAGATTCTTGTGATTTGTATATAGAATCTGTCAAGGATCCAAATAAGAAAAAGATATATAAATCAATGAAGTTTGTGTTAAAAAAAAATAACAAGATAGAAATAAGAAAGTATATATATTCAAGAAGAAACTAAAATGACTATTGCTAAAGATTAGAAAATACAAGAGACTCTTGAAGTAGACTAGAAGCAAGAAAGGAATTGACAAGAATGAAGAAGGCTTCATTCTTGTCTTTATATATACTATCTATTTAAGAATTACATGGCGACATTTTATAGGACATCAAACACGAGTTCAATTTGCAAGACACATGTCAAACTTGCAAGACAAGTTTCTTACATGTGCACCACATACTTAACTTATTCCACAAGCTACTAACACATGCGACACGTGGCTAGCTTGTTCTACAAGCTATCAACATGTACGGCACGTGGCTAGCTTGTTGGCCAAGTTTCTAACCTATTAATTACCTATAGACATATATAAAGGTGAATCCATATGTATGAAGCTTCTACAAAGCTATTCTATAAGATATTATCAATATAATCTATTTTTATCTACTTCTATCTATTCGTATTAATTAGATAGTTTTTGGAATAAATCTTATGTCTGCCACATAGTCATTGAATGTAAGCACCTTCAAGCAAATTGGACTATTCTATAAAAGAATCTACAATAGTAAGGGATTCTTTATTATAAATTTTATAATTAATCTTAATAATTAATTTTTTTTTAGAATAAAATGTGACTAAGTAAAGTTTTTTATCTTTTTATTTTTATGATAACACAATTTTTAGTGCAAAGTCCAAGGCATCAATTTTTATATAATTTTTTTTTTATAAAATCTACATATAGTAAGATTAAGACTATTATAAAAGCCATTTTAAGGTCTTAAAAAGCCTTTTCTATTTAAGGCCTCCATTCTAACTTATTCTTACATGTCAATCAATTAAGTTGAATAGCTACTTGAGAATAGTTTTTAATAAATATCCAATAAAAATTAAAAAACTCAAGAAAATATTGTATATCTTGTGCTATTTTAGGGATTGTTCAAACTTTAACAGTTTGGACATTCTTTGGATCCATTAATAAATCTTCATTTAATATGATATATCTAAAAAATTCTATGTTTGATTGGTGGAATATATATTTATCTAATTTGGCATATAAACCTATATCTTTTAATTTTTGTAGTACTAATCTTACATATTTTTCATGTTCTTCAAGACTTTTTGAATAGATCAAAATATCATCAAGATATCAAACAACAAATTTATCCAAGAATTCTAAAAAGATATTATTAATCAAATATTGGAATATAGCTAGTATATTTGTTAATCTATAAGGCATAATATTATACTCAAAATGTCCATATCTTGTCCAAAATGTCATTTTTTATTTGTTCTCTTCTATGATATGTATTAAATTATAAGCTCTACAAAGATCAATTTTTGTGTAGATCTTTGCTTGACTTAGTTGTTTAAGGAATCTTAATATCAATGATAATAGATAATAATTTTTTATTATTATCTTAATTAAATTTTAATAATTAAGGCATATTTATAAAGATCCATCCTCTTTTTTCACAAAAACATATAGATGCTCTAATAAGTAATTTTGAATGTTAAATAAAATTCTTAAAAAGATTTTTATTAATGTATTTTTATAAGGCTATTAATTTTTTTTGTAAAAGATTATATATTGGTTCAAATGGCAATTGAGCTTTTTTTTTGCAATTCTATGGTAGAATCATATGATTGATGTTATGGTAGCATGTTTCTATTTTTTTCTTCAAAAACATCTTTAAAGTCTTAATATTGAATTAAAATATCTTTTAAAATTTATTCAATTGAAATTCTTATTAAAATAACATATATCACAAATGTAACATTATTTTTTATTTTTTATATAAAAATAATAGCAAGGTGTAACATATTTTTTCTTTTGACGTTTTGGTCTTGAAGAAATTTTGTAAAGATTCCAATTAATATTAGGATTATGTAACTTAAATCAAAAAAGTCTAATGATAATAGGATTTATATGATATCAAATAATATTAAAGACAATATATAATACTTAATCTTTTAATATCACTTACAATAGCTGTGTTTCTTCAATAGCCTTAATACAAGTATTCATCCATCAATGATTTTAACAAGTATAGGATAAATCTTCTTCACTAATACTAAATCATACTTAGTTGTAAAATCTTTATTCATAAAATTTGTTAAGGCTCCAATATCTAAAATGGCTTCAATATAAATCTCACAATTTAGAATTTTTAAATGTTTAAAAAGTACAAAACAAGATATAGGATTTAGAAGTAAGAAGAGACATTTTTCTAGTAGTTGAAATTTGATGGTGTCTAGTTGCATAGTCTCTATTATGATTGGATGTCTTTTTTTTTTTAATTTAGCCAATTTTAGAATTAATGTCACACTTTGTATCTTAAATCTTCTAAACTTATTTGAAAGTTTTATTACTTTTTGCAATATAAATATATATTTTCTTGCCAACAACTATCCTATTCTTTTTGTATTAGTGGCATAAATTGAATTGCATTGATTTACATAGTTTAGGACTCATTGAATGATTCTTTGATATTCTTAAAAAAATGACAATTGCATTATATGATTATTATCAAAAATCCAATATTTTTTTTTATTGCAATTCAAATAGGCAATTGTTGCAAGTGATAACTTAAGATATGAATTTTTCTAAATTATTGATTTGAGGCATTGTAATCAATAAAGTTTTACATTGTCTCTTAAACCATATTAAAACCAAGTTATAAATGCCTTATAGTTCCAATCAAGGTCACATGTAAGTTGTTGAAATTTTGTAACATAAATTGCAATTAAACATGATCTTTGTTACAAGTTTTATATCTTTCTTTTTGCCACTCCTTTTTAATCACTATTTCCAAATGTAATAATAAATCTTTTCATAAAAGCTTCTATATTATATAATATTAAAAAATTCTTTTTTAATAATAGAATAAATCATAAATAAGAACTTTCTAATAAAATAGCACATACAAAAAATAACTTGAGTGAATTCATTTGGATAATAAAAAGGATATAAGCATAAGTATAGCCATACTTGTTGCATAAAGCTTTGAAAATTGGATCTTATTTCATCAAACTTATTTAGCATACTAGCCTTTGGTTCTTTCACAATAGTCCTTGAAACATTTGTAAAGGTCATATATGGCACATGTGTAGTATTTGCTTCTTTCAATTGAATAATTTTTTATTGTTGATTATTAATTTTTTATTTAACTTCTTTAGATATTAAATTAATATGAAATTCTTTAAAAATATATCTTTAAAAAAATTATAGTACTATTTATAACTAAAATCAATTTAAAAAAAGAAATAATGCTAAATGATATTAATTTAAAAGAGGATAATCCACAATCTCTGAAATACTTCAATGTTTTTAAAAAGAGAGATAGTCCACACTTCATAAAAAATGTAGAGCTTTGAAATTGATATCAGAAATCTTGAAAAATTGTTATAAATTAGATGAAGAAACTTATACAAGACTATAATAAGATAATAGAATAGATAGATCTTACTACAAAATAATGCAATATAAAATTAAAAATAAGATTATATATTTGTATAGTTTATATAACAAACTTTAATTACTTAATTCTTTACAATTTACATCTATTGATTGAGATGTTTATATAAAATATTATAAAAATAATTACATTACATATTAAAAATATCACATTTTTTTCATCTTATTTTATAAAATTAAATCTAAATAATTATTATATATTATTATTTTATTTTATTTATTATTATTTTTTATTTAAGAGATTATCAGAAAACCTTTAATATGAGACTAGGTGAATTTGATTCTAGTATTATGTCAATTTTGATTTTTAATAGAGGTTGTTGTTAGGAACATATACTTTAGAGGTTTATAGAATCTTTTAGAATATTTTAGAGATTCTTGAATTAGTGAAACTCTGTTGAAAAACTTCCTATTTGGTGAAAGTAACTCAAGAAGCTTCATAGTTAGTGGAAGGAGCTTGAGAAACTTCCAAGTTGGTAGAATGAGCTCGAGAAGCTTCTCAATTGATAGAAGTTGCTCAAGAAGCTTCTTAGTTTGATAGAAGCCACTCAAGAAGCGCTTTAGACAAGGATATATATGGGAATTAAGGTTGAAGAGTTCTTCAGTCTTGACAACACATTTTTTGGAGTTCTAGCTCACCTTTCTTCATATTGTTTGTATACTCATCTTCTTAATTCACATTCTTGTTGGTTTCTTTTTGAAACCTTGTTTTTATTCAAGTCTCTTGCTTTGTATTCTTAAGTCCTTGATAGTTTGCCAAGCCTACCCTCATCTTAAATATTAGGGTTGGATTTTTCTTGTTAGAGAGTAGATTATCTTTTTTTTTGAAGATATATCAATGCTTTAGAGGTTGTAGATTATCTTTCTTTAAATTAATATTTTTTTCATCATAATATTAGAACTTTATCGCTCTTATGAGAAAGTGGATCACTCTTCTTTTTGAAGGTCTTAAAGTATTTTAGAGGTTGCGGATTATCCTCCTCTACAATTATATTATTTTTTTATAGATTTATTTTTTTTCTTTTTTAAATAACTAAAGATCAAGACATTAATATGATCAAATCATTTGAATTCAAATTAGATGCCATTATAAGTGATTTTATTATATTATATGCTAGAATTACAGAGATTAAACAAGTTATTGCAGAACTTCATAACATTGTAACATTTGAAGTATCACAATCTAGACTACACCTACTATCAACTTCTACACTTGAGAATATAGTACTACCTATGATATGCCAAAGAAATCCACCTATTCAGCAATGTAAAGAGCCTTGAGTTAATCTTTTGAAGAAATATGATAGAACGTATTCAAAGTTTTGAAGATTTGTCAACCAAATTCAATTGATAATGGTTTTATAACTTGATACTTATTCAAAAAAAGAATAATAGATTGGATTGATTGGCGCCTTGCTTATAGAACAAACATTATCATGATTTGCTTCATTTTTTGAAAAAAAATCACTAATTTTGAATAACTTTGAAATTTTCATAGAAATATTTGTAGAAACATTTGAAAAACATGACAAGGCTCGTTGGATAATAGCTGAGATCTAAGCACTGCATCAAGAAGCAAGCTCTACATCAATCTATATATTCAATTTTAGGCAATTAGCATGTGACATCAATTGGCACAAAGAAGCTTTAATTAGTCAATTCTATTGGGGACTAAAAGATGATGTGAGGGATTTATTATTATCGCTTTTGAATCCATAATTGCTCAATGAAGCCATTAACTTAGTCGTAAAATATGATAATTGATTATTCCAACATCGTCAAGATCAATATTCTTGGATTTCAGCAAGACAACACATAATCTAATACATTCCTACTACATCGACAAGTATTTTGAATTCACATTCAAAAGTAGAAGATATGAAATTTGATGCAATATATTTTAAATCTTTTAGTCTATAAGAAAAGAAGTATCAGATGGAAAATGGTTTATGCTTGTATTATAGCGAGGAAGGCCATAAGATTGGCAATTATCTAAAGAAACAAAATTGACACATCACCAAAACCAATAATACAATTATTTAGGAAAACAAAGATATTTAGTTACAATAGGGACTATACGATTGGATAATTTAACATTATAAAACTATTTAAGTTCTTCTCTTTGTACTCAATTTATTCATTGTTTTATAATTTTTTTTTATTTTGGCCTTCAAAGGCTTCAGACAATTATCTTGTTAGATTTGAGATATCTAGATATTTTATAGATGACGTATTTGCTAAGCTTCATAAAATTCTTCTAGTACAGAAATCCAAATCTGTTTATGTAGAAATAATAGATGGACGACTTTTATTCTGTAATAGTATCACCTATGAAACCATGCTTATAGAAGTATTGTTTGAAGATCATAGAAGTCAAATTATATTGAATGTTATTAGGACTCTTTTAAATCCTGTTATTTTTTAACTTTCTTGATTGTAAAAGTATAATCCATCTATAAATTAGACATTACAAAGAATAATATTTTCAGTAGAAATTCCTATAAAAAAAACTTTATAAAAATTCACAAATTAGCATGCCTTTATTTATCAAAAGAAGGATTTTTATAACATTGGCCAAAGAAGGTACACTATTTGTTATTTATGTGACTCCAACTAAAGAAGATATGATTTTATTGGCAAGTATTTCAGAGTAGTATAGTAAATTTTAAGATATTTTTTAAAAGAAGAATATTGATATATTATCAAAGTATGGACTATACAATTGTGCTATAGATGTTTAAAAAGAAACACAACCACCTCTTGGACTAATTTATAATTTTTTTTAAAATGAGCTTTTGGCATTGAAGGATTATATTGATGAAAACCTTGCAAAGAACTTCATCAAGCATTCAAAGTCTCCAACTAGTGTACCTATACTCTTTGTAAAGAAAAAAGATGGTTATTTACATATGTATGTTGATTATTAGAGATTGAATAAGATAACGGTGAAGAATCATTATCTACTACCATTAATTTTAAGATTTTTGGAATAACTTAGCTAAGTGAAGATTTATATTAAGATAGATCTTTGTAAAGCATACAACTTGATACGGATCAAAAAAAGAGACAAATGAAAGATCACATTTCAGACAAGGTATGAACATTTTAAATATAATCTCATGTCCTTTGGACTAATAAATATATCTACAATCTTTTAGCATTTAATGAATGACATCTTTCGAAAACACCTAAATAAGTTTATCGTAAATTATCTTGATGATATTTTGATTTATTTAAAAAATCTAGAAGAATATAAAAAGCATGTAAAGTTGGTATTATAAAAGTTACAAGATGTAGGTTTGTATGCCAAATTAGAAAAATGTATATTTCATTAGCTAAAGATGGAATTTTTGGAATACATTGTATTTATTGAAGATTTGATGATAGATTCCAAGAAGATGGAGGTAGATATATAATGGGCCATTCTAAAGACTATGAGAGATGTATAATGTTTTCTTGGATTTATTAACTTCTATTAGATTTTCATCAAAAATTACTCTTAAGTTGCCACTTTTTTGACTTGATTGATATGCAAAGACAAGTTGGAATGGGGCCCTCAAGCAAAGAAGTCATTCCAAGACCTTAAGATGGCATTTATGATAGCCCCTATTTTAGTACATCCAAACTTTACAAAAGTATTTTATATGGAGATTAATGCTTTGTATTTTGCACTAGAGGCTATACTTTCATAAATGGATAAAGACAATAAATACCATCCTATTATATTTAATTCTTATAAATTTTCTACTACCAAAATTAATTATAAAATCTATGATAAGAAGCTTCTTGCTATTGCAGATTCTTTTCAAAAATGGCATCATTTTTTTAAAGGAGCAATACATTCTATGATTGTATACACATATCACAAGAACTTGGAATATTTTATGTTGATTTGGATTCTTAATTGCCCTCAAGCTCAATGAAATATGTCATTATTTTAATTTAATTTTTTCATCACTTATCAATGTGGAAAGCAATAAAGATTATTTAATACTTTATCAAAGAGATCATATCTTATACCAAGAATAAAAAAATCAATGTTTGATTAACAATATCCAACTTTATTGAATGTAGAACAATTTTGCCTTAGCACCACTATTACATTGATACCTATTGATTTTAGCTTCCTTGATGATGTGTGTATTATAATCACTAATGATGCTTTTGCCTTTGATATTAAGCGCCACCTCAATGAAAATATTGACAAGTTTAAGATTGAGAAACATCTTTTATACTTTAAAAAATATTTATATATCCTAAAAAGATTTATACAACTATTCATTCTTCAATCTTGCCATGATTTCTCAACTACGGATTACTTTGGATTTAATAAGACCTTCAAACTTATTTCTTAAAATTTTTGATGGCTTCAAATGTCAAAAGCTGTAAAGGACTTTGTGCTCTCTAATGACATTTGTTTAAGGTCCAAAGATCCTTTACATTGTCCTTATGGATTTTTACAATCCTTGCCTATTCCAAAATGGTCATAGTCTTCTCTCTCAATGGATTTTATTATATGTCTATCGCCATTCAGTTCATTGGATAGCATCTTTATGGTGGTTGATCAACTCACAAAGATGGCTCATTTCATTCTTTGCAAGAACGATGCTTCTAATGAAGAAATGGCAAGGCTCTTTCTTAACTATATATATCAATATCATGACCTATCAAATGATATCGCATCTAATCAAGGATCCAAATTCACATCTAAGTTTTAAAGATGTCTTTTTAAAATATTGAAGGTAGGCATTAAACTTTCTTTGGCTTTCCATCCTCAAATTGACGGCCAAACAAAATTAATTAATTAAATTTTGGAATAATATTTATGAATGTAACATCAACTATCTATAAGACAATTAGATCTTATATATATTGTTAATGGAATTTGTATATAATAATATTATTCATGCCTCAATTCAACAAATATTATTTTATTCTAATTATAAATATCACCTAAAGCTTGATTTATGAAGTATACCAAAAAACAACAATCTAGTAGCTAAAGGATTTGTAAAGCATCTATTACAACACCAAATAATCTTAAAGCTTCGATTGCAAGTAGCTCAAGATGCTTAGAAGGCATCTGTAGATAAATTTAGAAATCAACTGCTTATTTTTCATATTAGAAATAAAATTTGGCTTCTTTAAGAGAACATTAAAATCAAGCGTCCATGCAATAAATTGCACTATCAGACACTAGGATCAATTTTCATCTAAAAATAAATTAATTTAATGGTATATTACTTCAAACTACCATCTTCTATGTAAGTATATTCCATTTTCTATGCCTCTATTTTAAAGCCTTATAGAGAGTCTCGTATTCTAGAAAGAGTACAACAATTGCCACCTAATATTGATATTGAAAATCATAAAGAATATAAGGTCAAAAAGGCATTAGATTTATAGCGAAGGTGGAAAAAAATTGAAATATCTTGTTTATTGGTATTACAATGATATCAATAAGCGCACATGGGAACTAGCCAAAAATCTTGCCAATGTGCCTTAAAAGGTATAAGAATTTCATCAACTCTATCCCCACAAACTCAAACGTGTTTGAAAATAATTTCTTGGTAAAGATTGGATTCAAAAAATATTTATAAGAGGGGGAGAGTTAAATTAAAACTTTCATTAGTATGTACTTATTTGTTCCAAGATAGAATAGAGTGATAGAAGCAAATCACTGACCATGTTCAACTTTCAAATATTGAGAGATTTAGCAAAATAAGACTTAAAAGATTCACGTGCTATGCAAGCTTCAAACAAACCAATGTAATTTTTACAACCTTTAGTTGAGCAAAGCAAAGACAATATATTTCAATGCCAAGTACAACCATTATTGGAGCCATTAGGAGTAACACCCAACCATACAAGTCTCAAATCTAATGCTCGAGCTTTAATGATATTACTTGAGTTTGAAAAGATGAATCCTTCTAAGCCTGAAATCTTATTTGGAAGATGTTTTGAAGGTTGCAATGAAAATCAGATCCTTGAATAAAATGTTTCAACAACAGAGGTACTAGCTCAAGGCCATAGATGATTTCTTCGAGGACGAGTAGAACCTATTGTCTAAGAATAGAAAACAGAATATATAGCTTCATTAATACAACATATTCTTGATTTTTTACATATGTAGAAAGATTTTCAAAGTTATGAGCTTCTCTTAGAACTTGTTGCTAGAAGAAGAAGTGATATTAGGAATATACATTTCAGAGATTCATAAAATCTTCTAGAACATTCTAGAGATTCTTGAGTTAGTGAAAGTCGGTTGAGAAGCTTTCTAGTAGGTGAAAGTAGCTCAAAAAGCTTTGTAGTTAATAGAAGGAGCTCAAGAAGCTTCCAAGTTGGTAGAAGGAGCTTGAGAAGCTTCCCAGCTGGTAGAAGATGCTCAAAAAGCTTCTTAGTTTGATGGAAGCCTTTTAAGAAGCGTCCTAAACAAGGATATATAAAGAAGTCAAGGTTGAAGAGTTCTTTAATCTCAACAATATATCTCTTGGAATTCTAGTTCACCTTTCTTGGTATTGTTTGTGTACTCATTTGGTTAATTCAAGTTCTTATTGGTTTCTTTTTAAAACCTTATTCTAATTCAAGTTTCTTGCTTTGTATTATTGTATCTTTGATAATTATATTTTTTAATTATTGCTATTTGCTTAGTTCCAAAGTTGATTAAATCTTTAGTCTATTTCTAATATTTAAGCAATTATGATATTTAATTAGTAAAAAATTATATTTGATATAAATAAATAAATAAATAAATAAAATCTTATAATTATATTGACTATTCTAATTAAAAGCTCCCAATTACTTTGTAAGTTGATTACAATATAGAAATAATAGTTATTGTTGATGTAATTGTGGTCTACTTTTTTTAATATTATTTTAAGACTACCAACTAATTACTTGGTTAAAAATTTGAATCTTTTAATAAATTCTTTAAAATAATCTAATTTTTATAATTTCTTTATGTTCTCATTTTGTTAGATTTAATTAAAAAATATTTGCGACCAACTAATCAACTCAATATAAATGATTAGCCAATTTTTCTACATAGCATCACAAACCATTGCTCAAAAATAATGACATGTTATTTGTCTACATGTTGTTCGACAAATCCAACAACCACAAATTTCTTGAAATGATCCATTTCTTGTTTAACAACATCAATATTGTCTAAAACCAAACAATTGAGATTTTGGAGCAATAAATCTTTGAAACTTTGAAAATACATAGAAGAGAGAACCTTACCTTTGCTGCATGGTGTGGATCAATATCCTTCATACCTTTGTCACCTCAGCTTTCTTGCATTATCGAATTCCTATCAATTATAAGTTCAGTTTTTTCTTCCAAATACTAAAGTAATGCTCTTGGGTATTGCATTCAAGTTTGTCCTTGTTTTTTGAGTTGTTAGAGTACTACCTTGCCCCATACCAAAACTATGTACAGTTTGTGAGTTATGACATTAATTATGTAGCATACGGGGTTGTCATTATGTCTTAATCCTGATTTTTGAAGACATCCTAATCTTATTTGCAATTACTCTCAGTGAGATTGCCCTTGTCGTAGTGACATGCAGATGGCAATGATTTGCAATGATATACTTAGAGAAAAAACAGGGAAAATCGATAATTGAGGAAACCCTAAGGAAATCAGCTGGTCAGCCGTTGTTCAGTGATCCCCATGAGACCTGTCAACTCCACCCAGCTTTAGCACATCCTGTCGTGTCTCGAAGATCTTCGGCACCATTCTTCCTCCAGAAGCCTCCACTCTGCATCCGCATTCTTCATCCGTCGTGTTCTGAGAACACAACAAAGGCGACGAAGAAACAATTCGTCGACGGAGCCATCCAAGGTCGACGACGCGAGGGCATCCTCGTGGTCCGAAGCAGCGACGATGACGGAGGAGGAGGAGGATACAGACAAAGTAAACCCTAATGGCATTGGGGCTGGGCATGGAGGCTTCCTTTGGATTTCCGCTGGCATCCTGGGATCTCCGGAATTCCGGGACCACCAAGTTAGTCGCGTGATGGTTGCGGGTGTCTGCCCAATTAGTTTGACAGCTTCCTGTTTTAGCGTGAGCCCCTCCGGTTCACCTCCAAAGCCACAGCAGTGGTCCAGGCCCCGCACGAGGTGCTGCACCTACAAGCCCAATGGAGAGCAAGACACATGCGATCCCCGAGCCTCCGGCATCATGTTACGAGCGGATTCAACACACGGTGTGCGCAACTTTTTCCAGCATGGTCGCGCTTAGAATCAATCTCTCTCTCTCTCTTTTTCTCTCTCTCGCTCAATTAGTCCTTTTCTTATCCATGTGCTCCTTTTTCGAAAAGAAAACTGGGGGTTTGTTACGTAAGTTTCTGCAGTTACAGCACTCTTTTAGACGATCAGCAGGGATTAAGTCATGTCGGACAAGTTTACTTTTTCTCTTTTTGAAAAAAGACGACTCAAGAAGAAAGTTGCGAAGAGATTTTTGTTGCGTAAATTCGAGTTTTCACTGCCCAAAACATTCACTTTCAATGCGGCAGTTTCGATATTTTTATTCCTATTTTTATTTTCCTACTCTTCTATACAAATATTGTTGTCGCTGTGTACTCGAAATTTGCAATTCATCACAAAAAAATTAGTTCCAGTTTAAATATTTTGTTTTTTTTCAAATGTGGTTTTACACCCAGATTTTATCCACTAATATCTGTCAAACTGTAGACTTTTAGGGGTCGAGAATCCTGTGGGGGCTGGATCATTCCTCGGAGAATTAGATGCTTTACACAAAATTCAAATGGCTTATTATTGGCGAGTCACTGAATGACATATCTCAAGTGGGTTCGGCATCTCTGGACGTGGACTTTGAGTGTGAGTTAGAATGCGAAATCATGATGCTGTTGCAGAGCACGAAACATCATCCTCGTCAAGCATATGTGTTACAGATATGGCCTGGCTTGACAAAGTCTGTCATATAGGAACGGGACCACTGCAGTCAGGACTCAGCTCCACGTGAGCTCGCCTGAATTGATGTTCCTGTAATATCCAGTTAGTTTATTCAGGAAAAAAAGATGTGCAGTGAATGGATTGCTCACAATCCGGATCAGAACTGGAGTGTTACACATGGAACGAGGAGCCCGGCAATGAAGTTCTTATCGCTACAGACAGTATCCTCTTGTGTGTAGTGATATTGTGGCAGCAATTTGCGCATGTCACGAGTTGCAATTCAACAGCCTACTTATCGTGAAACGAATGAATTTTCTCTGCGAATGAGTTAATCATCCTGGACAGAGATGACTTGCCGTATTGTGTGGACCGAGTGACAAGAAATTGTACCACATCGTTGAACAGGTGACCGGCTCAAAGGGCGACTCGTTAAATTGATCTAGAACTTGGTAACAAATAGAAAGGCAAAGTAAACTGCCTTTCTACAAAACTAACCTCAACAAGATGAGGAGGAAGAAACTCTTTCCCTTTCCCTGATGTGGGTGTCGACAAGATCACTCGCACACCCGCCGCAATAGACTTACCCCTGTCGATCCGTTTCTTTCTACAACAGCTCTACCTCTTGCCAATGGGATGGTAAGTCCTTGCTAGTTCCTTTCCCTCCCCCGCAACAAACTGCCAAACATCTACGGATATCTGCAGCTGAAAAAAAATTTGGAAGAATCGAAAGTCATGTGCTAACGTACACTGTCTCAGCGTGACTGCTACAATGGATATGTGAGCATTGAATGTACCTCAGGCTCTTTCTGCGTACCGTATTACGAGAAGAATCTAATGTTCTAGTGTAACAGAGCAATCAAGGGAAAAAAGCAAAAATGTTGGAAGCTAAATTTTTCGTTGTTGTCTACAAGTCGGGGATGTTGGTTGCCTTGTCAACATCGGTCACCTTTGGCGTGTCGCAAAAAACATCTGTTAGAGTGTCGAATGATAAGTTCGGAAGGTCTGGGAGATCGAGCAGGGGGGGCGGCGGCGGCGCGAGTATCGGACTTGCCACATCGTCCCAACAACCATTCATATCATCGAAATCTGGGCATGGCTTCAGTAGGAAACGCTGCTCTTGTATGTTGCTCCACGCATATGCCTCAGGTGCATCCAGTGACCGATGGCTCGAAGTGCTGCTATCACGCCAAAATGAGCTGGGCGAGCCTTCATCAATGACGTCGACTCCTCGTAGAATGGCTGGAGATGTTTCGGATGAAACTGGCGGGCCTTGGTCCGTGAAAGAACTAGCTGCGGTTATGCTGCTCAGCATTTTATCATGCTGAGATTCAACCGAGCTGGTTATTGACTGAAATGTCTCAGACTCGAAGTCAAAGCTGCCGAACTCGGTGGCAAAAGAATTTTCAGCAGATCCCTCCGAAATTGAGTACTCGAATTTCTTGGCCACTTCGAGACTCGAGCAGTCTTGGCATGTGTCGTCGCTTACAGGAGGCGCAGTGAACGTCGTCGTTTCCTTGGGAGGTACAAGTGCCGTCACAGGCTGGTCAGGGTACTGTGGTGTTGCTGTAAAAGCAGGGCCCATTTCTCTAGACGTGTCGCGAGCAGGTCCATTAGTTGGCTGGTACTGATCAGTCTGAAACGGAGTGTCAGTCTGAGCAGTGCTACTTTTCGAGTACGTCACCGTGCACGGATTGTGAATGCCATTCTCATGCAGGCCTCTTCCCTGCCTATCTGCGTAAGGACAATCTGCACCAAGCTCACAATGAATGTTAGGAGAGCGAAGGCCCAAAGATCGAGTGTATTTGCTCTGGAACAGTCCTGCAGACATCTCCAGAGGGACTGCAAAGTTTTGCCGAAGCTGCTGCCGATCGGGGGGCAATTCGCATGAGTTTGGTCTTATTTGTAAATTTATTGGAACCTGGGAGAGGTAGAATCGCTCAGACCCAACGTTGCATGATGACGCAGAGGGAGGTGCGTTGGCAAAACTTGGAACTGCTCGGGGTGAGGAGTTGAGACGGGCGCTGGCACTAGAAGTCCACCACTGAGGATCATGATTGAAATTGCACCCAGCAGGAAGCCCAATGCTCTCCACACTGCAGGACGACGATCGACGTGGGTGCGTCGTGTCAACTCTCATGCCGTAATTATCCGTCTTCCCTCCATCATTTCCCATGAGCGCGATAGTAGCAGCACCTGGACCCATAATTTTGTTCGAATTCATATGTGCGAAATGGTATTCCACGCCGTGAGTACCTGTGGGAGCAATATTTTCTGGCTTCTGATACGTCTCATGTGGTAGGTTGAGCCTCGCTCCAGGACCGTGGTAAACAAGTGCTGCTTCATCATAAGCTCTAGCAGCCTCCAAAGCG
This sequence comes from Physcomitrellopsis africana, assembly GCA_036785485.1. Taxonomy (NCBI): domain Eukaryota; kingdom Viridiplantae; phylum Streptophyta; class Bryopsida; order Funariales; family Funariaceae; genus Physcomitrellopsis; species Physcomitrellopsis africana. The sequence continues at coordinate 290,894 of JAWRVF010000059.1, read as the reverse complement.
GTACTAAATGTCCCTAACCACATGCGCGTCCTCAACCTCGGCTCTCGAATCTCAGCAACCCATCGACCCCACTGCCGCTGCCTCACTCCTCGATACTGATGTAACCCATTCTCTGGACCCCCTCGCCTTTTGCGCACTCGCTCCTGCCCACCACCAGTCCCCGATGACGAAGACCCCGCAGCCCCCCTTTTCTTCCTCCCTCTCGCCTTAGCTTCCACAGTTATAGCACCAGACTTCGAGTCCACGTCCGAGGCGCTACTATTCGTCTCTGAACTCACATCCACATGATCATGCTCCGCCTCCAACTGCTCAGGCACCAGCAGCGCAGCTTGTTCTCCAGCCTTCTCCTGTCTGTCAACGACAGGTTGACAAGACGACGTTGCGCTCGGCGGCTGCTGCTGCCTAACCATATCCATTTCAATTTCAGTCATTTCGATTGCTGCTAGAATCACCAACAAGCTAGCACAGCTCGGCCCAGCCCCAGGCCTGAAGTATCAATAAGAAAACTGCCGACGACCCTCCCACACCCCCACACTATTACCCGACCCGACGTCGAGGAATCTAGAGCAGCTGACACTCCCAAAATCTATCCCTTCCTGCAGCTGCAAGGAATCAATTCAGGGCGGAATCCAAAAGCTACACTCTAAAAGCAATCTGCGGGTGGGCAACGTCGATCTCGCTCCCAACTGTATGTTACATTCCTTATTCATCATGCCAACTGTGCCAAGGATTGCTACTAAATCGGATAACGCTGCCACTAGCAGATGAGCCGGTTTCCATCGGAGACAGCGAACCTAGTAAACAATCCAGGAACTGCGTCGTATCCTCTTTGGCTTGCCGAGAATTTTGGTAACTTGCTAATCAATCAACATGTGTTGTGGTCCCCAAAAGAATTTTTCTCTCGCAATTCTGCTTAATTCCTATCTTCGATTTGCCCCACACTAGTCTACAAGCTTCAACAAGCCTTCACGTCCACACCCTACTCTCGCAGGGTTTCCCAGACCCAGGACCGGGCAATTTGTACTCTTCTCATAAATTTCCGAGAGTCACGAGTACATTTCCTCCCCGTTTCCTCCCAAGTGTCAGTCCTTCGAGATTCATGTATCAAATCCACCATCGTCTAATTTCAGCCTGCCACACTTTCTGAGGTAGCACAAAGTGCCCTCCTTGTTTTAGACGGAACATGCCCTCTTCAGGATAAGCTGAATTTACTATACCTGGCACCAGTAACCCCACCATGTTACTCACCTCCGCCCCCCCCGCTCTCCTCGACAAAATCTCCCCACATCTCCAAAAGTTTAAAAAATTGCAAAACCCAATCCCTCATCACAGGCCGAATCTTACCCCACATCACTACCAAACCTCTTAATTATTCATTACCCACACAATCACACACAGACATGTATATGTATATATTCTCATACGCATATTCCTTCTGGGACAACCACCATGATCTGAGAGATCAGCGATTCGTTGCACCCAGCGCAGGGCGCAAGACTCCGCTTAAAACTGGGGATTGACAGCAATCCTTTGTTGGGACTGACCTGGGAGTTGAGTGCAAGAAACAAATGGAGAATTGCCACTTTGCTGATGCTGCGATGTAGAGTTCATGGATTGTCACATGAGTTCAAACTGCTGCATTGCTTGCGTTTATTTTGTTTTTTTTGTTGTTAGTTTCTGTGACGAGCACTGGTTTAATGTCGATAAATAGAGCTCTTCAGTATGAATGAGATTGTCAAGGGTTTTTCATATGAATGATTAACATCTACCACAAGTAAGAGACTCTTCAGGGATTTTTTTATCCCCTGAACTTTTTATGAGGTACAAGTGTTGCAATTGTACTTTGGGCACGTTTCTACTGCTTGCAAGCAGTGAATGAATTTAATTTCCAGTTTACACCAAAATTATAAAGATTCTTTTACACTACTCTTAAATATTCATGCATCGACAGTAATCTTATTATGCATTTCTTTAATCTATTCTGTATTATTATTAAAATAATTGCATATATGCAGGTTCTATAGATTAAAAATATCATCTTGATTGTTTTTTTTAATAAATAAATATTTTTATATGATGATTTTTGAAATTGACTTATTAAAGCATAAAACACCATGCTTCAAAATTTCAGATTAGACAATCCATGTAGAATTTGTTGTAATTACGCAAAAATTTCATGCTCATGTTTCACTAATAATTGAGATTAATTAAGTATTTCAAACTATGTCACAAAATAACACAAACGATTCATTTTTGAATCGTTCACTTGTATTCATATCTAACTGTATAAAATCTTCATATATATATATATATATATATATATATGTATGTATACATACATACATATGTATTGCAATAAGGTAATGATATGTGCCATATTTAATTTGTATTTTTATGTAAACACAAAAGTACACATTTAAATAATAAATCCATGATTTAGTAGAAAAGTGAGTATGTATAAAAATTACTTGGTGCTGTTCATGTGAACCTCCAAGTTTCAGTCATTGAATTATTTTAAACGAAATAATTACCAATTCATTTCTTTTTCTTTTTGTAACTCTGGTCTACCAAGATTAAAGTCTCTGCAAGGGAATCTCAATGAATTATGAGTTGCTTTCATGTATCTGCTTTCATGTATCTGCTTTGATGCATAAAACCATGCAGTTGGACTTTGGTGTGATTGATTAATAAACATAAAGTTCATGATGAGCTCAATGCACATCATATGCAAATTGTTCAAAGGGCTTCAGAGTGTCACTTGGACCAGTCAAAAAGTGATAGGTTGCTTTCCTATCTAAAACTTGGAATGGATGAATTTTAATTATTTTAAATATTACATTAAAACAGATTGATTAAATTGAATTGTTGTTCAAGGTGAGGAACATGAAGGGTCACAATAAGACTACAAGGGAAAAGAATTTAAAAGACTTGAGAATGCTCAGCCCCCCTATGTTGATATGAATTAGAAGAATTATTTTTTTCAAAAATGATACTATTGGTATCACAATCATGATGATTGTTATTATTATTATATAATCTAGGAAGATGCTAGAAGGAGTCACCCTCTTCATAATTTAAAACAAAATTAGTACACAAACCCACTTGGCAAAAAAGTCCAATTAAACCTTCGTCACCATATTTACTTATTCATGAATTGCTTGATGAGGTTACAAGTCTTGTGAATGGCTTAGAAACAAGATTTTCATTTTTTTTCTAAAAAGGCACATGAATAAACATGTGGCTTAACATGCAGCCCATTGCTTGGCAATCACATATATTCTCATCCTTGTCACCAATTAATGTGTTTTATTTGAAGATGGGCTAAAGATGGTAGATTGCCATGAAGCAATCCGTGTCAGGAATGAAGCAATCCGTGTCAGGAATGAAGCAATCCATGTAGAGGAAGAAGGAGAAGAAGGGTTTTTGTCAAGGTGCAGTATGAAAAGGGAAACTGAGAGTTAGGATACTCCTACAGAAGCTGCCATTGCACTTCAGACCTTATTAATCTCTGCCTTGCTTTTTCTAAGCAATACAAGGGAACTAGAGCAGTCATTCATCCATCCGCAAGAGAATTCATTCAATATTCCATGTATGTCTCAAGATTATTCATTCATTTATAAATTCATCCATCCATGTTTGCCATGCGGGAGGAACACGGGGGGCCATGTTCTCAACTGCAGTAAAGTATACTGCTCCTTCCTCGACATTACAATATTATGCCACGCTGGATTTCATGACGAAATGGGCAGAATCTTCCGGTGTGCGAGTCCATTCTCTGTTGGAATCGTCTTCTTCACTTATTGGCCATAAAAGGCAATAAGAGGCAGTGGGCATTATTATGAAGCATTCTGGGAGGACACTCTGCTACGACTTGGAAATAGGGCAAAAGATATTGAGGTCTTAATAGAAAAAGAGTGAGGGATTTTTAAGTAAAATAAAAATGTTAATAAATCATGATTTGCAGTCAGAAAGTTCTGCGTAGGTAATATTTTATTCTTTTATAAAGTTATGTTGAAAAATCAATTGTTGGTATCTTTTCGCTACAGAGAGTGTTATTGGTATTATTATTATTATTCTCATCAGTAGTACTACCGCTATTATTTTTGTAAACAGAAAATACGCCATCCTCTGTGGTGGTTCACACAAGTATAAGACTAGGCTCTTTGATGTCATTTAAAATGTACCCACATTAATTTAGTATACCACATCTTTTGAATTTCTCACAGCCATTAAGATTTTGCCACATTAGGACACCACTTAAAGCTACCACATAGGTGAATGCTTTTGCGACACTCATGAATGTGGTTCAGACACTTAAGGAAGCATGTACTTAAACTTTTCCACGTCTGTAAGGTGTCAGTGAATAAGCTATTAGTGATATTCTACCTCCTCATGCCAAAACCACAATCAACATTCTTGAGGACTCGAGCTCAAATCCTACTTCAATTCTTCCATTTCTCTGAATTGATCCTTAGACTGGTTGGGTTAGATGTTCAACAAGCCATGGCACCGTCACTTCTCCTCAATCTCAGGTCTTCAATAGCATCACAATTAACAATTAACAGTAAGGGTTTGCTACAGACAAATGGAATTATTGGAGGGCCTGAAAGAATTACAACGAGAAAAAAGATCGATGGAAGAGGTAGCAATGACCAAGGCAACAACACCAGTTGTATCAGCCTTGAACGAACACTTTGATTAAATCGCTTTTAACACACCACAGCAACTACACTGTATGTTTCAGGCCAGTTTCTGTGTAAGGTGGTAATCGGGCTAAAAGTCGGTGTCATTACCGTCTTAAGCGACACTTGCGTTTAGTGCAAAGCAAATCAAAATCATACCTTACATTCAGTGACTTCTGTTTACCTTTCCAAACAGGCCGTGTCTAAGAAACCACATAAAGCGAGGTGAATTCTCTGTAAATCTACAGGAAAAAAAATCATATGATTGTACCTTTCCTCATTATCACCTAAAATTCAATGAGGCTTGTGAGCAGTGCAGTTGGTAAGAGCAACCTATGCACTTAATTTTACAGCAACAACTGAAATAATTATAGTCGATTGGTCATCGTAAAGATGCCTTGTAAGTATCCACAATCTTTTGGTCAAGTGAGTGATAAATTGGCATTTTCTTCAGCCGCTTCGTATCCAGGTCCAAAAAGGCAACCTGATTGAGTGACAAAACGTTAGCAAACATGCAATAGAATGTGCAGTTTCACAGATCAAACATGCTTATTAACGTCATATTTTTCTTACCTTGTAAATGTATTGCTGGCCAGTGGTTGGACATGCCACGATAGAAGCAGATGGTACAGGAAATGCTTCCCCTTGTCTGTTATGCAATGGCCGTAAAGTAAGCATGAGACCACAATCTTTGGCAGTCCCTGCAATTAAGAAGTTTCGAACCACACAGCAACTTTGTTTCCAAGTCAAAGATTTGATCCATTCCTTGTCTCTGTTCTTCAGTTCATCCTCAGCCTCCAAAGCTAGATTCTCAATGCGGGTGAGACAAGACCCATCAATGGAGTTCCCATTTTCAGACAGCGGGGTAAATACTGCCTCAGAGCTGTCATCTGCGTCTGATGAGCATAAAACGAACACTTGACTGAGGAGTAGTACATTAATAGTTGGGTTATGATAGTTAGGCTATAAAGCGCTACGAATTGGTTTGATTTTTCTGCTTCATTCTTAGTATTATGTGATATCATCCTCAGAATACCGCATTAACCGCACCAGGTTGACTGGTTTCAAAGAGGAAAATAAGAGCACTTTCTTTGCACAATCTTTACTGGTTAAGCAAAAAAAAAAAAACTAATTCTGTAGCAGTTTATTCCGTCGAAGGATCCCAAAACATTGAGGATGACAAAACCTGGCTCTAGTCTTTGAGCTGCCCGACAACCTCCACAATCGCAACCAATACAAGAAACTTGGTACAGCAGAAAGAACCGTAACTGACCAGCATTGTCGGCCATCTCCATAAACTTGTCATACGCCAATATTGCACCCTCAATGTCATATGCATCTAGTTTCTGCACCCTTAGCAGCTGATCCAGAGCTTTACTCTGGTTCAGTGCACTTGCCACCAGTCGTTGGAACACCGATACACGTTCACCCTCTGGAGCTACTGACACAGCTGCAAGTTTCTCCTCCAGTGAGAGAATTTCTTCATCAATGGATTGACCATCTGCAGGGGCTCCAAAAACTTGTTCTCCTTCCAAGAAAACTCGGACATTATTCTGAGGTGTCTCAAACAGATCAACTAAAGCCTTGTTGATCCTTTCGTCAGATCCCGAGAAAAGGTCCAAAGGTGAGTACTTGCTTATCGCCTTTGCCTGTTCATACGCACGCAGATAAGACCGAGAAAGAAATTAGCATAAAAAACCAATTCTAGAAAATTCATCGGCTTATGTTCAGCAGAGGCTAACAAAAACATTCAATCAATTCTAATACGATATTTGGCACACAAAACCATGATCCTTACACGCAACAAGGTGAAAGTACACATTAGATCTAACTTACCACTAATACTATGAAATTAGAAGGAAAAACTTAACTTCATTTTTACACATAGCATGCGCTTTAACTTCCAATCCATCTAGTCAAACATCAATCTTTAGATGGAAAGGTTTAATAAGGGACAATTAAGCACGTTAACGATGTACGCATATGGATAGAATCACAAGAATCAAACCTTGCCCTCTTGAAGCTTCAGGTGCTGGAGCATTGTAAAACGTGGCACATGCCGTTTCACATTATTCTCATCAGAAATAGTTGCTGCTGTTGGCAAAAAACCCCATTTTGGCTAGAAAACCCATAAACACTACCTTTTGTTCAGTAAACAGTATCACAATCGTGAAGCTAAACATTGAAGAAAGAACATTTCAATTTGTTGATAGATAACAGTTATAAGTGTACTCTACTGAGCATATCTAGCAATCATGAAGTATATGCGCTAAGACTGTCGAGCGTCCTATTGTGCGAAAATCATATTAAAAAGCAAACTCTCGTTCACATCACCTTGAGTTCGACAGTGATGGTTTGTGGCAATTCCCTTGCATTGCCTGCCAAAAAAACAATATAGAGAATTTCAGATTTTCAGTAGAACCATACGAACCATCCAAATTCAGTTCAAGCCTTTATCGAAAATAACAACATTTCATACAAGAAAACGTACAAACATCACAAGTATCATTGTACGTGAAAGGAGTAGTCTAGCTACTCCAGAGATGTTTACTTCTCAGGTTAACAGAACCCACAATCAAATAATGACTTGACATGCAAACAACAACGTAATTACTGTAATTTTACTTACTTCGCAAGGCGGGAAAAGAGGAATGATCTGCAATCATCAGAGCAAGACCTCCCGTCATATCCATCTGGGCATCCTTCCGCCTCCATTCCGGTTGATTGACAACAACTTCTTTGGAAACAGCCTCCAGGAATCCCGTTGTAAGGAAAACCAACATCTGCAGAACAGCCATCCAGCGTACTCAGTATCACATGCAGAACTTTTTGTTCCAGATTCGTACTGTTCTCAACAAGGTTTATCCTACTTTGAGACCACTCATTTAACTACTTCAAAAGAATGTAGATTTCATTAAAGCTTCATATTTCTCAATTTGACAAGATCAAAGAGCATGCTTTTATAACTACTTTCCTCGCAGTACTGAAAGGTGATCAGAAGATACGTACCCCGGCATCGATGTGATCTTTTCCCAGTAAAGGCTGCATGATTTCACAAGCATAAGCATGTGCCAGGGCTGCAGATGTTGTCGCCTCACACATGCTTGGCCACTCTCTCCACAACTTTATTTCATGCTCAGTTAAAACCGGCTTCGCATCTTTCTTCACTTGATTCTGGGTTCCATTATCAATTAACCCACTAGGACTTCTGGAAGCTTTGCGTATGCGCAGAACTCTCCCAACCTGCCAGCACCATTCATCAAATCTGGTTTCTAGGCTTCGTCACATCAACTGAAGGTGAAAACACCCCTAGCTTAAGAGAGAACTCCTTCATACAACTACATTCCCTGCCAAAGGTCAGATAATCGCCAAAACATGCATAAATGAGCATAAATCACCATACAGTAAGCGCCTCATGTACTTGTATACATCCGGACTTTCGGCCAGCTATGCTGGCTCAGGGACCTGTTTAAACACGGAAAAGAAAGAGCTCTTACAAATGAAGGGTTTTCGCCATCGTAAGCCAGCACGATATTAGCAGCGCCTTCACCTCTGTATGACCAGCCTTCCGCATCCTCTTCACACAACTTCATTCCTCTCACAACCTGGGAGTATGGCTTGTCCGCACTATCGGTTCCAACGAAACCGTTCTCAGACCCAATATTTGAAATGGACACCATCCCTATAAACTCTTCCAGTGACTAAATTCACTCTGTTGCTTTCTCCTTACGAAACATGTACTTGTACTCAAAATGCTCGTCTGCCTTTCGTCGATACAGAAGCTTGCACCTGAGAAATGCAGGATAGTGAAGATAGCTTAGAAACGATACAATGAATCTTCGACTAAATCGTGACTCCAAAATCTTAACTACATCAAAATCCTGCCTTCAGCTATCTCAACTGTGACACGTCTCGTGATAAATCAACCTCGGTCGTGTCTCCCCTTTTCGTTTCTAACTATCATCTTAGATGGACCGTCGTTGAGTTGTGTCCAGGTTTAACCAAACAAACCTATAAGTGATTCACAGGCATTCTGAGTTTCCAACCGACTGTCTATGCTCCCCACACAGTCAAAATAATTATTGAAAAGAGAATACTGAACAAAACTTCAACTTAGAAAAACTCTACGCCATCCAACGACAAGCTATAAAATGAAGATCCCGAGAGTCCAAAGAGTACGACAACAGAAAAGAGAAAAAATAACAAGTGAATGCTCTCCTGTGTTGCCAACTGCCGGCAACCTTTCGAGAAAACAAGGACAGAATGTCGAATAATAAGAATAATACCCTAACAGACAACCTCCAAGAGCACAGGCGCTTGAAGATACACAGATTCACTCTCCAAAAAGTGTTAACAGCTCAACAATTTATACCAACCAACGAACCCCGAACGACATCTTTAGCGCATGCCCTGAAATGCACTAGGTGTGACAATCCTAAAGAAACCCAATCACAATGCCACGACTGCCGAAATTAAGCTCGAAGGGTATCAGGTCAATGCGGGACGGTAATATGTACCGGGAATAGACATAAGCCCGGCTGGCGAGTGAGGAATTCGGTATTACAAAGAACAGATGGGGTCAAAATTGACAGCTAATACAAGATTCTCGTTGCGCCAGTCGGAAACAGAAGGGTCCGATGCGACATTGGATGGGCAGGGTCTTCGTGGAGGAAGACCTCGACGAGCGTCAAGTCACTCGGGATTCCGTCGTCAACTCGACACGGATACCTCGGACAGCGAATCTCGTTGAATCTCGGGTGGAGTGAGGCAGTACCCCGGGTGAGGTTGTCTTTGCCAATTCTTCCTGCATTTGCTATATATGGGCACCCACAAACCGAATCCGGGGCTCAATCTGGTAACCCATCGCCAGGTCTCCACCAGATGCTTGCAGCAAGCCCACTTTGAATACAAGCCCTACAGGCTCGATTGAACGGTGGGTGTGGGAATAAGAGGATGGCGTGAACATCCTCGCACCGCCTCCACACTCGCAAAACGCACAACACCATCCTGCCCAGACCAGTGACTCTTCATGATCCCTTGGATGACTTCGTCGTGGTTTGGTGGATAATATTCATTTGTGGAAGTATTCCGTTCCTGGAGACAAGGAATGGGACCAGGAGTCAAAGCCAAAAGTCAATGAGTGACTTTTGGGGAAGGTGAGCATCGAACTTTGAAAGAATGTGTGCATCGTTTGAATGGGAGTGTGGAATGGCATTGTTCGATATAATGTTCCCCTCATTCCATTCTGCAAAGTAGTGTGGATTTGTGTGGAACTAAACATTTAAAATTTGTAAATGTAGTGATTATTGTGCATTTTGGGATTTTGTGCAGCAGGTAACATGATTTATTAGTTTTTCTTTTTTTTTTGGTACATGTGATGGAGTTCTTTAGCCTGGAATATGGATTTTATTCTGAATGTTAGCACAATAAAATGTATAAATTTTTTTAAAATGTGTTGGGAAAAAAAAATTTATCACGTGAAGTGTGTGTGTGTGTGTGTGTGTGTGAATATGTATGTATGCATTTGATGTTTCACATAATAAGTATCTGAAATCTTCTTTTCTTTTCTTTTCTTTTATTTTAATGTTCTATAGGTGTGCACAAAAACAAATTAGCCGATGTAGCTTATTTCATGTACACATTCAACACCATGTATAAGGTATTTCGTTTTATTTAGTAATTATTGTATATTGAATATTTAAATACAAAATAAAGTAATAATGTAAATACATACAACCCACTTAGCTGTCATGCATTTGAATTCTCTTTAATTTCAGACATTTAAAAATATTGTACGTAGTTGTTAAGTTTTATTGTTTTAAATTCTTTTAAGTTGCATTGTGACATTTTTTGGGTGAAAAAAAGGTGTAGAATCCAAATAAGTATTTAAGGCACATTTATCACAACTTCAAGATATTTTTAATTTAGATATTTTATAGTTTCTTAAGAAATGCCTGAAAATAGAACTTCCTTGTAGAATTGTCTTATACATTGTTATTATTTTTGGATCCTATCATAAAATAGAGCACTCTATAATTTGCACTTCCAAGACTCCACTATGATATTCTGATTATATATAAAAATTTATCTACTTACAGGATTAAAGAATTTTCTTCTTATTATTATTTTAATTCTTAATTTTTTATTTTTGATTGTTAACTTGAATTCTTTTGTTTTTTTTTTGTTTTTGATTGTTTTTAAATTTAAAAAAATAAAAAAATAAACATTGTATACTAGTTGCCTACTTGTACCTTCTTTTTTGGATGTTTATTTATTTATCAAGTAATTCAATAATTGTGAAAAGGCTCTGTTACAGTACAAATAGCCATCAATATAATAAAAATATCAAAGGGTATTCAAAAAAATCATTGCTACTTTTTTAATTTGAAATTTTAATATTTCACAGAATGTTTTGCTCAAAATACACACCTGATTAATAGGATTTGTAATACTATCAGACATAAGAAAAAAATATCAATACTCTTCGCAACTGAATGTTTCGAGAAGTTTATACATAATTATACCATTAATTTTTCATTTCAGGATTTTTTTATTTTTATTTTTATTTTTAAACTTAAAATTAGAATACAGTGTAAAAGACTAACGTTGTACTGGCATAAAATTTGTTACTATGTGTTACCTTCAAGCATTTTCTTTAGTTAAAAATCTGTTCATCGAAGGAATGTGTTCATTGATGGAGTTATTACATTGAATGAATACATGCATCGACAGATTACGTTCATCGACCTGCTTTGTTCATTGTAAGAATCTGATCACAATTCAAGCACAACAACGCTCACTCTGGCTGTAACGGTGACTCACCGACTGATGACTCCAGCCAAAGTGAGATCAACATGGTGTAAGCCTTGAACGCTCACTCTTGCTCTCCCTCGGTCATGCTCTCTCAACAATCTTGTCCCGCACATTGCCCCTTCCTGCTCACCGTCGATGAGGAATACGTAGTTGGTTTTCGCTCTCCACTCACAATTTCTCCTCGGAGGTTTCGATGTCGTTTTATCAGCTTCTGAAAGGAATTTTCCACTAGTAACCAGGCTAGATAAGGTGTGTGATCGGTCGTGTCACAAATCTTCCGCCTAGAATGGAAGAATGCTATGGATAGTAACATTGTTTGTGCATGTTTAGTGGATTCATTACGGTGTAAAGAAGCATGTGCGAGGAGTACTCCACAAGGGAAAAAGGTTTTAGAAAGATGAAGGAAAAGTTTCACGTTGTTGATGGTTTGTTTGTTGCTGCTGTTAGCGTTATGGTGCGCGTTTAGGACGTGCGCTGAGGTTAGGGTTCCATTTGATCTATGGAGCAAAATGTATGCCAAGTTATATGATAATTGATCACCTTCTCAGTTTCTTCATGTTTCAATAATCTCTGTATTTTTATTTAATGTATTTATTTATTTCCCTCATGGAAGTTAGACTAGTATGTTGCAAGTTGAAGGAAAATGTGTTCAGAAATTTCATGCACTGCAGTGTATTTGTAGCTGTTTGGCTCGACGGAAAACCTTGAGAATCGATTCGCTTGGTTTCCTTGTTCGCAACGTTCACATCAGGTAGTCGTCTCCTAAGGTTTACATTGTTCTCATTATTTTGCTGGTGATGCTTAGCTCATGTATTTTGTTTGTGCTGTTGTTGCTTCTTTGATATCATGCAGTAAGTGGATTTGTTTTTGTCCTTTCAGACTTCTCCATTTTTCTTGTAAATTAAGTTAGCTGAGAGCCTGATCCTGTATTACAGCTAGTCTTCGCGTCTGTTTCTGGGCGTGAACCAATAAAAGCACTTACAGAATCATTTCCTCTCAACCTTGTCCTGGGAATGCGTAAGTAGATGCCAAACAGCTTTATAGCAGTCCCTCTAGAGTGACGGTTCATTCACAATGCCATACAAGCATGCATGCCTATAATTATATGCAGATGCACTTCGAGGGATCTCCAAATATGGCTGAGAAGCGTGTCAAGTTGATAAGCTCTGACAGCGATGTGTTCGAAGTCGACGAGGCTGTGGCGTTCGAGTCTGAAACTCTGAAGAACATGATTCAGGATACAGGGACAGACGTCCCCATCTCTATACCAAATGTATCGAGCGATATCTTGGCGAAGGTTCTTGAGTATTGCACGTATCATGTAGAGACCATGGAGACACATGAAGATAAGCCACTCATTACCGATGCCGAGATCAAAGAGTGGGATGCAGATTTCGTGGATGTTCATCCGGCAACCTTGTATGGTCTGATACTGGTATGAAGTATCTCTCCAGTCTAAATGTTTGCAGTTTCATTGTCTACTGTTTGATGCAATTCATGTTTATGAAGATGTCCATGCGGCAAATTGCAACTGGCAGTGATCATTTTAAAATTCGATTTGATCAATGTTGGTTCTATTCGGCTCGTTGGGCTGGTGATTGTAAAGTTAGATATCTATTGACCGTGCAGTGCAGGTTGTTACTGTCTTGATTTGAACATTGGCGCTATTCAACCTTCATGCGTACTTTCAAACATCGTTTAATGCTAATCTACATCGTGATCAGGCGGCAAACTACTTAAACATCAAGAATTTGCTGGACCTGATCTGCCAGGCTGTTGCGGACAACATCAGGGGTAAGACTGCTGAAGAGATTCGGGAAATACTCCACATCAAGGACGATTTTACTTATGAGGAGGAAAAGGAAATCCGAAGAGAGACTAAGTGGGCGTTCAATTAAACTTTCGGCTTGTCAGAAGTATACAGCATGTTTTGGAGCAATGCGAAATTGTAAGTCAAGGTGTCTATGCGAAGGTGTCCAGATCACTGCTCGGAGAAAGTTTTGAGTCTGAGATCAATTTGTAAAGAATGTGAAGAAAATCTGTATAGGAGTCCCAATCTCCTTCGGCTGCAAGCTCTTTGCTGAAGATGTTTGTTCAAACCTTGTTGTGAAAACAATTTTGAGTACAGTGTCACGTATGTGAACCCTGCATCAAATTGATGCTCATTGTGACGAATCAAGATCATAAGTGTGGTACTTAAATACAGAACATCGTCTTCTTTGGTTCGACTTGTGCGCTAATAAAATCTTCGATGTTGTTTAGGTTCCCTCTACTTATCTCACATGATAGGTTCTCTCCTCTTACCATAACGTGGTGGCTATTTTAATGTTGCCGTCCTGCAGTGTTTGCTTGAAATGAGAGAGGACTTCTTTTCTTTCATCATATTGATAGTCAACTGCGGCGGAAATATTTTTCAGAGGTTTATCACCCGCCCCTCCAGGATCCAAATCTGCATGGGACCTGGTTTCTGAAGGTCCAACACGTACATCATTTTGATATAGACCTTCGCCTCTTCAGAATCGGCACATCTGAATGTCTTCTTTAAAATCTCTTCCACCTGCACGATTCAAACAAGCCTCTCCTGATGAACTTAGCCGCAAGTTTTCTTGACATAAAACAAGCTCCTATAGAAACTATATCGCACATCGCGTTGTTATTACTTGGGCTTGAGCACACACATGAACTACTCGAGATTAGAATCAACTCTAAGAAGTCCAACGATGTAAATGCTACTCCCTGTACTATCACTTTTCTGTCTAACTTTGGATGGACCTGAACCAGCACACATTGTTCATAATCAACTATTCATACAGACCTAAAAAATATCCTCTGTTTTCATATTCTCATTTCTGAAATTCGAATGCGACAGGTAGCCAAGGATGCGGATATTTATGGCGGCGCACCAGAAAGAAGAGATGAAGAAGTCCCTTCGACATCAACACTGCCCGAATTCATATGACCTCTAAATCGTAGTGGCGGTCGCTTGACTCCCTAGTACCGACCACAGCATCCGTATGTCCTTCTGGGGCCTCCATTTTTCAAAGGAAATTTCAAAATTAGAAAAAAGAAGATTCTGCTTCTTTGGAGTCAAATAACATAAAAATCAAAATAGTGTGTGTGTGTGTGTATATATATATATATATATATATGTGTGTGTGTGTGTGTGTATATATTGTGATAAAGGATGATGGTGTTGACCTGAGAAAAAGAGAAAGGGATAAAAGGAAAGAAGAAAAGACTTGTTAGAGCTGAGACTGGAACCAATGAACAAATTCTACTCTGCTCTACACTCTACTTTCTACTCTATCCTCTCCTCTCCTCTCCTCTAGTGTGTGAGTGACTCTGAGTGAGTTAGTCAGTCAGTCTGACTGAGTGAGCATACCTGCCTGCCTGACCAAGTGGTGCCTTGGTCTAGCTCTCTTCTTCTCTCCTTCCTCTCCCTTCTTATTCTGAGTCATCATAGTCAGCTTACTCCCTGTGTTACACCCTTACTCCCTCCCTCCCTGTGTGATGTGATGTGATCTTATCTGTTATCATCATTGACTTTCTGTGTATGTATGAGTGTGTGTGTGTGTCTGTCCAGGCTGGCCAACACTTGCACAAAAGAACCCATTACTCAAACTCAACCAAACTCAACTAAACTGACTGAGGCTCTGTCCTGTCCTGCCCACCCCCACCACTACCACCATCATTCACATCAATCCATAAGCATAGCATCCATCCACAAAACAAACAATAAAAATGCCCCCCAATCCTCTCACATTCCCTTCCCTTGGATTCAACAATCCTTAAAGCTTGCATGATAGTAGTTAGTAGGCACATTAGAAGAAGAAGATGAACTATTCATCTCAATCACCACAATCACATGCTAAATGTTAAATGCTCTTCATCAGTGAGTAACATGTATTAGAAGATGAGAATGTTTTGCCTCTTCCCACATACACTTGCTTTAGATCTCAAACTTCTCCATCCCCATCCAATTCCACACCAATCCTAGGAAATAAGTTCTTGTAGCAAAAGGATTTGTGTGGGGTGATGCATGAGAAATAAAAGGAAATCAAAAGAGGAAAAAAAAATTACTACAAAAAAGAAAAGAAGCAAATACAGCCAATTCTTACAGTAAAAGCTACAGTAAATGCATTGTTTGCTAATTTTATTACTATCATTACTATTATCTCTATTATTATTATTATTATTACTGAAATATGAAAATGTGGTTGTGTGAACCCTCCTATATCACCTTAAGTAAAATTAGACTAATAAATGCCATCAAATGGGCTGATGAGGGTAAGAAAATTAAAGCCTAAAACGAGGAGGAATGGAAATAAATGAGAGCCCGTGGGAAGTGGGCAGTGCCCAGTCTCCCGTCAGCTTAGCTGTCTTCTCGCAGCGGCCCCGACGACTCGGCAAGCGAGAGTCCCCAAGCCGACGCCTGGAGGAGGCAGATGTTCTTGGACAGTCTCGCATCCGACG
The DNA here is from genome assembly GCA_036785485.1 of Physcomitrellopsis africana. Classification (NCBI taxonomy): domain Eukaryota; kingdom Viridiplantae; phylum Streptophyta; class Bryopsida; order Funariales; family Funariaceae; genus Physcomitrellopsis; species Physcomitrellopsis africana. The sequence goes on along the minus strand of JAWRVF010000059.1, from coordinate 274,926 downwards.
CGCTGTGCCATTGCCGCTCCTGCCATTTCCGTCGACTGGCCCATCTGCCTGCCTGCACGCCAGTCCAAGCCTCGCAGATAATGGTAGCCTGACGCCCCTGTTAGAGTTTTGGTTCCCGTGGAAGCGCATGGTGTGGCGGTGCCGCTGCCGGCCTTGTTAGGAGGGGCGAGACGACACAAGGTTAGGCTCCTGCTCCAGTTTGAGACTGTGCGGCGGATTTCGGTGTCTTGTGGTGTGCTGTCGGAGTTTGCAGGGGTTGTGCATGTCGGGTTGAGCTCAATTGCGGGTTATTGGGAGTGGTTTCAGGTTGTGGTGGAGGCGAGGGTGTGTCGATTTAGAGTGCGCGCGTGTGTGTGTGTGCGAGTTTATTTATTTGTATTGTTTGTCGTTGATTGAATATTACTCGTTATTCAATTTTAGGATTTTTCCTACTTCTTGTATCTTGGTCTTTTAGGAGTTTTCCTTGGCAAAAGGAGGTAGTGATCCATACGTGGAGTTGGTGATGGTCTAGGTTTTCAGGATTTTGTGTTCATTTCAGAGATAGCAAATTGGTGCAGTTCGTTGCTTTGCATGTGAGCGGTGTTATTCTTTATGAATAATGTGAATTTGAATCCTTTGACATGTTAAATGTAGGGTTTGAGACTTCAAAGGAAGTCTTGGAAGTGGTATTGTTCACGTAGGGCTCGGGAATGCCTTCTCATGTATTGGCAAATTTTATTTTATTTTTTCTCGCCAGTCTAGGAAGTTTTAGTGGATGTCTTTTGTAAGAAGTTCGAGTATATTTAGCCCTGTTTGAGCAGAATTGACTGAAGCAGGAAGAAGTGACAAAGCTTAGATCTGAAGTGCACTTTCTTGACATGATTCTCAGTTGTCTTTTCAATGTGCTGAAGGTAGATCTTTCCAAGGAACTCCAGTTTTAACTCAAAGGGTCTCATAGTGCACCACTATTTGCACGCGTGTTGAATGCACGCTTTCTTTCGAAAACACACACACTAATATACATATATACATACAGAAATAATTGAGGATGGTTCTCAATCTCTAGCGTTTGAGCATTCGCTACACGCGTTGCAGTTTCAGATGAACGTCTTTCTTTTCCTTCATGTACATTGCCGTATTAGGTCACGGGCTCCCCTGTGTTTGTGTCGGCTTTCCAGTTTAAATCATAAGTTATATCACTTGTGGTGGAACCTACCTCAATTACCTGCTACTTCGCTTCACTCACTTCTTTTCACTATGTTCATCTCTCATATTCTAAATTGTTGTGCATTCTTGAATTTGCAGTTGCCTACGTAAGTATTGGTACGGTGATGGCAGACGCTTTTGTCGAAGTGTAGATTCCTGCGAATGTCGGGAGCTACCCTGGTTTCTCGTAGTTTGAGTCTACTGTTTGGGATAACTTCATGTAGTCTTTCTGTCCAAGCACTCCTGTGGCAACACCTGCGGAATTTTTCAAATGGTCCCCTTTGATTCTGGAGAGCGTATGGTTTGTTCTGGAAATGGACGTGGGTATCTACATAGCAACTGGTTCCTCCCACAATCTAGTACTCATTTTGAGTCGAAGGAGTTCATAAATACAGTGGCTAAATAAAGGAGCTTGACAGTGCAGAAGGATGCAGGTTGGACATATCAGTTTCAAACTATGGTCAAATAGGGACTACATTAGAAAGTTTCGGAGTTCGCTTTGGATAGAAGGCGATGCCATAGGGGTACGTAAATCCACATCAATTACGGTTTAACGGAGGTATTTGTTGAGCAGATGGTCCACTTAAGTAAACTCGATCTCTATCTTCAAGAATATTGAACTTTGGTCTATCCTTTTACCTTCAGGTTATTAAGTTCTTGAGCTCTGTGACTCGGTTGCTGGATACGGTCTGTGGAAAAGCTCCTTCGTAAGAGGAATATTTGTAGGTGATAGCAACTCGTATGCTGATGGCGGATAGGTTATAGAGTATGTAGCTTTTCAACGTGGGAAGGTACACTAATGTATAGAGAAGAGAGGAGGTTGGGTGATGCCCCTGACTGGCTCAGCCGTGGATGTGCTTGGTGTTACGACCTTGGTTCTGGTCCTCCTGCTCATTTGTGCAGGTATAGGATGTATTGCTTACGTCCTCTACTTTCGGGCCCGGATTCAGAGGGAACGTCTACCAGCACTACAGGTTCACACCTTCGGCATGTCAACTTATTAATGATATATTACTCACGCTTTCAGAATGAATTGTTTTTTTAATTTGCTCGAGAAATAGTTTCTACAATGTGGCTTTTTCTATTGACAAGGGCTTCATTCGAACCATAATTGCAACCTTAAAAGCAACTGCGTTTTTAATGTATTGTCCACTTTCTGTATTATGTGAAGTTGATCACAGCATTGAGCTATGTTAGTGCGTATCGTATTACTTGATGCGTTTAGTCTAGGGACAGTCAAGATTAATGGTTTATCTCTTGTTGCATATTTTCAGGACTTCAATTCGTTATGGATAGTCCGAATCATTCTCATAGCACTGGCGATTCTGTGGAGTCTAGTCGAGCTGTTACGCCTCCCTTTACTTCGTCGACCGAATTGGCTCTTTCACTCTCTGAGCTTCCGCTGGCAGGCCAATCTTTGTCGGTTTTATATTCTTTCTTCTCTAGGTTTTCTGGAGCCGTGCTTCTTCCTTTCTGCACTCTTCCTGGTACATGGTTCTCTACGCAAGGCACCATTCACACCTCGAAAATCCTGGAACGGCAAAGTCGTGGCTCTCATTCTTATGTGCTGCCTCCCAGTGTTCCTGTTTCAACTTTTCTTTGTTGTCATTAGCCCCAGGATTGAGTTCAAGGAAGGCACTGGCTATATTCTAGAGAACGAGGGTTACGGTGGTAAAGTCCCGTATTACTTCACCCAAGCATTTGAGAAGGTAATAATGGATGCCAAGGAAGTTGCCATGTGCCGTTACCCCCTTTGGAGCACTCTTGTTCTTGGTGGTTTCGGTATACTTTACTCGGCTTACTTTCTCCTACTCGGCTGGAGGATGGTTGGGGTGGTCATCAACAGATATCTTCAGAGGAGATTGTATGGCCTTCTTGGAGCACTGTTGCTACTGCTTCCTCTACATGTGATGTTTCTTGGACTATCAGTTCTCTCAAAGCCTACCCACCTACCATTCGAGTTGCTGAGTTTCTTTGGGTTCATCATGGTTTTGCTTTGTAGCACAATTGGTGAAGGTATCCTTGTGATCCGGCCCATTGCAGACGCACTTGCGGTTACGTGGGTTGTGTATACTCCGTCTGAATCAGGTCGGGACACTGATGTTCGCGGAGAAGGTGCTGTGTCGGTTTCCATGTCAGTATTTGGGAGTGACGACGATGAAGTCTCACTGGTTGGCAACCCAAGATTATTTCCTAAAGCTCAACCTAGCGCTGCCGACATTCAGAATAACGAGCATTCCTCTGCAAGGAGTTTCGTAAGGCCGTTGGATCATATTGAGAATTTCAATGATCATAATGAAACATCTTTCTATAATCCCGACTCACCTGCACTTCCTGGTAAACCATTGATTTCTCATCACCAACCCCGGAACCCCGCATTCTACCCCTTCTTGTAGAGAATGATCACCCCTCATTGAGAGCAGTTAAAATCTGCCCAATGTTGAGCCTTCTAATGCTAACACAAAGATGCTCAAGGCTCTTTCATTTCATCAAGTGGAAGTGTAAGCACTGGAACTCTGTAGAGTAAATGTTATAGGTAAGACAGAAATGTTAGGCCTCCATTTGCTTCATGTTGTTACTGAAATCTTATCGAAGGAAAGCAGAGTATTTGGATGCATTCGACATAAAGTTTCTCTCATGTCTAGCTCATTTGCACGTTGACTTTTCAGTGACTATTCACCTTTTGACCTTGTCTGAGTTTTCATGAATTCCGATGCACATGGAGTTTGTTTTTATTTGGCAACGTTTTGTTCAGCATAACTGTCGCAAGTTGTGGATTTCTTCTATTGATAAGAATCCGCATACAATTAAAAGTAGGATTCCTTTTTGTCCGAGAATTCTTATTTGTACAGAACTTCATATCTCCTTCTGATGAGAAAGATTTTATATTTCTGCCCGAGTTTTTCTTTTTGAATTTAAAAATTCTCAAACTTGTCACCTCCCCGTGACGGCTCACGTGTGCCCTAAGTTTCACCATTGTAGGTGGGTCTTAATCGAAGTTTTCCATCGCACCACTACAAGCATGGACACTAGACTCGATAAGTAATTGTGTCCAATGGACCTCCGTGTGTCATAAGTCAATCAAAACGCCATTCCTATCAATCCTTCTTGATAAGTTTGTAATTAAGTCAAATATATGTTTGACCAATGTCAATGATTTTTATTCTTACTTGTACATTTTTTAAAGAATGTTTTCTCACAAGCAAACATACATAGAGATATGCAAGCACCATTATGATAAGTTAACTATTTCAAAAAAAAAATTATAATATTTTGGTATAACCAAATTTTGAGTTGTATCTATGTGTGTGTATATATATATATATATATATATACATATATATATTTGCATGTTTACTAGTATTACATGTATGGCATTTTAAACAATACTAAAAAAAAATTAACACCTCAATATATCAAATAAGTCTCATTTATAATACATATACACATATATATATTATTTGTATATATATATTTATTTATTTGTTTGTTGTAAATAGCCACATGCTAATATCTATGCAATGATCAATTCTAAATGCATTTTGATATGAATTGTAAATAAAAAAAATATGACACACCAATTTTATATTGGTAATTAGCACATAATTTTTATGTAATTATCAAAAGATGTATTAGTTATGATATAATTGGCACAAACATGTGTTTAAATTGAATGGATTGGTTTTATAAATATTTTTGTAAATGAAAAATCTCTATTATGCAAGAGACAACAGGAGGCATCAAAAGAAGAGAGTAGCTTGGAGAAAAAAACTTTATAGAATAGAAAAGCCAATGAAAGAGCATCAACTTAGAGTTCACCATATCTGGGAGAGGAGGAAGACTTTAGACAAGCATTCAATGATTTTAGACAAATATTCAATGTGTCAAGAGTGAATCAAAAAGTCATGGGATCTGTCTAACGTTGTCCTCTTTAATTGCCTTCTAATAGTTTTAATAGGAGACAACTTTATTATAGATAAAGTAGAAAGTAATGAAGCCAAATATGTGTTGAAATTGAAGAAATTTTTTTGTACTTTTGTGGAGGGACTTACAAGGTGATTTTACAAAACAAGTACCCAACTTATATTGTGTGGACATCCCACTTTTACTATGTGGACACCCCCTTGTGCCATGGACCCCACATATACACAATAAAACTTTTATTTATATTAAAAAAAATTAGGATAAATTTCCAATAAAAGATTCCACAAATAAAATTAATAAGTTATTTAATGTGAATGAAAGAATTACATGAAATGTATTATGAAATTTCGTTAAATTTAACCAAAAAAAAAAAAAAAAAAAGTGTCATATTCCATTGTACACAAATCTTTTATTGTAAATTTATCCTAAAACTTTTTAGTGTAAATAAGAGTTTTAGTGTGTGTATGTGGGATGCATGGCAGTGGGTGATCACACAGTAAAAGGGGTATCCACCTAGCGGTTCCCAGAAAAAATTGTGTATAATAACTAAAGATTTCGCTTCTGTTGTGGGTGTTATGAGAAAATTGTGTGTAATAACTAAAGATGCATACAGTGGCCACCAGCGGTCAAAGTTATAGGTATCCGCATTCTCGAGAGCCAAAAGGCTTTTCGAATAGTGCTTGGTCCCCACCCTTGAAACATTTGAAGTAAAGACTATTCATGCTTCTGACTAAGATGAGAGTACAACTGGCGATGGCACACTGGTGGTGTGCGATAATGCGGCACGAGTTTCGCGAGCAGGTGACAATTCTACTTCTACGAGAATACTAGTATTTGGTCTATCGGACCAGCTGTTCTGACTGATCTTACGATTTTGCACATGTCCACGAACTGTAACAGGTTTTATGGTTCAAGTAATTGGCAGGTTGACCAACATCTTCATAGAGTTCATGCTAAATGTCGTCAGAGTTGACAGCTTACCGATATGACGATCTCACTCAGGCAGTGGTGTCATTCGTCGACGCTGTACGAGTTTGCGATTTACCATCAACCAGACGAAAGTGTATGATCACAGCAAGCAGCTGCATCTTGTTTCCTTCTGAAAGAAACGGTGTGAGAATGCCGACTGCTTGACCACCGCTCATCAGTTCGGCATAATTGCAATCTGCTTAGACTGTGTAGTTCTAATCTTTCCCAGCCATCAATCTCATACTGCGGCTTCTCTCTTCTTGTCCTTCCAATTTGCGAGCCACTATTTGACGGGACTGATCCTTGGTTTCTGTCATGGCCATTAGTCGATTCTTTGCTCTCTCTCAGACGAGATCCATCTTCTTGTGATTGCAAAGCAATGCTCACTGAGGCATCAGCGTCGCTGTCATCGCTGTCGCTCCAGTCCCAGGGCGAGGGGAAGCCCCATGTCTTCCAGGGGCACCCACATATTCCGTTGTCCTGAGAACCATCAAAGTGAGTAGTCAGGATCTGTTTGAAAAATTTCAAAACCAAACCTCAAGAAAGTAAAAATTATGACAGTGAAAAGTACAAGGAAGCAACTATCTCGCAAATGACGGACAGAGTACAACACCAATGAGAGACACTTACTGTTTCTCCTATAAGTATGTACTCAAAGACAGATTGCTGTGCCCTCATATGCGCTGTCCAATCGACGCTTCTTGGCTGCCATTTCCAACATCACAAGTCATCACCGGAGATTTTTCTAATGGCACCGTTGGAAACAACAAGGGCGGTAATCCTTTACAGTGTCAATGCTTATGACAATCCATTATATCAACATCCGTCGACATTAAAAAAAACAATGAGGGATTCAAGTGACTAGGTCAAGAAGAGTGAACGACGTGGGTGTCCATGAAAATACCATCCACGATGAGATTATGATTTGTGCTTTTCTGGTAGATATTGCATCAATTGCGTCCTCCTTCTTCACTGAAGGTCCATTGAGACCTCGTGCTCCACTATCCGTTGCTACCACTCTCACTACAGGACCCTGGTAAAAATAGTAAGACTTGAGCTTAGTATTCCTGCAATTACATGAGTGCTCTGATTTCTGATACTTAGGTACTTAAAAACAGGGACTAAGTCACAAAGGGTAAAAACTAGCGAGAAAAATGAAGAATGAACACGATCACTTCATGTAAGAAGATGAAAGTAATAGAGGGAAGAAAATGGCTGGTACAAATATAGTAAAAAAGGCAGGACGCGATGAATGAATAGCCACATTTCTTTTTGGTAATACAAGAGTTGAAACCCATTCTCAAAAAAAAAAAAAAAAAAAAAAAAAATCTAGGTTATAACAATCATGTATTCCATGTTTACTAACCTGGTTCTTATTGAAAAGTTGGGATAGAGATTTGTTGAGATGGTAGGAGAGACGGCCGCTGCCTGCTCCTACCTGCGTGACTCCAAACACCAAATTCGTTTTTCAACCTAGCCTAGAACGTAATCGGTAATCGTCAACGAGCGGATGTGGAAGGGATCATTGGAATGCGTTTTTCAAGTTTCATAATATTGTTCCTCACAAGTCTTACACCAGTGTATTGTAGCAGCAGCGTACCTCTAGAACATCCATGACAGAGAGCTCGAACTCTGCCGCTCTAGTCCTGTCACAGAAGCAAGCTTGAGGATGCTTCATCGATCTCTAAAAAAGAAACGAAATGGAAGATTGTGGACTAGATCAGGTCCACACACGTACCGCAAGTAACACGCCAACCCGCCAACGTGCTCCCAAGTGAAAACCTCGTACTTGACTTCGATGTCGGACGGGTCACGGCCTTCCACAAAATCAGACCATCGGATACACCCCTCACATTTGCAGAAAAGAGATCCATTTTCGCCAATCTGGTCCCCCCAGAAGTTGAGCTCTTAATACGCCTAACTCATTTCCAGACTTTAAAAAAATGCCAATAGGAAATCCCTGTCCTCAAATCGAGCAACAAATTTCACACTCGAAGAATGCAGTAAATGGCAAGAGAAAATAGAAAATTCGAGACCTGTACGTCACATCTAGACGACGCGGATGAGTCGAAGAGGGAGAACCGATCCAAAAGTTCATAAAAGGACGGCAATTCGCATTCCTCCACAGTGGCGCCCATCCTTCTTTCACTTTTATCCCTAAATGCCAACTCTTCAATCCACTCAAAAACCCTACTTCATGGCCGCATTGCTTCGGATCTTGGGGTCCTCTGCTTCTTAAAGATAAGACAACGTCTTACATTGCTCGAACAAATTAATGCCAAGCGACTAGACCATAAACTAGTGATCGCAAGTGACTGCTTCGACAACAGCCGTCACGAGTAAAGTGCAATGCAAATTGTTCTGATGACCGTAATTTCTCCTTTGGCAAGAGCTTGCTACGGCGCTAGCTTTTGACATAATGCCTGCTTAAACTTCTTCATGTAGTCAGACGCTTCTACAATGCCACCAACAAATAATGCAAAGAATGAGGCTGGCAATTCCTATGCTTGAAAACCAATCTGCAGAAGGTCATTCTTTAACCCATCTCAAAAACTGATAGAGGATGTAATAAAGACTAAGTTGAAGCGTATAACCAGAAGAGAGAGGCGATGGAAGAGGACGATGCGAGTTGAACGAGTTGCAGGGTTGAAGCACTTGGTAAGGCTGGCCATTTGAAAAGCACATCCTCTAGCGAATCCGCCAGACACAAGCCACCTCGACCTACTGATCTCACATCCAATCTGACTCAAAAAAAATTCGAACATAATTACTTCACCGGTTCATTGCGCAGCAAGACAGAGTAAATAGACGCGACTGTACAGGAATCTCTTTAGAAGAAAATATGTGCAATTAGCCCTGCTCACACAGAGCCAACAGACCCACTAATTTCTCAATCATGGAATAGATCCGCTAAATTCAAATCTAGAAGAACAAATTCGCCGACACTCAGGCGGCCAGTTTAGAGACGCGTGGGTAATGGAATGAATGAACGGTTAACCACCTTCCAAACAATTGAAGAGGAGAATTCGTAGCCTAAAAATCTGCAGAGCCCACTACACTCGACAGCCCGATCAGCCTTGGAAGTGCTGATCAGTAGCTGCACCCGCGGCGCCTGTCTTGACGACACCCACCAGTTGTGGTTCCAGTCGACGCTTCCTGACCCAGAACCCAAAACCAGCGCGTGCACGAAATCAGTCTCGTGAGGCTCCCAACAACAAAATTTCATGGCGTGCGATCAAACCCTTGGGCGGAGAGTGGCGGGGACCGGGGCCATGCCCACGCCCACTCGCTGCAACGCGTGTCTATTCTAATCCGCCGCAACTCTGTCCCCACGAGAGGCCCCACCCATGTCCACGTGTGCAGCTTTGCTCTGCTGAGCTGGACTCCCCGTGTCACCATTCGATATTGCAGCTTCTATCATGTGTGTGTGTAAGCCAGAAGGGGGCTCACGTGCATCATTTGAAGTGGTGGATAAAGATGGCTTGGGATTAGTGCATTTTTTGGGGGTCTTGCATGTAATTGTATCATGATTGTTTCTTTTATGTTTTTTTGTTGGTTTTTGTTATTCGATCTTTTTTAAGTGATTAGTTTTAATGCTTAATTTGTTTCAATGTACTTTTCATAAAATGCCTAAATCGAAATAATTGATTTGTTGTGTTTTTGTTTTTCAAATTAAATTTACTTTTTTCAGGTTTTGTAGTTTAGGAATGTAATCAGAATTTTGTATATTTTACAAAATTAAAAAAAATTAAAAATGTGGCCCAAACTGACTATATGATTTTAAAATTTAATAAGATTTCATTCACAGTAATATATGTTAAATTTATTAATTTAACTAGTTTTTACAAAGAAAAGAAAAGAAAAAAAACAAACAAACTGAAAATATATACATAAAAACATATACCAAATTTTTAAAAATATTAGTAAGAAAAGTTTTATTGAAAAAATAAATTGAGTTGAGCTAGTTGCTCATTTATGAAGACCTTCCTTAAAGGTATCTTTAAAAAAAGTTTTGATTTTATTAGTATGGTAGACAAGAAAAAAAATTATTAAGGATAAAAAAAGAAAGATGTGTTTTATTTGCTTTATCAAAACAATACGTCAACTTGTACATGTGGATGAATATCAATGTGCAAATGATCATCTAAAGGTGACATTTAGGCAACGGATTCTGTCTTCATCTGTTGTTCCCTAAGCACAATCTATATATTTTTTTGTATATTTATTTTGAATTTTTAAAGAGAAAAGTACAAACTAGAGATTATGGTGCATGTGAGTGTGTACTAGTTTGAATGCTAATCCCAATTGGGGAAGCCACATTTTTATTTTGGTACACCAAGTATGTTTTAGTTTAATTTAATTTACTTTAGGACAAAGTATCTCCACTCAAGTTTTTCACAAATGAGCTCACAAGTCAATCTGGCAAAGAGTTTCAGACTTGCTGGAATTTTTGAATGGGGTTAATTTCTATTACAAACAGTCATCCACAACACATCCTCTTTAGATGCAAATCTAGATGCTATTTGTCATTGGGTTAGGTCTTATTCTTATTCAAAACATTTTTTTGGAACATTTCTGATAGTATACAAACAAGATGTAGAGCAACAGACAACATTCATGTTAACCTAGTGAAATGTCATAAGCCACTGACACATCCTCATGTTCCCATGCAAGGCACGAAAGAACAAAACGTCCACGTCAATGCCATCTGGCAACACATCTTCATTCCCGAATGCATGCACACTTTGCAAGTTCCCATTTGAATGTAAGATACCTCTATTGCAAAACCCCGTGTGAACAGAGTACACGATGGAGACGGTATTACTCTGCAAGTGTGAACGCACGTAGAAGAACACGTCAATCAGGACCTCAACGGGACTCCTATGAAGACGAGGGTGATAGGGTAATGCCTTTTAGGGTTTGGCTCTCCAGGTGCGAGAGCTCTACCTTCCTCTTCACCGGACCCGATTTGCCTTGCTTCGTCGTCGTCAGCCCGATCGAATTACGGGCACCTCGAACCAATCACTAAGTCCCTCGCAAGGTCCCGATAGTTTCGCGCCGATTGCCGCCTGTACATTCCGGTTCGGCTCTTATCTCCTTTCGTTCTCTCTTCGGAGACGACTTGATTAGCAATTTCAACTTTTCTTATATCATTATGTGCTACGGAGCATTCTTGCAATTACTCTTGGAAGCAGAAAGGTTAGGGGGATAGGTTTGCAGGTTTATTGTAGTCTGCCACGTACACAGGACCTATTGTGCTCGAGGTGCGTGGTCGTGGTGAATGAGCATAGCGTCACCCACGTTTTGTCATCCTTGACGTCATTGAGTTTGTTACTAAGATTCCCAATTCTCATATCGATGTGAAGTAATGTTATCAGTTTATCCATTCTTCCTCGACGTGTCACAAAATATTCTATCCGGTTTTCAATCCAGTGGTTTCCTTAACCTAATTTAGTTTCACGTACGTGGTAAGGAATTGGCTCGGGATTCTCAGTTTCCATATTGTCATTTATCTTTCAACTATGAGCTAGTTATGTCCTGAAACCCAACGATACATTACTTTTTAAAGGTTCAATGCGGAGGTTGCTGAATTTTCCATGCTTCAGTGCCGAACTGTGGCAAATCAACTTTCATGAATTACATTTGTGCACTCATGTTAGTGCTTGATCGCTGTCTGCTTTGGATTGCGCGAATCGGATCTTTTTGGTGCCCCTTCAAAGCAATTCACTTTGTGAGAACGCTACACGTTTCACAGGTTAGGAATCAAATAATGACTAGCTTGATTTTGTTCTTGCAGGTGCCGATTGTGATAACTTTGAGCTGTTTGTTCCGATCAAGGGTCGCGTTGTGGTGCTGCTTTTGGTAAGCCAACCTTGCTGTAGAAAGGATAAGAACAAGAAGAGAGTTGACTGCAGACTGGTGGAGGGGATGTAGTGATAATTTAAACAAGATGCATCGGGTCGGTAGCACTGGAAACACTGCCAATTCGACTCGCCCTCGCAAAGAGCGGCGTATTACCTATGTTCTAAGGGACTCCAATGACTCCAAGGTACTCATTTTTTGATAAGTTTAATAGAATTCTTAAAGCTTTCTTTCCGAGGATAAAGATGTGTTTCATTTGTTGTCGAAGTTGACGTGGTCTTATATCACTGTATCTCAACCGTTTAGCTGTGACGAGACGCTGAGTTGTTGTGAACCATGACACGACGTTTTAGAACCCTGTCATTTTTCTTGAAAATACCTACTAGTCGTCACGTTGAGAAGTTTCTCGCATAAAAATCTAATTTCACACTTGGATTTCATCTTATATTCTTGTTTTGAATTTTTTCGTTTTTGTTTTTTGGGCTTGCAGCATTGTTCAGGAATTAATTCTGTAACTGTTCCTAATCGTTTGAAAGGCGACAATGGGGGCGAATATCTGTTTTGTGCCAGTCGTGATGGAACCTTGAAGAGATGGGAACTTGGAGGGGATGAGGCTGTATGTGGTGCCACATTCGAATCCCACGTTGATTGGGTATTCATTCATACATTAGCACTTCAAATTAAGACCAGCGTTTCCTTGGGAAGACTAACTAAGCAGATACGTCTTGCTTATATTGTGTGAAGAGATGGGGATTTGAATCGAGTGATAGGCAGTGAACAGTTCCAAACTGTGACACTACCACTTCTTAATACATAAACTTCTTGTATTCAAGTACTTAACTTTTGGAGTAGAAACGTGTGCAAGCCAACTGTTGAAACGATCCTCCTAGATGCCTATGCATCAAAATTCTTAACTCTTTATTCTATTGTGGTCCTCCTGTTATTTATGTTGAACACATGTGCGGAAAATAAGCTGTTTGGTATTTTTCTGCAGGTTAACGATGTCGTAGTCACCAGTGATAATACTCTTGTATCCTGCTCCTCGGACACCACACTGAAGGTTTAATGTTTTTCCGGCTTAATAAGTTCATTCCTCATACGGTCTCCTAGCATTTCTATCACATTATTCCTTTCTGAGTCTTTACAGCCAGTCTGATCTGGGTTTTAGATTTATGTTTGAGATCAGTCAAGGCATGAGTGAGGACATGGTGAAATTCACAAAGTTTCTGTTTGTCTATTCCGAGCACCATTTGTTAACCCTTGGATTTATGCTTGGTAATAGACTTGGAAGCCTTTTTCTGATGGCGAATGTTCTCGGACCTTTCGGCAACATTCTGATTATGTGACTTCACTGGCTGCTGCCCGTCATGTAAGTCTGAAAATATCCACCTGCGTTATAAATTTTTAAAATAAAGTTATTTCCCGAAAGTACCTTTCTTTGTGTAGTGGAACTAGGCTTCTAAAAAATTTATCTTACATATTTTGCGATGTTTGTTCAGTTGAAGAGTAGGTTTTCTTTATCTTTCTGGTAATGAAAAAGAGCATCTTATAGCTTTTAGTTGAACTCAGGCGCTCACTGAAGAATGTAAAAGATCTACAGTATTTTACTTGAATAAATGTGTGAGGCGTTTTAGATTTTTTTCTGTACACATTGAGCTTAAACCTGCTCTAACTATCGGTTGTGCATGTCCAGAATAACACAGTGGCTTCTGGTGGGTTGAGTCGAGAGGTTTTCATATGGGATTTAGAAGCTGCTGTGGTACCGGTTGCTAGAGCCCAAAATGATGTCAATGAGGATGGAAATTTTGAACGTAAGTTTTTGCTTTCCAGAAACTTATAGTGTATCTGGCTCAAACTTGGTGCGAAAACACATTCTGCGAATATCACGAAGCGCTTGCACAAGTATGCTATTTGTGGTCAAGTGTTTCTTTTAGCTTGGCGTGTTTCTGAGAACACGTTATTCTCAGGTGATCGTGCCATCGCCTCGAACAGCCATGTCGCTGCCGTTCCTGTACAGAAAAGTTCACAAGGCTATGCTCCTCTACCTGCCAAAGGCCACAAAGAATCTGTATACGCTCTCTCCATGAATGATATGGGGACCATTTTGGTGTCTGGTGGTACAGAAAAGGTCAGTTGTACGTTTCCAGCTTATTTTATTCTAAAAGGGTCCATCTCTGACTACTACTCTTTCACGTTTGCAACTCGAGATAAGTGACTTAGAAGTTTTATTTCAAATTGTAACCTCACCTGTTCTGAGTCGTGTAGGTTGTCCGAGTTTGGGATCCAAGAACCGGATCTAAACAAATGAAACTAAAAGGTCACACTGACAATGTTCGAGCTCTCCTTCTAGACCCTACTGGCAGGTGGCTATGCTAAGTAGATGCTTTTTCCTTAAATTATCGTTTCATTTTTCTCAGTTGGCTATCTAATGGTAATCTCTGAATGGTAATCTGTTTGAGGCACTCAACTCTCATTTGCTTTTGAGTGTATACAGACTTTGCTTATCAGGGTCATCAGACTCCATGATACGGTTAGTTCCATCATCATCTGGTCTAGCATGCCACTTACTGTTCATTTAACGGTTTCACGTTCCCTCTCTTAAGCGTTCCGGTGTCAAATGCTAATGATTACTATATATGCTTTCTAAGGATTGAAGTAGCCAATGTGTTGTAGTTTTGATGGAGATCCATTGTATATGCTACTGGAAGTCTTTGCAGCTTCGTATTTACATTGGTCCCAGAAGTCGTTGCTTCTTGGGTGAAGCGTGTAAGACAAATTGAGAAAATGAGATGAGGTTCGATTATTGAATATGTAAATTAGTCCTTTTTGAGGGTATTATGTATGAACTAGTTGTCAGTTTATAATTGTTTATCTGATTAGACCAGAGTAAGAGTTCTTTTCTACTTATGAGAAATCTCTTATTTTCTGCACATACAGGCTCTGGGACTTGGGGCAACAACGTTGCATTCATTCTTATGCGGTTCACACTGATTCTGTTTGGGCTCTTGCAAGCACGCCATCATTCAGTCATGTATATAGTGGTGGTCGCGACTTCTCTGTAAGTTCTTTGAAGGACTACTTAATGCTTTTGGCAGTTCTGTTCACGTTAATCATCACAATCTATGCATCTTGTAAATATTTGATAATTACTAGGGGTCACCACATTTCCGACAGTATTGCTTTGTAAATGCCCACAAGTTCTAACATAAATGAATTCACAGTTATTCAATTTTCACTTCGATATTTTGCTGAATGTTGTATCTAATTTTTATTTTAAAATTAGTTGACACATATATTGAATGGTCATAATCTTAGATTAATTCCCTTGCTTCTATCTTGGTTGAATCAGGTATATCTCACGGATTTGTCTACTAGGGAAAGTATTTTACTTTGTAAAGAGGAACATCCAGTGTTGAGGTTGGCCTTACAGGGTGACGAATGGCTTTGGGTGGCAACTACCGACTCCTCACTCCATAAATGGCCTGCACGTGAGCGATCTGCTACTAAAATCTTACAAAGAGCCAGCTCATTCGTTGCTGGATCACTTCCATTTGCCCGTGCTCGAGCAAATATAGATGGATCAGCTCCTGTGCGTTGTACAATTCCTTTTCGCAAACCTTTGATTTGCGTGAATTTTTTTTATTATTTTAAGATATGTTGGGAACAATGTCTTCCTTTTTGAGTATTTTACTGTCTGAATAACTCTCGAATAATCTTCTGCAATAACAGGTTCCTTTGTACAATCAGCCTACTTCAGTTATTCGTGGAACTCCTGGCATTGTGCAGCATGCAATTTTAAATGATCGACGTCACGTTCTAACCAAGGTTTGCAACGCTTTCATACTAGAATTATTTCTGTGCCATGATAACTACTATGGAATGGAATTAAATCACTTCAGCAGATTTTCCCTCTATTAGTTGGTTCTCAAGTTTCTTGTCTAATTGTAACAAGCCCTGCAGCATTTTATAGAGTGAGCTTCGTGCACTTTGAACATTTTAGTATTTCTTCAGGACGCGGCAGGCATTGTGAAGCGCTGGGAAATTACACGTGGAGCGGTAGTTGAGGATTATGGAAAGGTAGAATCCTGCCCTTTTTCGCAATAGTTGATTAGAATCTGCATATAGTGCAGTATCATCATACGTGCTTTTGATAAGATTCCATTATACTATGCTTTACATACCATTTCTGAAATTAATTGAGTTTATTTCCTTCTGCAGGTGGATTTTGAAGAGAAAGAGAAGGAAATGTTTGAAATGGTGGGTTCATTTTTCTCTTCTCTTAGAATTTATTTGGTGAAACACTAAGATAATGACATAATTTCGGTTCTTCAGCTGCAGAGTAATCATCCTTGAAATTCTTTATGTGTTACAGTATTAGCAAGTGACATAGATTCTGCAGAAATGAAAGATGAGAAATTTGCATTTTTCTCCTATTCTACAGCGTCCCTCATCAACCCTCAGATTTGGTTTTTTTCGTTTTGAGTAGATGCCAATTTTTCACTGGACATGTGTTGTATTATTGTTGACAAGTTGGGATTTATATCAAGATGTAACTTATGACGGATGAGATTGGTTACGACATAGGTGAGCGTGCCAGCATGGTTTACGATGGACACAAGGTTAGGAAGCATGTCTGTGCATCTGGACACACCTCAATGTTTCTCAGCAGAAATGTATGCTGTTGATTTGCACGTCCCTGGTGCTTCAGAAGAACTCAAGGTAAGTTTACGTGCATGTGCTGCATGCAAATCTTGCTATGTCTTGTTCATTGGTTTAAGATGACCTAAGATTTACTTTGGAATGCATGTTTTATTGGTGTAACCAGATTTTCGTGGTCTATGTCAATATGAAATCTTGGAGTAGGTGTGTTGAGGATGAAGCAACTGGCTTCCCTTGTACTAGGAACAGTATTTGTGTGATGGTGTCTGGGCAATTATTCAAATGGTTTCAACCGTATTATCTTCTTCACTTGGCTAGAGGTTACTCAGTGCAAATACTAGTCAAATTCTTTTCTAGATCGTCATTGTTCAGCTAGCCTCTTGATTGTCTCTCGCCCTTTTATCTCTCGTCTTTCAGAATTTGCTTATTTACCTCTGGTGTAGTCTCATTCTTTCTCTAATGAATTCTATTCTGGCCCATCGTAACGAGTTCAAGTGTGTGACTTTTGAATCCTAATTCTTCTATGCACCTAATATTGTGCGTGGTCTATGAGAATGTAGTTGAACATCGGTCAAGAAACACTCGGTGGGCTCCTTGCACACTGGCTAACTCAAAGGCGAGCGAAGGCAGTTGCACGTGCCACCTCAAATGGGGACGTTAGTCCCAGTTTGAGTTCTGGAGCTGGGGAACATGCCTCAAGTCGGCTAACAGCTTTGGATGACTCTCAACATGAGCCGAACAACCAGCAGACACGTGTGCTGCCTTCTTTTGAATTCTCAACCCAGTTTCCTCCATCCATCATCACTGAAGGCTCCCAGGTAAAGTGATTTAGTTTCAGAATGGAGGATGATTTGTGAACTATATCTCTTGTCTGCTCATGCAACTCTTAGAGCATTTAGATGTTGTTTTTAGGACAGGATTTGGTTCCAAAGCTCATGGATGTGACACCAGACATTCAACAATAAGTTCTGGCCTTTGTGTTGCTTTCTTCTTACGTTTCAGAATCTCATTCTTACTTTCTCGCCTCCTGCAGGGTGGACCATGGAGGAAAAAAGCAACTGAACTTGATGAAACAGTGGATGAGAAGGATCTGCCAGGGTGGTGTGTCGACTGTGTCCTTCATGGACGTCCGTCTCAGCGTGAAAATGCAAAGTATGTACAGTGGCTGAAAACTGATAGTGCTGAGCATGATGAATGGTTAATCATATCCAAAAGAAATGTATAGATCCAATTGAAGGCGCTGTTTTTGATGAACTTGATTTTAGTAAATTGAGATTGTATGGTTCTTAACATATTTGTAGTGATGTATATTTGTTGCACCAATGATGAGCTTTGACGGATCCATATATCGATTTTACCAGTGCACGGGAAGCATACGAGTCTATGATGTACATCTGTCTTTTTGTCAGTAGTTTTGTTGTTACTTATCTGAGTCTTTGTGTATTTGTGTGTAAAGATGTAGCTTTTTTCTTCATCCATGTGAAGGTCAAACAATCACCGCCCTCACTCAAGGGAAGTTAAGTGCACCACGGATTCTCCGGATACACAAAGTAAGCTCTCATTCTTCAACAATGGAATGACTCAAACATCTAAGACTTGTAATCTCGTCGTCCGTGTTAACACTCAGAACGGAATGGGTATTAGGCCAACATGCACATTTTGTGTGCATGAGAACCTAAACCTGCACAGGAATAGTTCATTCGATGTTAGAACATGTGTACGAACCTAGCGGGTCGTTGTTAGAGATGATCTAAATGAACTTTCCTATATTGCCCTGCTTTCTGCAGAAGATAAAAGTCGAAGTCTTATGAACTTCTCGCAGTTGGACATTTCACACGTATTTGTTACGTTTGATACGTACAATAGTTGAATGGGGTTACTAGGTAAAGCTTTGAGGTCTTTTTAAGGTGCACTGTTGTGATTTTCGTAGTTTGAGGACTTGGACGGTGAGATAGTTGTGAACTTAAAAACAAAAGTCTATTCACATATCATAGTTGTAGGTGTAGTTTATATTCTACATTCTACTGGCTTGAGAACTTACCCTGTCCCATCTGCTGAACAGGTCCAAAACTATGTATTAGACAAGTTAATCTTGGAGAGGCCTCTTGAAGATACTGGGTCAGTGTCAAATGCTTCAGCGAGTCAACAAAATGCCATTGGAAAAGGAGCTAATACGTTTAGGCCTGGCTCAAGGAATTGGCCACAAGGCACAAAACCTGTTGTGGAAATTTTATGTAACGATCAGGTGAGTACGGCTGCCTTCAACAATTTTATTATTATTGGTCCCCTGGTAAAATTTAATTTCTAGCGGTGACAGGCTAAATTGTTGATGAAGAATACATGTGTCTGTTATGCATGGAAGTACTGCAGTTGGTCTGAGTATATACTCTTCAATTGAGGCCAGTTAGAACAAGACTTGTTTTCATTTTCAGTAATTTCTGTTCTTTTTGCACTGAAGCTGGTGTTCTGTTTCAGGTTCTGTCACCTGATATGAGTTTAGCGACTGTGAGGGCGTTTGTTTGGAAGAAACCAGAGGACCTATACCTTCACTATCGCACAGTTCCCAGTCGTTGATTTATTCTTTGTAAAGATGGATATTTTTAGATGCCCCTATTGTGCAGACCGTGCTTTGCTTATTCTGGGTATCAACAGGTAGCATTGCATGATCTTGCTACTTTGATCTGTACAATTGTTGGAAAGCTGTTAATGGATGCCAATTGACACCAATCTTGTGGCTTTATATTTTGTAAGGAATGGCGTTTGTCATGTAAATGTTCATTTTGTTATTTAAAACTTTCTTTACCTTAGGAAAGGATAAGTTTCAAATTTAGACTGAACTACATGTTCCTTCATGTATGTAGTGAAGTTTTATGATCTTAGGCGTACAGAGTTTTATTTTTATTTTTTAAAAATGAACTGAAAACTGTAGTAATGTACCAAAAAGTCTCGTTCAAAAATAAACAAATAAATAAATAAGAATATCGTCAACAACTAGACAAACCTTGCATATGATAGGTCCTGCTGTGCTGTCTGTTCCTGATATTACATTCTAAGATTTAGAGAAGGTTGAGACTGCATATTCAAGAGATACAATCACATACAATCACACATACCAACAGTAAGTGATTGTTTGTCATCCATGAGTGTCTATGGATGTAATAGATGTTGGGTAGCTACTTCATATTTTGTGAGTAGCTTATTGATGGGCAACCAATTGTTGGGAGTTTCTAAAATATTGGTAGGAGGGGTATGGGGTTTTCAAAAAAATACACAAAATTATTTATGAGCAATTTGACAAGATTAAAGGTTTAGGATTTATTAAAATGTTTTGGTACAAGGAGCTATTTGAATTTTCTATTCATTCATTACCAAGTATCAATTGGGTATTTATTTTGCTATGGTTGTAACCACATGCAAATATTTAGTTGTGCATGTGGATTTTTAGGTAGATTAGTTCTTAAGTGGTGCTTCAAGAGATAATAGAAGTGAATATTCATTGGAGTAGATTTGGAACAATTGTGGTGCTGCTATAAGTTAATTCAAGAAAATTTGATCAGATTGATCTTATCAATATTGTATGGTTAGATTTTTTAGTGCCATTTGAGATGCCTTTTGAAGACAATAATTTTGATGGTATATATTCTCTTAAAGCAACATGCTATATATCCAAATTGAAGAATATATATTTGAAGTGCTATTACTTGCTTATTAATATGTGACAAATAAGTGGATGATTACTACTATTTTGGATGGACATAGTGGATAACATGAACTGCTATACTTGAATTGAATAGATATAAGGTGGCTAAAACCATCAAGCATATGTCTTGGTCAAAGAAGCCTTAAATTAATGAATTGATATCAAAGATTAATAATATTTTGTAATAGTTGTTGTTTTGTTATATTGTCAATGATAAGCAAAAACTTTAGTTGAGAATTTTTGCAATAGTATCAAGGATTATGTTTGCTTGTAGATCCATTATGTAACAATTTTAATTCAATAAATTTGTTAACTTTACTTGTATATTAACAATTTTACGGCTTACATTATAAATTGATACTAGCATTAAGTTCCAACTTATTAATGTACAATTATCTTGGACATAAATAAAGTCATTCTTCAATTTTTATATGATTTTATATAAATAAAGATTTATCTAAACTTTGATTTTAGCAGTATTTGTAAAGAAATAATATTTGGCTATATGACCTTATAAAGCTTAGAATTGAGCCAAGGGGAATTTTTAAAAAATAATATCTTAATTTGGAATGAAGTTTTAATCTACAATACTAATCAAATCCTAAATTTAAGAAAGGTGTCATTGATCATGATATTATTGTAAAAGAAAGACAAATTCAACAAATTATTGGTGATGTAGCAAAGGTTTAGAAGATATTTATTTTGATAGATAAAAAAAAAAAAGATGATAACATTTTATCTAATCTTGTGAGCAAAATATTTTTTAATCTTAAGAATAATTATAAAAATAATAAAATATAGCATTTTAGAATTTTTTGTAATAAAAAAATCTAAAATAGATATATGAAAGTATTTAAGGGAGATGTATGAAGTATATAAAGAATATAAAAAATAAATGTATAAATATTATAATGTCGCTAAAAATTAAATTTTTTTTATAGGTCTTTTAAAATTGACTTGCAAGAGTATGCAACTCTTGAAAATATTCTAATTGTTCATAAGAGACTAAAATAAATAGAAGTTTATATATATATTAAAGAAATTTCTACTAAATAATATTCTTAAATGTATTAGTGGTAAAAAATACTTCATAACTAAAGAAGTAATAAAAATTTGTCTTAAAAAAATCTAAACAAGATTTGTTTTACTTAAGTTTATATAATATTAGAAATATTTTTTGAAGATGAATTTTTTTTAAATAATTGAAATATAGCCAAAATTATAATTAAATGAGATTTTAAAATTTATACCTTTTGGATTTTATTGTATTAATTAGCACTAAAATCTATACATATTTGTATGTAAAAAATAATCCAATAGTCAAATATGATGCCATAAAGAATATTTAAAAGGTTTAAAAATAATATTTATATTCTCTAGTACAAAAGATTATCAAATATTTATTTTTTTATTTAAAAATATATATTTTTATTACTCATATTGAATTATAAATATACAAATTTGTAGACTTGATTATAATTAAATAATTCTATCAAAGTCTCACTATACAAAACTAATCAAAATAAATTATAAGACAATAGTAGTAATTTATTTCAATATTTTATCAAGGTTATTTAGTTATTTTTTATATAATTTTATATTATCATGATAAATATTTTTCTTAATATATATAATTTTGAAACATGAATGCAAAAAATCAAACTTGAATACATGAAAATTTTGTTAGTTAATAAAAGCCATTCCAATGTATAATAATATAGCATAAATTTAAAATTTTTTATATTGGTAGTTTAGAATATCTTACATATTATGCACAAATCTAATTTTTTAGAAGAAAAATTAATAAGTATGGCATTGAATATGGTATATGCCAACCAAACTTATATTAATCATATAACAAAATAATAACTATATTATTTATTTTTTTACATATAAAACATAATAGACCATGTAAAATTATAGTTAAGTCTAAATGCAAAGTTTTTTTGTTGGACAACAAACAAGGAGTTTGTTTTTTAGATGCTTCTAATATTCTTATCTAGCTTTGCTTATAAGTAGTATGTATTAATTAAATAATAAATCTTCCATCTAAAAATTTAAATCTTGCTATATTATTTAAAATATCAACTATTGGATATTGTATGAAAATATAATTTATATTCTTTATAAGAATTTTTACAAAGAAGCTTAAAGAAATTTATTTAAAACACATTAGATAGATAATATCTTTCTTAAGAAACTTCAAAAAAGTTTCTTAGATGTAAATTAGATCTTTAGATTCCTATAGATATACCATATGACTATTAAAACTTATCCTACTAGTTTTTTTATTTTTAAGAAGCTACATTAGAAGCAACTTAATAAAATAATCTAATATTTTAAGAAAATAAAATAAGGTATTAAAATTTATCAAAAAAATTCCAAAATAAACCAATAAATTTATTATTTTAATTTATCAATATTTAAGTTGTGCCAAATTACCATCTAAAAAAATCTAATATCTTTAATTTTAAAAGCATAGATAACTTTGTTATATAAATTAATGGAAATAAATATAAATAAATAGAAATTATATAAATCATATATTCTTTACAAAACTCTATAATTTTTTATTAAAATAAATATCAACTATAAAATATTATTTAATATTCTTTATATCTTTAAAAAAAAGTTATTTTTTAATATACATGAAGCTATCATAATGTATTCTTCAACTTAAATATTTATTTTGTAAGAATATTGGACTTTAAAAAACTTCTATATGATTTTTTTTAATTGCTAGTCTTTATAGAGGAAAAATCAATGCCATCATTAATCTTATTAATGTATCTTCAATATTCTCTTTTTATTTAAAGACTCTTTGGTTTTTCTATATGAAATAATATATATTCATATATTAATATTATTATTTAAAAACATATTAATTAATTTTTAATAAATTTTTATAAATTTATAATTTATGTATTTATAAAAAGAATAATAAAATATTAGATACTAATAATTTAAATAAAATATTAGATATTAATGATTATTAAATAATTACTATTAAAAATAAAATTTATTTTATTTTATTATTCTATTTTATAGTTTTATAATTTATATGAAAAGTCTTATAAATAAAATTTATTTTATATTTAGTAAAATATAAAAATCTATAAAATATAATCTAAAAATAGATAAAATTAAAATATTTAATATTTGTGATGAATTAGTTTTACTTTTTATTACACTGAAATTAAAATTAATTCGATATAAAAATATAGAAATGACAAAATTCTTTTTAATAACTTTGTTATATCAATTTAAAATATAATAAAATAAAAAATCCTATTAAAAATTATCAAAAATTTATAGTCATAAATATCTATAAATATCTATAAAGATATTTTAAAATAGTTAGATAATAATAATTTTATAATAAATATCTATATTATTTAATTAAATAGAAATAGATAGAAATATATGAAGTAAATTATATTTTTTTAGTAAATATTGAAGTTTTTTTTCTAGATATGAATTTAAATATGAAATTATTCAAGATATGTTATATAGATATAAAAGAAAATTTACAAATATAATGCTTTTAAGAAGTAATTATAGAAACAACCTATAACTTGGATACAAGCCTTGTATTCTTTAAAAAACTCCTGCATAATATTCTTGGTACTTAGTATATATAGAGGTAAGATTGAAGCAATCCTTAATCTTGTTAATGCCTTTTTGTATTATAGTCTTTATTCAAAACTCTCTAGTTTCTTTGTATTTGACAATAAGATCTTAATTCTTTTTTGTTATATATTTATATTTCCTCATTGTTCATTTTCTTCTATTTCAATGATATCTAGATATATTATATTATTAAATTTTTGTCTAGATTCATATCCTTGACAAGGTCTTAATATAAAATTTATTTGAAAAATAAAAACTTATTATTGAATTATAATCATAAAGCTCTCTAGTATTTTAAGTCAAATTTACTTAATTAAATAAATTAACTAAATTAGATGAATGCTTAGGTTTTTCTTAAAGATCTATATAGAATAATAAATAAATAAATAAATAAAATTTATATTATAATAATTAAAGTATAGATTTAATAAAAAGTTTTTTTTTTTTTTTTTTTTTTTTTTTTTTTTTTTTCTTCTTCTTCTTCATTGCTTTATAATTTTGACAATTAGAAATTAGTATCAAATATAATAATATTATTGTACTTAGTAGATAGCAAGTTTTATATCACTTGCTTGTGGAATCTTTAATAAATATACTTATATAAGTCTTTACTCTTTAAAAGATTTGTGAAATAGTGGAATGCAAATTCTTCATTTTGAAATTTGTGTCTTATTTATAAGTGAGAATGCACTTTGTCTTTCATAGAGTACAAGATTTTGTAGTAGAATGTATAGGCCGTGCATATACATATTATATTAGATTAAGATTATATAGATTCTTATGCCAATTGTGTATAAGTAAGTGTGTAGAGGAATGAAAAAAGAAGTAGGGACACAACCATGGCAAAAAAGATGAGCAAGTATCTCTAAATTGGGAAGAAGAAGCACTCTCCTCAACTCTAAGAACATATTGACATATTAATAAACCACATCCAACATTATCGTAAGTCGTGAAGTCTTGTTTAAGAATGTATTGGACACCCGGCTGTAAAAGATAAAAAAGAAATAACAATAACAAGTCTTAACACCTCTATTAGAATTATGTAAACTTGCAATTAAGACTAACAAGCATGCTTCAATTATTAAAAAGTTTAATTAGATTTTTCAGTTAGTTATAAAAGAATATATCAAAAATCCTAAAGAACTCTAGATAAATCCTTGTCAAACCCTAGTCAATTTCTTGTTAAATCCTAACAACCCTAATCAAACACTAATCAAATCCTAGTCAAATCGTAACCAAATTCTAGTCAAATCTTGGTCAAATCTTAGTCAATTTTTAATTAAATCCTAATAATTCTAATAAATCTTGAATAAATCTTAATAAAATCTTGATCAAATCCTAACTAAATCTTAATCAAATCCTAAATAAATCTTAATAAAAACTTAGTCAAATCCTAATTAAATACTAACCAAGTCCTAAACAAATCCTAATCAAATCTTGGTTGAATCCTAATAATCCTAATAAAATCCTAAAAAAATCCTAGTCAAATCCTAGTCAAATCCTAAATAAATCCTAATCAAATCCTAAACAAATCCTACTCAAATTTTAGTTGAATCTTAACAATCTCAATCAAATTTTAAACATATTTTAATCAAATCTTAACCAAATTCTAACTAAATCCTAACCAAATCCTAATCAAATCCTAATCAAATCCTAATAAAATCTTGATCAAATTCTAAATAAATCCTAATCAAATCCTAGTCAAATCTTCATCAACTCTTAACTAAATCTTAATCCAATCCTAATTAAATCTTAACAAATCTTAATAATCCTAACCAAATCCTAACAAATCCTATCCGAATCCTAACAAATCCTATCAGAATCCTAACAAATCCAAACCAAATCCTACAACAAATTTAAACTACAATGGCTAATGATCTAACCATTGATCTTAGCCCAAATTTTGCACACCTTTTAATAATTAAGTTGAAAATATACATAAAATATTTGAAAGAGATCCAAACTACCCAACAAAAGTTATATTCAAATTTCTACTTGGATGTCGGCCACCTTCTTTCTCCAATCTTAATGTCAAACTTCTAGTACAAGTATCTTTTCTTTGTATTATTCAATTGCTCTCAAATTTCATATACAGATAGGAAATCTAGTTTACTATCAATAAAAAAAATTCTCATCTAAATTTAATTGATAGATTACTAAATATCTAAGAAATCTTCACTGACCTTCAAACCTCAAGTTTTGGAATTTCTAATAACTCCCAATTAAACCATTTGATCTAGCTCAAACTTACAATATATGTTAAATACAATTCTAGTCAAAAATCCTCAAATTTTCAATTGTAGATCTAAAATCAAACTTATAGAATGGTCAAAATTATAAACCCCTCTTTACTTCTGAAGATCTAAAATCACTTGATACAACCTTGACTTTGCAAAGCTTTTACAAAGCCAATTCTTCTTCAAATCACTCAAAATCAACACTAAAACAAACCTTCTTAAGTTTGCTCTCTAATCCCACTCTCCGATCTCCAAAAAGCTCCCCCCGATCTGCCATAGGCACACAATTTTATACGTCAAGGTCGGATTTCGATCCAAGCTCATAACCGATCCTCTATGGGTATCAACTCTGAGATTTTTGAAATAAAAATTTCTAAAATCTATTTTTAATTCCTTTATAAAGATGCTTATATTATTTATATTTTTAATATACTTTGTTTTTATTTATTTATTTATGGCCATACAAAGTAAGTAGAAGCTTCTTTTATAAAAAGGTAGTATTAGCCTTTTAATTTTTTTTTACTTTCTTTTTTGTTATCTATAATTTTAAGATAATTTGCTAAAATATTTTCATTTAAGCTCCTATATACTTTAATCATTCATTCTTTCTTTCACCTAATGATTGTGTTACTCCACAACAACATGTAAATTAAAAGGTGAGACTCTTCTTCTTGATTTTGGAAGGAAGTATTTAGAATTTTTGGTTAAAACTGTGTCTAGATTCATTGAGGTAGATAAAGAGGTTGTAAGTGCAAATATTGAATACTTTTCAAAGTTTGTAGTTATTGCTTATTTTTAAAAAGAGTAGCCCCCTCCTAATTTATTCAAAGCATGGATAAGCCAATTAAAAAAAGATATAGGTGGACAAATTTAATTTAAAAAAAAACATTAGAAAGTACTACTTTTATTTACAATTTCAATAAATACTATAAATACTATAAGAAATGATCTATTACTTTCTCTCTATAGAATCTATATAGATATGTATACATCCCAACCTACCTGATGGTCTTGGAACCATAAAAGTACTTACTTGAATAACACTCAAAGACATTTCAAATGAGTTCCAAAAAATAGTCCTAAAGATGGTAGTTTATTTAGGCAAGCTTCTTGATATTAGCATTGACAATCATAAGATCTATGAATCTAAATTTTGTATAGAATTACAATATGAGAGAGATAGGAGCTAAAAATACAAGTGAAAAATCTTGTAATTAAAATAAAGAAGTCTATTTTGATTGACTATAATATTCTACTTATAAGATGCAAGTATTGCTTAAATACAACATATAGAATCAAAGAATATTTTAGCCTTGAATAATCTAAATATATATATATATATATATATATATATCAACAAAGCTAGACTTAATTTAAAAGCTACTAGTGGTCTTGAAAGCAATCTGTAATTTGACTCCATTTTTTAGTCCAACACATGTCAAGCTTAGTCTTTAGACATTGTAAGTCATAGAGAAAATCTAATAATATTGCTTAAATATAAGATCCAATATTATAAAGATATACAATTAAAAATTGCAAGACTTGGATAACTTTACACTAGTTTAAAGAACAAAGAGAAGGAAAAATCAAAGTAAGAAGGCTATAAGGAATTGCAAGCATGTTCCAAAGAAAAACCATACTTCCAAAGTCAATTCCACCAATAGCAACTTTTTGCTTGTTAGGAAGGAAAATCAGAATTACATAATACAAGCTCTTCACACACATTGAGATTATCTAATAAAGACAATTAATTTGATATTTGTTGTAGATGCCACATCACCAGTTGGAATCTAAGGTGTATATATTATAATTCAATCACATACTATCTTAGATATAAAAAATAGCAATTTAATTAGAAATACAAAATATAAAAAAATACAAATAAGACAGCTCTATAAGAAATTTTTATATTAGGTAAGTTTATTATTTAAATACTAATTCAATAAACTTTAATTATGCCATGTTTATTTATCATTAATCAATTATATTACACCTAGACCAAATGGATATAATCAGATCTCTAAATTAGATAGGCTTTTTAAATTGGGCCAATTTGGTTGATAATACATGACTTATTTTGCTTCCAATATCCAATCAATTTAGAGGGCCTCAATCTCCCACAACAATTACATCCAATGACAATATATTATCAAATCCGTTGTTATATTGTAATACAACTATTAGATAAAAGAAATATATATATATATATATATATATATAAGAACTTAATTGAAAATATAGTGATAAATTGCTTTAAAAAATATAAGTGAAAGATAGAAAGGTAGTAAAAAAATTTGTAAAAAAAACTTCTATTTATTTTATAAGGCCTTAAACAAAAGTATATTAAAAAAAAATAATACTATAAGAATCTTTAGGTGAAAATAAAGATTAATTTTCAACAAAAATTACTTTAAAACACCTTAGATTGATATTAAAGAAGACCAGTGTCATATGATGTGGCCTTCTATCTAGGAATACACTGGGTATTTGGCTGTGGAGAATTTATTTGAAACTTGATGGCAAAAATCCAACAGGTAATTTGTTCTTAATAAAAAGGACAAACAATACAAAAATCTTATAAAAGAAAAGTGATATATATAAATCCTCTTGTATTCAAGTAAGTTTGTACAAAAAGGATTCAAATTTCCACAAAGACCCTTCAAAACTTTATTCACCTGCAAGGACTTATTTCTTGCTAAACTTTAGAGTCCAATAATTCTTGATCCAACTATTCAATTTCTATAAAATTTAGTTCAAAGCATAGATAATCTTCTTAAATTTCACTACAAGGAAGAATCAACTATAAATTTATTTCCAATCATCCAATATCTCAAAACCCCTAGTAGGTGCTTAAAACCCTAGCTTAAAGACACCCGAGCACTATTTTCCTTATATCTCACAAATCCTAAATTCTAATGCTATAAATTTTTTATACATAGTCTTTTGACATAAATTTATACACTTTTGAAAATTTTGAGCCAAAAATCTATGAAATTGCCTATGATATAGCTCAAAATGTAACCACTATATAAGCGGGTCACTTACTGCCCTTAAGTTTGTAAGTATTGACTTCAACTCCCAATATTTCCTTTAACCTAGCTTGGATTTTATCAAGTTGTATATGAAAAGTATAGCCGTGAAAGTGCTCTCTTAAACTCTAGTCGCCAATCCTTGATTTCTCTCTATATGCACGAGTTATACCCAAAAGAGTGACAGTAGGTCCAAAATCAACACCTTAATTTTGAGCACCTGTAACTTCTTCATAAAAAGTGCAAATCACATAAAATTTGCACCTAAATCAGATCCAAAAACCTCAACCGTATGATCCTAGCCTATGATGTTTGACTCCTCTTGAAAAAAAAAACCCTAATTCCTAATAAACCCTCGGGCAGCCTCCTTGAAGCCCATTGGGCATGATTTTTGGCCAATTAGAATAGAGATTTCTATCATTCACCTCTTTTCATCCACATAGATGGCCAAACTACCTTTTTTACACTAAAGACTCTTTTCTAACCCTTCTTCTTATAAGATTTACATACTTGGTGCTTTAAGCACCAAATAAAAAAAGTAAACTAAGATTTTAAGGATCACCAATGTCTAACAAAGGTGACTTAAGATATATATATATAAGTTATTTTTAATATAAATCAACCTCAAAATCACTATCAAAAGAAAAAAATAAGATTGTATAAATCTCAATAATAATCCTTATAATTGATCCCTTCTAAACTAGCAACCTAATCACTTCTTGTAACCAATAAAAATCCACTAATATGGCTTTCATTTAGCTATGCAGTAAATTGTATATTAAATATACATGTATAATTTTTTTCACATAGTAGGCGAACCACAATACTACACCGATTATAAATTAGGTTTAAAACTAGATTCCAAAATACAAAACTACACACACATGTCAAATGTGAAATTATTTTGTAAATAAGAAAATAGAATTGGAAAAAAAATTTAATAAGGTTTGTTTGAGCTTTGGTTATGAGTGATTTGAGTAAATAATGACTTTGTGAGAGCTTTACAAAGTCATGGTTGTTTTCAATTATTTTTATTTTTTGTTGAATAAAAAAGATTTATATTTTGAAAAAGTTTATGAATTTTGTAACAAATCTATAGGTAAAAATTTTTGGATTAATGAATATGGTTATATTAGATATATATTGTGAATTTGAGCTTATGTCAAGGATATAAGATTCATTCAAATAATTATCTAATTAATATAAATAAGTAGAAGTAGATAAAAATAGATTAATTTGATAACATCTTATAGAAAAGCTTTTTAGAAGCTTCATAGATGCAATTTTAGCTTTACACATGTTTATAGGTAATTGGTAGATTAGAAATTTGGCCAATAAGTTAACCACATATTGTACATATTGATAGCTTGTGGAACAAGCTAAATATGTGGCACACATATAGAAAACTTGTCTTGTAAGTTTGACACGTGTATTGCAAATTAGACATATATTGGAGTTCCTATAGAATGTTGCCACATAACTTTTAGATAGATAGTATATATAAAGATAAGAATAAAACCTTCTTTATTCTTACCAACTTCTTTCTTGCTTCTAATCTAGTTTAAGAATCTTTGTATTTTTTAGTCTTTGTCAATAGTCATTTTAGTTTCTTCTTGAATATGTATACTTTCTTATTTTTATTTTGTCATTTTTCTTTGACATAGATTTTACTAATTTATGCATCTTCTTTTAGTTCATGTCCTTGACAACTTAATGGGACAATTAAATGAAAGATTATTGAAACTCAAGTTAGTTAGAGTATCAAAAATTGGATTTTAAAGATTAGTGAGGATTTCTTTGATTTTGATTAATCTATTAGTTAGATTGAAATGATTTTTTATAAGTTAATAGTTGATTTAGTTTCCAATGTATATAGAAATATTTAGAACAAGTGAATGGTGAAAAAAAGAGCTATTGATGCTAAAAGATTGATATTACGATTGAAAAAGAAAGGCAATTGATACCCAAACAAATTAGAGGCTTTTTCTCCCAAACAATAAGCTTAATTCTCTTCAAATTTTATATATTTGTTGTCAATTAGTAGATTAATAAGGATGCAAAATTTAAATCAAGATCAATAATTAATTTAATACTTATTGAGATTTTAAATCTATTACATAGTTTGATTAAGATTAGTTAGAATTCAATTAGGATTTGATTAGAATTTAATTAGAATTTATTTAAGAATTTGATTAAAATTGGTTAGTATTTGATAAATATTTATTTAAAATATATAAAAGATTTTATTAAGATTTGATTAGATTTTTTTTTAAATATCTTTAAAATTTTATTAAATTTTATTAAGATTTAATTAGAATTTGGTTAGGATTCAATTATAATTTATTTATGATTTCTTTAGGATTATCTAGGATTTGATTAGAAATTATTTAGGATTTTTTTAGAATTTTATTAGGATTTGTTAGGTTTTATTAAAAAAATTATTATAATTTATTAAAATTTGATTAAGATTTATTAGAATTTGATTAGGATTTGGTTATGATTCAATTAGGATTTACTTAAGATTTATTTAGGATTGGCTAAAATATTATTAGAATTGCTAAGATTTAGTTAAGATTTCTTTTATTGATTTTTTTAGATTTAATTAAGATTATTAAGGATTATTTAAGGTTTACTTGGAATTGATTAAAATATATATATATATATATATATATATATATATATAAATTCAAGATTAATAAGATATACTTAGGATAATTAGAAGCTTATTTAAGCTATTTAAGATTGTTAAAAAAATATTTTAAATACCTTAGACATTATTTTTGTTGTAAATTCAACTTCAAAGTAAGATCAAATCCTTCCATAGTTGAATGCCTAGTGCATTCCCGAGCTAATTTTTATATAAGATGACACTATGTTCTTTCTTATCCTTTTGTTGTTATTAATAATATGCTTGTTTTGGCATGAGATGGCCAAGTTCTTTTGCCCAATCTCTCTTCTATAAGCAAGGTTATGATCTTCAATACAATCAAACCTACAAGTAATTGTGCAGCAATAAGTATTAGGTTGTCATTTAATATTGAATGAAATCACATAGTAAATTCAACTTAATATGACATTACTAGAAGAGATAATAATGTTCGTATAAATATGATTTTTTTTTTTTTTTTTTTTTTTTTTTTTTTAAAGGCCTAAAAAAAGGTCAATATCTCTTCAAGACTAAAGAAGGAGGTAGTACCTTAGATAATTGCATGCTCATCCATACTCTCTTTTACAAAGATAAGAGACCTATATAAAAGGTTATAATGTGTTAGTCGGATCCAGGATGTCAATTTGATAAAAATAATAATAACAATTCAAACTACATTGAAATCAATCTAAAATCCCCTCTTCCTTTGCCTTCCTCTTTTATAGTTCTTAAATCTAGTCTTAAATGCTTGCAATACCCAATTATATTGTTCATATCTAATTCTTGCTTCCTTGAGAAGTGATGCAATGAAATCACTAAGGGCCTCTTTATTGCTAAGAGCCAACTATCACATAATTGGTTAGAAGTTCTTATCAAGAATTTTGATTTCTAATAGTTAGAAGTTACATAAAAGATATGCAAGAGCAATCCAAATGTTGCAAGCCTCTAGTAGATGGTGAGAAGCCTTACCTCACTAATCTATTGGTTATATCAAACAAGTTATAAGTCTATTTAGCATCTAGTCTGGTTAGTCCCATATTCCAATTCAAGAAATTTTTAAGTAATGTCTTAGTATTGATCAATCTTAGTAATGATATTTCAAACATTGAGGTAGTCAACTCTCTTATGGAGCTATGACAAAAAAAGTCATTATTTTCCTTTAACTTCCATCCTTAATCAATTTGGAAAACCATGGGAAACAATAAGTTTAAGGAGCTATAATTCATCTAGAATATACTTCATATAAGAACTAATTACTCTATATTTATTTATTTTTAAATATTTATTTATAAAAATAAATATCACATCATATCATATATAATATACAAGGTCTAAATAACCTTCCAAAGGTCTTCAAGCTTTGTAGCTATATTCAAAGCATGTCATCCAAGTAAAATATCTTTTTATTATAAGAATATAAATTATGTGGCACCAAGGCCAAAGAGTTGGACAACATTGTGTAACGTAATGTAGAATTTTATATTCTAAAAGTTATTATGAAATATTTAAATAATTCAAATAGAGCAAGTACAAAGAGGGGGGATATGTATTTTAATTGCTTCTATAATTAAGTATTTAATTAATAATATAATCTCTTTAACAAATAATAGAGCATTGTAGATTATTTTTAAAGACATACCAAGGAATTTGTTAGAAATTTCTAACATATATACTTCCAATAAGCCACAAATAAGGAACCATATATGATTAAATCTTGTAAATACTCTACCACCCAATATTTCATTTATTTTAGAAGAAGATTGGAATATGGTATAAAGATCAAAAGATAAATGTTCATTTTGTAGTTGGCTTATTTTTAGAAATAAAAAATATATTTGGATATATTTTAAATCAAAGCTTCTTGTAGATGATTATTTCAAGCATGGAAGGCTATTAAACTATTTGTGGAACAACATAAAGAAAGGTATTAGAGTTCTTGCTTGACTTTATAGATTTTATATTAATAACTATTATTTTTTCTCAAATAATATTCTTCAATATAGAAGTAAAAGAGATATAGTCTTATCCGACCACTTATCAATAGAATTATCTTTCTAATTTTTTTAAATATATTTTTAAAAATCAAGATTTAAATTCAATTTTTATTACTTCAAAGATTGAGGAATACAAGATCAAGTTTGCAAAATATTAACCTCAATTGAATATAGTGGCAGATTTCAAAACAAGATTAGACAATTCACCAAATTTTATTGGCAATTTTGTAAAGACCAAGCTCACTTAAGATTAAAAAATGAAGAGGCATATAAAGAAAAATTGATGTAAGTCTAATATAGACTTCAACACAATCCTCAAAATCTCATTGCACAACTATCATTAAAAACTACTTAACAAAACTTAGAGAAATTTGAGGATTGAAAGCAAGAAGGAATTAAGATAAAATCGTGCACTAAATGAAAGAACTTAAAAGACAAATGTTGCAAAGAGTTCTTTAATGCAGTAAAAAAAAGATATTTAAGGTCTAAAATTATTGAGATTGTTGATGATTAAGGATTCAAAGTATAAGATCAAAGTCAAATAGAATAAGCATACCATAAATATCATACCAACTTATATATTACTCTTTTAGACATGTAAGATAAAATAAATATTATAATTAATATCATAGATAAAATTAAACCTAAGATCTCTCATTATATGAATAAAAACTTCTCTTAAGCTATTTTTAAAAAAAAATTCAAAGAAGCTATGAAAGATATGACCTTTAAAAAAACTCAAAGATCAAATGATATAGGCATTAAATTCTTTACATAATTTTAGAAGTACATTGGGAAGGGCTATATACAAATGGTCAGTATAGATCTAATACAAGGATATTTTTCTCATAACATTGTTAAAGAGACCATAGTGCTCATTCATTAAAATAGGAACCAAAAAGTCCTCAATAATTAAAAATCTATTATCCTCATCAATACATCTTACAAAATGTATATTAAAGCTTTACAAAAAAGACTCCAAATAGTCTTATTAGAGATTATTCATCTTGATTAATTAACATTTCTATCCCTTAGATTTATTTTGGATAATATCTTGGTTATCCAAAAAACAATCCATTGTACTAAGAAAACCAATCAATTTCTCTTACTCCTTAAACTTGACTTTTCAAAAGCCTTCAACAAAGTGTCATAACTATTTATGTTTTTAGCCATAAAGAAATTAGGTTTCAAACAAGATTTCATAAATATAACCAAGATATTATTTAAAGATGTAAAAACCTTAGTATATATTAATAGAAATTTAACCAAAAAATATCTTTTTAAAAGAATAAAATAAAAATATCTCCTTGTCTCTTATCTTTTTCTTATAATTAAAAAAAAATTCAAAATAATAATACAAGAAGAAATCAAAGAGGATAGGATCCAAAGAATTTTCTTTCTAAATAGAAAGTCTCAACAGATTTTTAAATGAAATGTGGATAATTCTACCCTCACTCTAAAAGGCATTGAAGAATCAATATTATAAGTAGTAAGCACTCTTCAACAATTCAATTATGCCTCTAGGCTTGATATTAATTGGTCTAACTCCCCAGTCTATTGGCATCATAATCCAACTCCCAAACATGTATGGATTGACAGATTTGAATGGACATGGGCAAGTGAAAATGATATTTCCAAAATGATTGACATTATCTTTGGCCTCTTTATGTAAAACGAATTTCCGTTAAACAAAATTAAGAAAAAACTAGACTATTGGCGTTCTACAAAAATTAATATGGTTAGAAGGATTACAATATAATCCTATCTTTAACTTATTATTTCACCTTGATATGGAGTGACCCACAAGATCAAATATCATTCATCTAATACCATCGAGTTCATCCATCCCAAGACAATCAAAAGGAATTCCAAACAAGCATTTCGACTTGAAGCGCCTCTGCTTTAGCATTTGCCCTACGAACTAACCCAAAACAGTCGATATTGGCACAAAGGCAGTGCCTTTACTTTTCGTAGTGACTCAGGTGCTCAGCCATTACGGTCCATATCCATCACCAGCTCATGTCGGCCGATTGTGTCCGAGTGCATTTTTATCGTCGTCTCGGATGTCGTCGACATCGTCGCCAGCCTCGTCATCGGCTTCCCTCCATACAGTGACCGCAAGTCAACGGCGCTGGCATGCGAGATGAATGAGCCACGACAAACTGTCCAACCTCGGTCCCTATACAGATATCATCTTCTCAAGAACGCCATCATCATTGATATTTTTACTGCACAATTTTCGCCTTCCAGTGACCGAACCGACACTCGTGAATAGTTGTGGATCAATACGAAAGGGAACCTCGAGGATTAGCAAAGTGAGGACCATCATTGATATTAACCCCGTGGGTCCGAATCCAGGGTCTGAAGTCAGCCCGCGATTTCATGCAGAATGATCTCGCCCACCTACCACATTTACCTTAATAGAGGTGGAATCACAAGTTGCTGGAACGGTCATAAAGCCTCATGGGTTGACAATTGAACTCAAGCCCAGTTAAGATATAGCACGGCGACCGTAATGAGAATCGGTAGCCGTCGTAAGCGGAGATAAAAAGAAGCAGCTCAAAGGAAGAATAACTCGGAAGATATGTCTGGTTTATAGCTTCTCCGTCATAGCTAACCTGGATGCCGCTCTTCTGCCAATGCGACTTCGGACTCTAGGTGTAGCGCTGATGTCATGCGGCTTGTTGTTTCGAATTCACTCCCCTCTCCACTAACTTCGGCCTGTGCTGGTCGCGGTCTTGCAATGGTCGTGTGTAGGAGTATGTTTGATTAAGCTACACAGGGCCTCTGCAAGCTACGCAGGGCATCGAGTTGAGAAGGATTTACTTCGGGGAGGATCGAGCTCAACATTTTCCAAAGCTGGGCCTGATTTACCAAGTACCGATGCTACTCTCAATGTTAAATGAGTTGTTTGCAAAATTTCTGCAGAGAGCGTCGGATAATGTCTTGTGTAGGTTTGGAGCCGGCCCTTCGCGTGATTGTTCTCCGTCTTCCTACGTGCTGCTGCTTGGAATGGGACATGTTAAGCACTTCTTTGTTAACTGTGGTTTTTCTCCGAGGTTTCACATTCGTTGTGATCACGTGCCTTCTTTGTGAAATGATTGTTCTTGGATATGTAGAAAGCTGAGCGCCCGTGACATGAGTCGTCTTTATGAGTGAATCGTACCCTGAATCTACATTTCAATTCAAGTTTGTTGCTATTCTTCACCCCGTCGGTCAGTTCTGCAAGTGGCCCATCTGTTACTACAACAGAAGAGCACTTGTCGGGACTGTGACAAAGGGTATGTCAATAAAAGCTGTGTGTGCCAGTGTGTGTGGGAATGGAGACAAAACTTTTTTCACCAACTCATTCTCCATTCTGCTTGAAGTAAGCAGCGTCAATTAGTAATCGCATTAACAATTTGTGCAACCAGAACCGTGTACTTGTAGCAGAATCGTTTCACTCAACGAGTTCCTTCTCAAATGACTTGCACGTGCCGGTTCATATGACAGGTCTGTGTAGATCTATTTCAACTTGCTGAAGCAATCCAGGTTGCAGGTTTCGAAATGGGTCACAGCCGAAAGTCGCAGTTATTTGTTGTGTCATTGATATTGTATTCCATCTTGACCGCGACAGCAGTATGGGGGCAGAGTACTCCATCACAAGCAGGTATGCATGGTTTCATGCCCGCTTCGAGCCCCTTGTCTGTCATAAGCTCAGATTTTCACCGCACAGATCATCAGATATTTTCTGCCGCAATTCTTTTGGGGTATCAAAGCGGGACCACTGCTCACGTTTGGAGTTAAGATAGTTTACAGTGAATGAAACGGTCCTAGTCATTGATGAGTAAGTGCATGACAGATGAGGCGACTTGCATTCTTTAGGCAGAGGTTGTGGACCGATGACACTGGCTTCTTACACCATGATTACATTGCACAAAGTGCATTGCAATACGCTATTGGTATAATAGTGACATTAACCGTTTGTGCAGGTTTCATAAGCATTGATTGTGGGGCTACAAAAAGCTACACCGACCCATTGACAGGCCTTAACTGGGTACCGGACACCAATTACACATCTCTTGGAGAGAATATAGCCAACGTTCCAGGATCTAATAGTTTCAGTTCAAATCACCCTTATGCCTCCACTCTGCGCAACTTTCCTAAACCTCAACCAAAGTATTGCTATGAGCTGCCTGGCACAACACCCAACGCCACGTACCTCATCCGTCACTCCTATTGGTTTGGGTCATTTGACGGAAACCCCACTGCGCCCACTTTCTTGGTGGGCTTAGATTCAGGGAAAGGATCTTTGACCATTAACGTCACGGGTATTATCCTTCCATTGCAGTTTGAGGTCATCTACAAAGCTAGAGGCAATTCCATCTCCTTCTGCTTGTACCGAGACGGGACAAATTCCACTCCTTTCATTAGTGCTCTGGAATTGCGACCCATAAATCCTGCGGCATATGTGAATCCGATTCTGGACGATGGAGGCTGTCTGTACAGTATTCTCCGGCTCAATCTCGCAACAATTGCTGGTCAAAACACAAGGTGCTGCTCCTTCATTCGGTGACAGGAATTGTGTGACTTGTTAGTGTTATTGTAGAGTATATCAGTGAGCTCATGACCTGTTTTGCATTTAAGTAGGTATTGCGAACACAGAAGCGCAACTGCTCTGTGAGTACCATCGCTTAGGATTTTCATTGCGGTGCTTTTTGAGTTCTTGGCTTCCAGGAGATTGTTGCACTCCTAGATTTATTGATGCATTCAACACAGTCTGATAATTTAATCGGTGCAAGTTTGAGGAGTTACTCTAATCTACCGGAACGGAAGTTCCCGTTGTAGCCTTTGAGTCATGCTCGAATGATGTGAAGGCTTTTAAACGGGTCGTGGTCAAGGGTTGTGCCTGAATAAGATGCGGTCTATGTCATTTTCTGTGGAAGTGTGGTTGCACTTACTCCATCGATGTCTTCTCTGCAGGTTTCCGGATGACAAGTATGATCGCATATGGTTAGGTTGGATGGACTCGCCTGGCGTACTATCAACGACTTCCTTAGTGGATCCAAATGCTCTTGCTCTCGCGCCTCCTTCGAAAGTTATGCAATCAGCCCAAACAACAGGATTGCTTGGACCAATTTCGTTTGTGGCCACGTTCTTATCAGTTCTATCGAGCTTCAAAGTTACTCTACATCTGTATTTTGCAGAGATTGCTGCAACGAGCTCAGCAACTTCAAGGTCTTTTACTATCAATCTTGCAGGCTTTCCACCCGAACCTTGTAACCCATATGTAGACGGCGGGGGTCCTCTGAAGTCTTCGGTCAAGACATTCTACAACTGGACTCTTGAAAAAACTGGTATAACAATGGTTCCAACAGATACTTCGGTCGACCCCCCTCTTTTGAACGCTATCGAAATATTTTACTCGATTCCAATGGAAAAGAACACAACAAATGCATCAGACGGTGAGAACATCTTGGCCTTTCAGAAACATTATTATCTTTGGCTCTGATTTTTAATTTTAGTATTCTAAGGAACATTAATAAAATCTCAACTCCATTCACACTTTCTAGGGACCTTAGTGTCTTCACGTAAATCTGCGATGTTTAGACATTCTAATCTGTGCCTGATTGATTCTCTGTAGTTTCTGCAATTGATGAAATAAAACGAGCTTTTGGTTTGACTTTGAGCTCTGCTGGAGATCCGTGCCTACCTGCACCTTACAGTTGGATTGCATGTAGTGTCGGTAATAGCCCCAGAGTGACTTCTATGTAAGTTTCCCTGTTTACCCATGTAATCCGAGGAATTCTGAGTTCTGTCTCGAGGGAGGTGTTGGCGGGTTACGGGATCACCTGTCTTCAGTGCTTGTTGCCCTTTGTTTCGTACACGTCCCGCAGAATGCTAGACTTCAAGCTTCCAACGAACTCTTTTCTAGCATCGGATGTGTACGATCTAATGCTTTCCTGCCAGTAGATTTGATTTCGTCATCCTCATCGTGTTCTAACACTGCTTTTGTTGTGTTTGGGTGGCTTAAATCTCCTGCTGAACAGTACTCTTTCATATTACAATCTTACCGGAGAAATACCTGCAGCCTTGGGTTCGCTAACAGCTCTGAGGTTCTTGTAAGTGTCCCTTAACCGCTTCGATGCCATTCTTCCAGGCATTTTCGATTACGGGTTCCCGGAGTGGTGTGTGTTATCGATACTTGTGCTGAATGAAGAATGACCTTGGGATGATGTGCAGATCGTTGGACCATAATGCATTGACAGGACCCATTCCCGACTTAAGCCGATTGACGAGCTTGGAAATAGCGTAAGAAATAGACTAGATATTTTCGTCACGAACCATTGTGGAATGAATTCGCCCACTATGAATGCTTGCAACTGTGAAGGTGTTGATGCTGTATGCACTGTCTCCAGAACCTTTATAAAAACCTTGTTAGGCCTTTCGTGCTTGCTGCAGACACTTCGATAACAATGCTCTAAACGGAACTATTCCTGATACCATCGGCTCTTCCACATTGAAGGAACTGTAAGAATGACAGTTATTTGTTTCACATTATAGTCTTTCTTGGTTACCAACATGCGCATTGGATTGGAAGGTGTAGGCATATATTTCTTTTTGTGTTGTATTTGCAATGTCGGGGCTTAAAAAGATTGATACCCAGAATAAGCGAGTTTATGTAATTTGCAGTAAACAGTTCATTGTTTATTCTATTTTAGGTATTTGCAGGAGAATAGGTTTGTTGGAAAGGTTCCTGACAACTTAAAGAGGCCATCGTTGAAACTGGTGTAAGTTCTCTTTGTTTTCACGAGCACTGCGTTGACCTCGTAATGAATAGAGTTGTGTTGCGAAACGTGATTCTGTGAAGTCTGAACTCATTTGTTCTTTTCACAAACATTGTTACTTACATCAGGGCCTCGGCATATGCGACTTGTTCATGGTAATAAGAAATTGCGCACTAAGAAATCAGTAGAAATGCTTCTGATTTATTGTAGTTATCCTTGATCCCTGCAATGAACTTGTCGAGTGCATTGATGAAAGGCAAATGACTTCGGAGATACAATTTCAATTGTCTAGTTCCACTAGTGCCCAGATCTCGAAGTGCTAAATCAGTGCAAATGTTGATCCAGTGTATCAGGGAATCCAGGCTTGAATGATTCATCTGTGTATACGGGACCCACGGCATCTCCTTCCGGTCTTGATCCTGTTGGTCCAAGTTCTAGTGGAGGAAAAAAAGACAATGCGGCACTCATAGGTGGAGTTGTCGGTGGAGTTGTTGCAACATTATTGATCATTACATGCCTAGGATTTTTTATTTGGCGGTATCGAATGAACCGTACTTCCCCAGGCAGCGACAATAGACCTTCAGGTAACGACGAAATTCAAGTCTTTGGTGGTGTTTTATGTAGAAGTTACTAGCAGCGAATGTGCGACGTTGAGATATTATCATAAATATGATGTGGAGAAAGCTCTGTCTAGATGGTACTTTGGCTTTTCAATTTTAAATGAAGCTTTCAATTGTAGCTTGTATGCAATTTTCACTATGAGGGAGTGTGTTTATTTCTCGAGAGTGGTGTATGGGCATGAAAGCCAGTTCGTGCGAATTTCAACGTTGTGTATGTGCAGGAGACGCGATTGGAACTGGTCTAGTTCCAGGAGCACAACGATATACTCTTGCGGAAATGAAAACCGCCACAAACGATTTTACAAATAAGATTGGAAAAGGAGGGTTCGGACCTGTATACTATGGGAAGTTGTCAAATGGTGCAGAAGTGGCAATCAAAGACAGAGATGAAAATTCTAAACAAGGATCAAACGAGTTCGAAAATGAGGCATGCTCTATTTCCAACTTGGCTCACATATGTTCATTCATCTCTTGCCTTGGTCTCAAGCATAACGAATTCGTCTCAAGCATAACTTTGTTTAGTGATCATGGTCAAATCATGCTGCACATTCATCTAATCTTGTCAGACGAAACCTCTCACAACCCGCATGCCTTGATTGTACCCAATGTTTCAGGTTGAGCTTCTTTCTAGGATCCACCACAGGAATCTGGTATCGCTTCTTGGTTATTGCGAAGAGGACAATCGTCAAATGTTGGTGTATGAGTTTGTACACAGGGGTACTTTGCAAGAACATTTGTATGGTGAGGAGCCCTGTGATGGATTTCACACCCACTCACGGCAGTAGAACTCATTTAATCACGAGTTCATGTGCATTTTCAACATGGTAGGAAACAGTCGTATTTGGAGCTGAACGAGGATTCGAGATATTAGCAGGGCATG
Source organism: Physcomitrellopsis africana (assembly GCA_036785485.1). Lineage (NCBI taxonomy): Eukaryota > Viridiplantae > Streptophyta > Bryopsida > Funariales > Funariaceae > Physcomitrellopsis > Physcomitrellopsis africana. The sequence continues at coordinate 232,823 of JAWRVF010000059.1, read as the reverse complement.
TGCAGGAAATGTGAGACGTAGTTGAATAGAATTGTGGGTGTTCAGAACTATTTCCAGTGTGCTGACGGTGTGTGTTTGTGGGGAACACAGGACCTGATATGAATTCTAAAGAACCACTGGACTGGAAACGGCGCTTGAACATCGCTTTGCATGCCGCAATCGGTACAATTTCTACAATCGTATGCTTACTGCTTTTTTCCATATGAAGTCGCTTGGTACTAATGAAGATTGTAGCGTTGACCAGTCTTCGTTTTTCACCGAGGTTTGTTATAATATCCTTCATGCATTTATTGTGAATTGTGCGCGAGTAAGAGTTATGCTTTTGGTTCAGGTCTGGAGTACTTGCACAACGGATGCAGTCCAAACATCATACACCGTGATATCAAGAGTTGTAACATTCTTCTCACTAGTAATTATACGGCAAAGGTTGCTGACTTTGGTCTTTCTAAGATGCTTGGAGAAGCAGCGTCTCATGTCGCTACCATGGTGAAGGGAACCATTGGTTATTTGGACCCAGAGTATGAAACTTAACTTCAAACATTGATTTTTTTAGTATTGACAAGTGTGAAGTTGCAGAGAAGGATAGAGTTAATGATCTCAAACAGTGAGGATTACAGCGTACCTAGCTTAGTTTGTGCTGCCTCGTTTGTCCACCAAATGCAATCGTTCTGACATCGAACTGCTTTCTTTGTTTCATGGATACAGGTATACTTCCACACACGTTTTGACAGAAAAGAGCGATGTTTACAGTTTTGGTGTAGTGATGTTGGAGATATTGTGTGCTCGAAAGCCAATCGACCCCTCCTTTGCCAACGAAAACGAAAGGAATTTAGTTCATTGGGTACGAACCCACATGGCACCATGGATTCATGTTCATGGATTGTCTTATAACTGCAATGCCATAAATTCTTGATCTCAGTTCCGCCTGTACCATGCGTTCAACATTCCATATACCATAATAATCCTCAGCAATTGGAAGCTACTCCCTCTTTGTTTTTAATCTCTAGAGACGTCGTTGACGATATGCTAGATGTGTGAGTGAACCGCTGGGCTTCTCAGTTTCAGTTGATTGATTGTTGATAACGTTCTGATGCGGCTTTGTGTGGATCCCCCATTCAGGCAAGAATCTGCCTTCAAGCAGGAGACGTTGAGAAGATGCTAGATCCAGCCCTTTTAAGATATGCTCCCGACTTGAACGCTGTGTGGAGAGTTGCCGAAACGGCAATCATGTGCGTGGAGCCGAAAGGCAAGTTCAGGCCAACCATGCAAGATGTGGTTCGAGAGCTGCGTGAGGCTATTGAGTACTCCTCTGGATCTTCCACCATCTCTGCAACTCGTCGTCGCTCTGCCTACGATTCTCGTTACGGCTCCACAGGAAGGACGTTTTCCACCTCCATGTCACCAAATTCGGGAATCAGCGTCCCCTCCACATATGACAGCGACAACAGCATCATGAGGCCTGCCATAAGATAGATCCTTGTGAAGACATGATCTCGTCTTGAACGACGATGTTAGAAAGTTTTGCTAGTATTTGTTGGATCTCAGTTTCGGCGACTTTCTGAAGCAGACTGTGTCAGCTCCCTCTTTTGACAAGTGTGTCAACATTACATGAAGTCATTGCAGAAGTGGAAAACAAGGAAAATACTTGTCAAAAGCAACAGAAAGTGGAGAATTTTACCAGGATCGAAAAAGTATACTTCGGAGTGGAAGACTTTGCGACTGAGGAAGAGGTTTTTGAGACTGGTGGATTGTTTGTATAAAAATGTTTCTGGCTTGAGAATAAAGATTGAGTGTAAGGAGTATTTACATTTATGTGATTTACTGCTTTTACATGTTTACTTTTGCCATTTACATGGTATGCAGACTAAGGTTTTCAGTTTCCTTGACATTGTGTCATGTATCACATATTCTGATAAGATTTAGTTTAAAATATAGTTATTGTATAATGCTAAATGTCAATGCAGCAATGATTGAAAATGATTTGTGTTTTCTGGACATAGTTGTAATATTGTACATTTCTTTTATTTTAGAATCAATTAATGCTCATTTTCTTCTGTCTTACTAATATTCACAGTGCAACTGACATGATTTTAATTGTTACTAAATAGTTTGAAATAATCATTGTCATGTATTACATTACTCTAGTTCGCTTAATGCTGTCTCATAAATGTATTTTATAATGGGTGAAAATTATTTATTTAATTCATTGCATCATGTGATGTTTCTTTTTTAACTTTTTGAAGTACTATGTATTTAGTTTTTCATTTTAGGGCAAAAATTGAAAGTATGTATCAATAAATAAGTTCCTAAATAAATAATATCTTTAGAACTTATTAATCAATGTTTTTTGAATTGTTATGAATACACTTGCATTTCTTGTGATTAGAACATCTTTTTGCTTTATTACAATCATAATCTAGCTCATATGGATTTATAGTTTTATTTTTTTGGTAAAATAATCGCATATGATTTAATTCTGTGTATTATTTGATTGGTTGATATTGAAATGCACTTTTGTATGACTTGTTTTAAATTTATTGAGTAAGTAAATAGTGAATAGAAATGTTTGAAAAAGGTGCAAAAGCAACAGCACATTTGCCATTAAGAGTTGAAGTTGCTTAAATAAATAATTAATTAGTTTAAAAAAAAAAAAAAAAAAAAAAAAAAAAACGAGATCTAACAAATGTTTTATATAACCATATGTTGTAAGTTATCAATTTGCGTGACTAGCATTATATTATTTACTGTTATTATTACAAATATATCAATGGCAGTATTTATAAATAAATAAAATCTTTGATTTCTCTTCTTTTTTTTGAAATAGTATGTTAAAGTACTAAACATGTATATTTTACTACGATTTCTATCTGAATGACTGGTTAAAATCAATGGAATGAGATGATAATCTCTAATTATATTTAGGATATTTCAAGTTTAGTTTTAACACACAGATATATGTATATATATATATATATATATATTCCATTTTTTTTTTTTGTATCAAAATCTTGGAGCCTAACCATGTCTTTGCAAACACATTTGAACAACCCAAGTAGAAACTTTGTAAGTATTAAACACATAAAATTAGTCCACATTTCCTATACCATGGACATGTATTTCAATTGCATTATTATTAATAAACAGATGATTGTCGTAAATAAAAACTCTCTCGAAAATCACATGACACAAACTCATAAAGGAACCATACAAATATTCAACAACAAAATATTCATAAATCCAATCAATTCACAAGGAAAATAATACAACCACAAGACTCTATTGGTCTAAACTTCAAAATCATTTTCATATTAAAAAATAATAAATAGAATCATAATTTTAAAAAATCACACTATTATTCCAACAAAAAAACGAAAAAAAACTTAAAAAATAATCACAATATCGTTAAAAAGCAGACAAATAGATAGCAACCATCAACTAATCAGGAATATAAAAAAAATCCCATCATACCATAGATTGTAAATAGAAATGAAACCATTAAACCATATACACACATGTGTACACATAGAGTCATAATAATCAGTGAAAACAGTGCAAAAGAGTGAAGTGGAGTTCAATGTCCAGAGAAGAAAATGGGACTCAGGCCTGGGGCCAAAGCCAATGAAGGGGGACCCAACTCCACCAAGGAGCAAAAAGAGAGAATAAGAAGAGTAGCCGGCCAGACTAGTCTATAGGGAGTGCTACTACCAGTGCTGTTGTCTTCCTCGCGTCGAGCTTACCAAACCCTAGACCATCCCCCAGGCTGCGTCTCGCACCTCCGCTCCCGCGCTGCCAGCCATGGCGCTCAACAACCCATCTCACCTTATGCCTTCTGGTAACGAACCCATCTTTCCCTCTCTCTCCTGTCATTCTCATTCTTTTGGTTTTTTTTTTTTTTCTTCTTTAGTTTGTGGACTTTTCTGTGAGGTTTACATGAGCTGGGATTTGGTGTAAAGATATAGTGACTATAGAACTGGAGTTGCTGATATGGAAACCTGGGATGCGGGGGTTGGACATTGGCAGAGCTCATTGATAGATGCATTGGGTCGAAGATTTGGGTGATTATGAAGGGAGACAAGGAGCTGGTGGGAACCCTGCGGGGGTTCGATGTGTACGTGAACATGGTGCTGGAAGACGTCACGGAGTAGTAAGATGCTCCCTCGCGCTTACCCAGAGTTCGCTCAATTGATACAGGGGCTTTAGCATGTCCCGAGCGTTTGGCTATTTTAGGCTGTTGTTGTTTTAGCGGACGAATGGGTTTTGTAAGTTCAAGGGTTTGGTTATCCTCTTGCGTGGCGAGTTTCGTTATTGTCGGTTAGCGTTAGTGATATGGTCAATGTCGGTGGTGGATCTTAAATAATTAACTTCACTGAGTTGTAGGCTATTTTCGTGTTTGTGGCAGCGAAATAACTACCGAAGGGAGACGTATCACAAAGCTTGAGCAGATATTGTTGAACGGAAACAACATAGCAATCGTAAGCTTTGGAGCACTGTACCTACTTTCGCCATAATTTTCGTATTAGCGACGTTGTTCGATTTATCGCAGGATATCTCACCTAGCAAGCAGTTTGTGAAATGACAGATTGCCGTTATAATCAGTGTCTGGCATTGGTTTATTTGTTTGCAGCTTGTTCCGGGAGGGGGACCAGAGTAGCAGATTTCGGAACAAAGCTTCTTCAACTTCCAGGCCCTTACTCAAGGCTTCAGACAGGTCTCTCTCGCCAAGTGGTTATGATTTGGCACGTTGAATGTGCGAGACTATCATACTTTTTTACATGGTAGCCTATTTTCTCAGGTTAGAGGGTTAGGTTTATGGCATATTTTATTCTGGGTGAGTGTTGAGGGTCTGGACTTCTGACTGGTTCTTCCTTTGAGAATGTTCGGAGTACACTTCGAAGCAACACTCCAGCATACTATGCATGTGAGGTCTGAAACTTGGCGAACTCATGTGGTGATTGTATCATAACTCAAGCTCTGGAATGGAATATTATTTGTATAAACTTCTCTTTGTCTTTTGCATTAAACCTGAGGTTGCTCTGCAGCATGCTTCCATTTTGAAGCCTTAACTTACAAGTTATCTTTTACGTGCAACGAAACTTAATATTGCCCCTTGTATTGAGGCATAACTTTGAAACCTGATATCTCCGACAGATGTTTACCGAATTGTGTAGTTACTCATTCTACTCCGTAGAGAATTATAAAAGCTTCCCAAAGGTACTGACCTTGTCTCATGATCAGGAGTTAATTGTGAGCAATAGGTATTCTACTTTTGAATTTCGTATCTAATATGCATTTTGTTAGAGGCGTCAAGTGGTCTTACAGTGTAAAGAAAGATGCAATTAAATTCAACTAACGTAGTAATGTTGTGATGAGCGAAAAGACTGGGTTTGGTGAATCTTCACTGTTTGTCGCTACAGAGTTGTAGTTTTGTCCACCAACGTTGGGTTTTTGAAACAATGTAGAATGCTCATGTCGGTTGATGTTTTCAAATGTCAGTGTAAACTTCGTGTCCGTCAAATCGTTCCATTTTTCAAAGTGTGCACATTTGCTATTTTTACTGGGAAATCCTTAGGGCTCATGAATGGAAGCCTAATTAATACATGTACATCTCGCACATCATTTTAAGCTTCTTTTCCTTCAAACCACATGAATGGTGTGATTTATGTAAAATTTGGAATGATAGTGCCCTCTACTATTAAGAGTACATTCCTATTTCATGTGATAGCAAGCTCATGATGCTCAAGTAATCAAAGAACAAAGTATTGAACTAACAGCGAGGTTTTGAAGGGTAAAATTAAGACCTTGACTTTGAAATTAACGAAAATATTACTAAAACTGTTAGCAAAAAGGTTATGCTGAGTTTTTAGCCCATCACAGTCAGCCCTATCCTTTTCCTGGGCGTCTTTAGACTATTTAGTTAGTATTTACTTCAAATTCAATAAATAAATGTAGACCTGCTAGTTGTGTGTGTATATGTATATGTATATGTGTGTGGATGTGTATAGTTATATGTAGATTAAATAAATTTTGTAAAATCATTATACAAAAAAATATTCACATTAATATTATGATTAAATATGATTCAGATTTTTTGCATACACGTTAAAAAATAAACACAATAATTCAAAACTATTAATGCATGTAAATTTCTCATAAAAATATGGACAAGAATAAATCAATCATGTGATTCAAGTGATACATAGCTCATAATTTCTTATAACTATCCATCCATAACCACATATATAAGTAGTCATATTCAATAGTGACTGTTTTGCTCAAAAAATGTCATTGCAAATCATGACCTTCTGAAGAAGCATTCTAACATATTTACAATTACTTTGTATTGTTTTCATTCTGTGTTGACAAATTTTTTTTTGAATCTCCTTGTCTGATAGAATGAAAATAATATTATGATTATTATCAATACTCTCAATAGTAGTTTGTTATTTTTTAATATGTTAATCATCAATCATCAAAATTTGATGCAATTTTTTTTGATATTTTTTTTACATTACTATCTAATGATTTTTTAAATTTCAGTCTTGATATATAAATATATATATTCATATAAAATAGTGATGTTTATATTTTAAAATATTGTATATACGTATATACACACAATTATTTTAATAACAGTGATATTGACAAAAAGTTATAGCATTGGTTTGTAAAGAAAGAAAAGAAATAAGATATATTGAATTTTTATAGTATAAGGATAAAATTAAAAAAAATATGCATTTTTATATTTGTAGTATATAAAAATCAAGGTTTTAAACAGAAATATTTAATGTTGTTATAATTACAGAAATTATAACATATTTTATTTCCATCAGGAGGAGACCTCCGACAGATTTTGAGACGTGGATTAGGCCCTCCTTTGAAGGGGAAACGGCCGTGGATGAGCCCACGACCAGTAAAGTCAAGACGTGGCAACCAAGACGTGGCAACGCAGCAAACTCCGTTCGTTATGGATGCATTCATTCATCCAAATCCCATGCTCCTCTTCCTCTTGGGCTCTCCATGCCATTGCGCTTCGCTCTTCTCTGCAGTGGCCACCTCGTCCTCATGCTCTTGCCCTGCTCCGCTACCTCGGAGCGATGTGCTCGTCTTGTTTACTATTTAATCAACGCAATTCGTCTGCATTCTAGTTTGTATCCCCCAATTTTCCCCCGGTCTCTTGAGTTTTGTACCCGATGAGGTGTTGATATGGCTTAGCATGCGCATTTTTATCCATTGCTGATTGTTTCGGATTGAAGTGAGGTGGAAAGGATTTCGAGGCAGAGTGATCATGTCCACGCTTCAGGAGGATCCGTCTTCTACAATGGCGAGGGAAAGTTCCATCCCTGAGGAAACCGGGAGGCCGGTTGCGCCCGCCAATCAGCTGTCCAGTTCAGCTTCCCAGGCCACCAGTGGTACGGGGTCGCTTTTCGATTGTTGTGTCTCTGAAAATGGTGGTGTAGAATTAGGCGTTGCAATTGTGGCGGTTATATGTTTAGGGCTATATTGAATGTCTTTTGTGGTTTTAGAAGAGGTGGATGTTTGGAATTGGTGAGATTTCTTGAGAGTTTTGTGAATTGTCAACTGGGTTGAAGGAGGTGACAGATGTAGGTCGCATTGTGGAGAGTATCGTGTGAAGGACATGTTTGCGTTCCTTCTTTAGGAATTGCTAACCATTGTTGTAACTGTCGGAGAATGGTCGGACGATATATATTTTTATTATGATTATGATTATGATTATGCTTATTATCATTACTATTACTATTATTGTCATTGTTATTTTCAGGGGTTTAGGGTTTAGGGGTTTCCAGGTGTACACTCGAAGTTTTGACAAGTAAACATGGAATCAGGTGAAGATGGTAAGGAGGAGGATCCGGAGAAGAAGAAGAAACGAGAAGAGAAGGTTAGTTTCGTTAATTATGTTCAGAATCGTTCGAACATATACCTTGATCAATGTTAGAGTTCAATTTTGATGAAATTATTATCAAGTCTCGTCATTGCAAACTAATTCTTTGAATGCACCATTTCCACACAGGCAAGGGAGAAGGAGCTGAAAAAGTTAAAGGCTGCTTAGAGGGCAGAAGCTGCCCGAAAACCTGCACCACCGTCAAAGAAGTCCGAACAGAAAGCCAAGGAGGCAGCTGCTGCAGCTGACGATGTCGATGCTGTGGATCCCCCAACCCTTCCTGGGGAAAAGAAGCGACTGGCTCCTGAGATGGCGAAATCCTATAATCCGAAAGCCGTTGAGGCATCGTAAGATACTCAATTATTAATAAAGCAGCACTGGCTTCATTTTCCAATTTCCTCGAATTTCTTCACTGTGCTCATCGTTCATTCCTTACATGCGTAGTAAGTGTCAGGGTGTTAATGATTGCGTGTACCGTGCAGGTGGTACGAGTGGTGGGAAAAGTCGGGTTTCTTTGTCGCTGGTAGCGAAAGCAAGAAGCCTCCTTTTGTGATTGTAAGTGTTGTGGATAGAAGGTCCAACTTGGTTATCGTTTTAGTAAGTTGTTGCAACGGGCAGTTCTAACCATCGACCTCCATTTGCTGATTAACAAGTGGTGCCTCCTCCAAATGTAACCGGAGCGCTTCATATTGGTCATGGACTGACGGGAGCCATAGAGGTCTGTGTCTAGTCTTTTTAATACTGCCGTTCTAGAAATGAGTGTCTAATTAATTCGTTCAACACGTGCCAAGAATGAATGCTCATCTTAAAATATCCTCATAGAGACCACTAGCTTTATGTGGGATTCTCGTCTCGTACTAGTTAAAATCTAAAAATGTCGATTGATTATACTTTCTACAGGATCTTATTATAAGATGGAGACGAATGAGCGGTTACAACACCTTATGGGTACCAGGTGTTGATCATGCTGGCATTGATACCCAGGTAATTCTCAACTTCCTTAATGAATTGGAATCTTTCAGTATTAATTAACAGTGTGAATTGATTGCGGTTATCTATTTGTGGTGCAGGTGGTAGTGGAAAAGAGCATTATGAAGGAGAGGAAGCAAACCCGTCACGATTTGGGAAGGGAAAAGTTTGTAGAGGAGGTAAAAAGTTGCTCCTCTTTGACGTCCAACTGGTTCTTTATTTTCGGTAGTATATATTAGAACTAACTTTTTGACGCTCTTTAAGTATGTTTCATGCATACCTCACTTTCATTTTCTTGCCAAATTAGTCAGTCTTCTATTCCTTCTACTCACATTACTCTTGGAATCTGCAGGTGTACAAATGGAAGGACCAGTACGGTGGGCAAATTTGTAAGCAATACCGCCGTCTTGGAGCATCTCTTGACTGGTCTCGCGAGGTGTGTTTCTTTCCGTTTCAAGTTTGTATCTTTATACGAGTTAACTCAAGTTCTAAAGTGATACTACATAATAGCTAAACATTCATGATCCTTTCACATTTAAAATGCAGTGCTTCACTTTGGATCAAAGGTAGTAACAGAAGCATTTGTCAGACTGAGCAAAGAGGATCTTATTTACAGGTTTGTTGCCTCGGGAATTAGTTTGGTGGTGGTGGTGGCGGTGGTTTTATTTGATTGATCTAAATTTTATCTTCCTTGCCGGTTACTTTCTTGGTTTCAAACAAGACCCGGAGTAAACTTATTTATTGTAAGTGGCGGATGTAACAGGGAGAATCGACTCGGCAACTGGGATTGTATTTTGAGAACGGCAATATCAGATATTGAGGTATTGGAATTCGCTTATGCGCATTGAGATATTGTTTAGTTTCATCTCACTTTGGAACATATAGCGCTGACAAGCATGCCTTTTGATGTTTTTCTTGGAGTCTAGTCTTTCCGATACGTCCGAGATTGAACGGTCTAGAAGGTATTACTTTCTGTGTTTTATTTTAGTTTTTGTGACTGTCGATGGCTTTGGCTGGATATCGATTACAGAATGTGTCATTCTTAAAGCTTTGGCTTCCGTGTATTATTTTCCTTTTTATGTTACGCTTTTCTGATGTTATGTGCATCTTCAAAGCATCTATACGTTTTAAGCCACAGTGGTTTCAAGAAATAACAACACCGTTCTATGTTTCGTTGCAGGTGGACTATGTGGACATCACACGTCGTACCTTGAGAGCAGTACCAGGGTATGAAAAACCTGTGGAATTTGGAGCAATTACGTCATTTACCTATCCAATTGAAGGAGAAGGTGAAATCGTGGTAGCGACTACAAGGCCAGAAACGATGCTTGGTAATACAGCAGTCGCTGTACATCCAGAAGATCCACGCTACAAACACCTGCATGGAAAGTTTGTGATTCATCCTTTCCAGATTCGTAGGATTCCTATTATCTGTGATGACCTGCTAGTGGACATGGCTTTTGGTACAGGAGCTGTGAAGGTTTGTTTCCATATTTCATACTTCATCATGTAAATTTTGAACCCTGTGCAGCATAGGAATTCCTTTTGTACTGATTGACATATACTGTGCTGCTCCTCTTTGATCATATTAATTATTCGCTTTTCTAGCTCAGAATCAGGTTATTTGATTTGGTATGTGTATACTTGTTAATCTTGTGAATCGAGTTTGATCGTTGCATTTGCTTTAAATGTCCAGATTACTCCAGCGCACGATCCTAATGATTTTGCCGTCGGTAAGCGACACAACCTGGAGTTCATCAACATTTTTACGGACGACGGATTAATCAACAGTAATGGTGGCAAGCCCTATGTGGGCATGAAACGCTTTGACGCACGTGTAGCTGTTGTAAAAGATCTAGAATCCAAGGTAACCAGGAACTACAATGTAGGACATGCATTTGGAGGTCGCGCTGATTGATACTCCTGTTCATGTTTTGTTAAAACTTCTTTGTGCAAGTGCCGAGGACGTTAGCATGCATAGATATTGCCAATTGTTGCGATTGTGATCTGATCGGTGGTTTAAGGAGTGTTAACTTGCCTTCTATTAATACAGTCAGAATAGATATAAATAGCCAGAGAGGTTATTCTTCATCTTTTGTTTCGTTGGTTGTTTGATAAGGTCTTTTTAGAGGGGTAGCCGATAACGTCATGAGATTGGGAATATGCTCAAGAAGTAATGATGTGATCGAGCCCATGATAAAACCTCAATGGTACGTTCTTCTTTTTGTATAGAGATTTATGATTCGGTATTCTTTTTCGAAAGTTTGATTGAACATTCGCTCACTAGTCGTAAATTGCAGCAGTACTCAAGAAAGTGTGTTTGGATCGGGTTTTGTCTTGGGCAGGTATGTTAACTGCAAGGAAATCGCAAAGGAAGCATGTGATGCAGTACGAGACGGTCGATTGGAGATCATCCCAAATCAATTCGAGGATACTTGGTTTAGGTCTATGTCTAAACATTGTCTTTGCTCTTCTGTAACTAAATCAAACTACGTAGACTGATGGGTAGAATTCTCACGGCATGAACATGTTTTGGTTTGGTATGAACCATATGGGCATGACACCGCAGTATCTGAGAATGTTGCTAGATTTAAACTGCTGATATATTTTGTCATCTCGTTATACGATTCAATTTGTATTCTATCTTTCCTCGTAGAATTCGCCTATAGTAAGGCTTTGACATCTCGTTCTTTTTGCGACGCAATGAAACACTTATTTGGGCTATTTTGCATGGTGATCCAGATGGCTTGAAAACATCAGGGATTGGTGTAGTTCGCGGCAGCTTTGGTGGGGACACCGTGTGCCTGCATGGTATGCAACTGTAGACGATGATGCCAGGGCTGAGATGGGAACTTATCCTGATCATTGGGTGGTAGCCCAGGATGCTTCAGAAGCAGAAAGTCTTGCTAGAGTCAAGTTTCCAGGGAAAACGTTTAAATTGGAGCAGGATCCTGATGTCCTGGACACCTGGTTTTCATCTGGATTATTTCCATTTTCTGTATTGGGTTGGCCTGAAGAGACCCCTGATATGAAGGTCTTTTATCCTACATCCGTCCTCGAAACAGGACAAGACATTCTATTCTTTTGGGTTGCTCGAATGGTGATGTTGGGTTTAAAGCTCACAGGTGTGAGCCCCTTTAAGCAGGTACAGATCTACACTTGGGTCAATCGTATTAAAAACGTGTGTGTTTTGATGTCAATTCGTACTGCACTCAAACTAAATCTGTTTTGGAAATTTCGTGTTGGCTTAACGCCTCGTATTGCATCTTTAAATACAACTAAATTGTTTTTTAATCTTTTTATTTTGGTTAGGGATGCCCGTGGTAGGAAAATGACGAAATTCCTAGGGAACGTAATTGATCCACTGGAAGTCATCAACGGAGTATCTCTGGAAGATTTGCATAAACGGCTTGAGCAAGGTAATCTTGATACCCGTGAAGTGGAGAAGGCAAAGGCTGGGCAGAAGGCTGACTATCCGAATAGAATTGCTGATTGTGGAGCTGATGCCCTCCGCTTTGCCCTGGTGGCCTATACTGCGCAGGTACAGTGTCTATGTTTTTATTTCGCTGCTCATATTTTAGATTAGTTAACATTCTGTTATGAAGCCACTTCTGAGATTTGACGAGTTTGTATCGTAGAATCATGAATTTTAATGTAGGAACTGTGGGGTTAGTTTGAGAAGGTTGTCTTTCTGTTTAATTTCATCAATCACTAGGGTAAGTTTTCACTTGGTGGTTGTTGACAAAAATATCTTGAAGTCGACCATTTATTCTTGGGGTGGATGTGATTGTGCAGGCGGTGAACATAAACCTTGACATTCTTCGTGTAGTGGGATACCGCCAGTGGTGTAACAAACATTGGAATGTGATTCGTTTCGCCATGACCAACCTAGGAAGTGACTTTGTTTCCTCGGCAAACATCCAACCTTCATCACTTCCATTAGCTGTCAATGGATTCTCTCTGTACTCAACAAGGCGATTGACTGTCGAGGCATTGGAGAATTATCAATTTTCGGAAGCTACAACTGCCCTGCACTCTTGGTGGTTGTATGAACTCTGCGATGTGTTCATTGAAGTAATTAAGCCAACCATGTTTGGAAATGATGAAGCTGCAAAGAAGGCAACTAGGGACATGTTGTGGTTATGTCCAGATACAGGTCTTAGCTTGTTGCATCCCTTCATGCCATATTTGACGGAAGAACTGTGGCAGCGACTTCCTCAACAAGAAGGAAACCTTCCTAAGGTCTCTATATGTGTGGCTGAGTACCCAGCTGTGAAACAGGTACAATTTATTTGGTGTACCCTTTATTCTTTGGTTGGACATTTGTACCTGTACAATGCCGGAGAATTGCTACTTTCTGGTTTAGCTGAATTTTTCTATGAATACGTATATGCAGACAATACGTATATGCAGACATATATACTCTGGATTGTCATCTTCCTGAAGAGTTTCAGAAGTAAAAATTAATGTGTGTTCTAAAAGTAGGTATTCTGTGTTTTGTTGTTCAGGAATGGACAAATGAAGGAATAGAGGCAGAAATGGAGTCGATCAGTGCAATTGCTAAGGCCACTTGGACGCTACGAATGGCTTATACATTGCAACCTAAATTGAGGTATATATTTTGAAAAGTTTATATGCTTCTGCTAATGAAGATACGTCTTGGTTCCTTGGGGGTTAATTTGAAGATGGGCTTTAACCAACATGAATTGAGAACACTAATCAATCAACTAAGCAGAAAGCTAGTAGCTGGTTACAGTTTTGAATAAATAAGCCATCTTTTGAGCTGAATTTTGGTTGTTCCTGTGACAGGCCAGCACTTTATGTGCTATGTCGCAATGATGGAGTTGCCAAGGTCGTGACGAAGGGGGCAAGTGAAATTGCTACTCTTAGTTTATCCTCTGTGGTGAAGGTATGTTTCCAGCACGATTTCCTTCGCAATTTGGGGATGAACCGTACTTTTGTAATTCGTTATGCCTATGCCTTGAGCTTCTGCGAGGCAGTTCCACACTCTTCGAGGTGATTAGCTTACGTTTCATATTGTCATCCTTTAGTCAGTAGGTAAAATACATTCTTGTATCTCAAGTTTGAATTTTTCGGGTACAGGTTTTCCGAGAGGGAGAAGCGGCACCTATTGGTTGTGCTGTAGCTATTGTGGATGAGAGCACGACAGTGAATCTGCTCCTGCGAGATGTTTTGGATGCTAATCAAGAGGTCTTACGGTTGCAGAAAAAACGTGATGATCTTGTCAGGTAAGATCGAATCGACAGTTGCTTACTGATGTACTTTCAGGATGCCTTGGGCCATTTATGTACTGATTCGTATTAGTACAATACTGTCATGAACGTCAGTTCTGATCGTCAACACTTAAATCGATGTGGCATGGCGACATTATTTACAGACAACAAGATGCTCTCCACAAGAAAATGAGCGCTGTTGGATATGTTGATAAGGTTCCCGAACCTGTCCAGGAAGAGAACGAAGCCAAAGCTGCCAAGCTTGCCGCCGAGCTTCAAACTATTGAGGAGGCTACTGCTAATTTTGAAAGGCTGCTAATCAGTGGGAGAAACTACAAGCATTTTTTTTATTCAATCGACCTAATCTTGAGTTGCAGAAGCATGAAAGCATTGGGTTGCTTTTATCTTTGCTATTGCGTTTCCTATCCAGGCCTCTTTTAGAGGTTTTTGGGGGTATTCGTGATTTTTAAAGTATGTCTATTGTTGAGGGTAGAGTAATATTTGCAGTTAATCATGGTACTTGGGCATTAGTTCAGCTGCTTATAATGTAGTGTAATTTAGAATTAATTAGGCGGCTTGTGGCGGTAGTAGATCCTTGTGACAAGGGCTTGTCATTTTTCATTAGGCCCCTGTTTGTTGAAATCCTTCACTAGAAAATGATTCATATGAGTATCTAGTAGAACTTGCTGCTTGTTTCGATTCGTTTTAGGTCGTAACTGGGGCATTCTCAATTATTACATCTTTTGCTCAAATGTAAGTACTTTGAATTGTCGGAAACTGGAACTTCGATATTTTTTAATACAGCCACAATCTTCTTTTCACCTCCACCTAATCCAAAAGAAAGTATTTCATCACTATTATTAGTTTCTTACAATTTACCAGAAACTTATCCACATGAAAATGTGTCTACAGAACAATTAATTGTCGAGGTTCCGGCTTTGGCATGTAATTTCCATGGCAAAGCTTTAATTCCGTCCCTTTGTGCAGCTGTGACAATATATATATATATATATATATATATATGCACACACATACACATATATGAATGTATATGTGTATGTGAACTTATATTTCTTTGTCACCACAATTTCTGCAATGACACCAATATACCGAAATCCACGATGGAAGAGCAATTTTGAGCCCACTGTCAACAAACTTCGTCAAGTTTGAACTGGTGCCAATTCTTGGATAAATTAGATTTCTTATTGTAAACGCATCTCACATTGCTTCCAGATTTGGAAATCTCAAATCAAGTCACAACTTAAACATGGCTACAAACCTAATGTACAGAATCCACAGCATAAGACACAGTCCTTCAGATTGAATGTAGTAAATGTAACATGACAGACCCTTCACTCTTGAACTCCTTCATCAATTACCTGCTAGTAGCATCACCTATTTAGGAGATGTAGCAGTACAATATCTAATGATACGCTTAAGACATCAATTGATCATAAATGCACATATATGTAGTGTATGCTCAACAAATGAATGGATAAATAAAGCATTTCTTTGCGTTTGTTGATTGGAGTTTGCTGGTAAATGAGATGCATAAACTTAAGTCCCAACAAATAACCAAATGTAATTCTGGACACATTGTGTGAGATAAGCTATTTGACAGTTTCATTATTCCTCTTCAACAAGGAAATGCTTTTGTAGAAAAACGTATTCAAAGTTAGCACTAGCTCCCAGTTTCTTTAAAAAAATTGACTGAAATTCCTCAAATGATGGATTATCACCAGATATTACAAAGAATCAGATCTGGACACCTGCAGTAGTGATTGTGTGAAGAATAGAACTGGTAGCAGCTGTGACCAATTGTGCAAGTATGATACAGTCCTCAATATCCATGGCATCCTTGGCCCAAAACATAAACACATATGGGTCCTTCAATGATTTGATTTTAATGTCCAACCATCCATCCCATTTCATTCTTTCATTGCTGTGCAGGTTTACAGTAGCTTAACATGTGATATGTAAGTGATCGGTTCACTGTGAGACAGCAACCTACACACAGCTTAGCAAAGAGCAAAACAATTGTCTGGAGTACTGAATTTCAAGTGAGAATTGTGCACATCTCCAAAATTTGGAGCAATTGTCTGGAATACTGAATTTCAAGTGAGAATTGTGCACATCTCCAAAATTTGGAACAATTGATTGTGTACAGAGGTTGTCTACATAAGCAATTCACTCATCGAATCAGCAGGAACTTTTGTGATTGAATTAATTAATTAATTATTTTTTTGAGCTCTAAGTCCATAGCTTTGATGATGAAGTACAGAACTCACTAGACTCCAAGTCTTCCTTCTATGTATTCTTGACATTAACTTGTGTAAGATTAGGTGAAGAGTTTCATTTGACTTAAGCCTTATTATATCACTCAACACGATCCAACTATGTTATGTGATACTGAGAAATTACCTTTCACCATTAACAGCAGCTTGGAGTTTGTTTGAATAGGATTAGTAACAAGTGAATAATCTTTGTTGTAGAATTTGCAAATTGTGGTTTGAGTGAACATGTGATACTCGCATATAATTGTTCTATCAAACTAAAAGTATGTTTTTATTTATCAATAGTTAGTCCTATATATTGTTCACATTCTTGTTGACTTTCATTGTTACCAAAAAGAATATATTACTGGAATTTTTTTTCTTTAAATATTTTAAAATCGAGGATTTTGATATGACCACAATTTTTTTTCTTCGGAATTATATCAGAATTATTATTTCATTTTGAAGAATAAGATAAGATTTTCACTCCTTGATCATAGATCAGATTTTTATCCTTTCAAATACTTAGAAACCATAATTCATCATTTCAATACATAATTAAATAGAACCATTAGTATTCACACATGGATAAAGTTATGAAGGTTAATTACACAACTTGCAATAATCTTCATATTGATGCCTGATGAATCTTCAATGATTTTAATTTTAATTTTTTTTAAGAACAAAACAACAGAGGTGCCTCATTACTTGTTTCTATCAGACAAGTAATGATTTTAGGATATTAGAGTTTATCAGGGTGATTCATACCGCAAAGAATTGAAACGATTCAGTCATAGTATCAATTGCCATTTTCACCAAAATCAAGTAACTGTAAATAAAATGCACACCACAAGGCATTCATAAGATTCATCATGAATTGTAGTGTTGGTGGTTTAAACATAACCCAAGCACATCAAATATAGATTCTCGCACAAAAGATTACATAGCAAAACACTAGATATTTGATCGGATAACAACGCTGTGCAACAAAATGATTCAATGCGACATTATTGATCACATGACAATAAGCATATGCAGTGATTACAGCAACCATAACTTCTAGGACTCGTCGTTATTAAAGTGATGAATTGGTAAGCAAGAGATCACATTAAAAGGCTTCGGCTGAATAGACTCTAGTGTCCAATGGAGCTTGTATACTGTCAACACTCTAAATGCACCATCAAGCATAGGCTTTAGAGAAAAACGGCATAACTTCAACCTAGTGATCGCACATTAAGGGAAAGCTTCTGAAGAGCTGTAGATATGTGAAAATAGTTCAGATCCAAGAGAAAAATAAAAACATAAAGAAGATAAGTAAAAATAAAGATACAAATCCGTTCTAAAGACTAGAAACATTGCCTTGTCGTGTAAGGAGGAGAGCAACTTCCATTCCTTTCCATTGAAATTTCACCTTCACTTCCGTCTCTCCATTGCCGCTCGTCAGCAGGGCAACCTTCAATACAATGACCTTCTCCAAACCATAGCATAACCTTTGAAACGATGTCAATTACTATGTACCAACCCAGTAGCAGCAAAAGCTGCTATTTCTCAACAACCCTTTCAACTATCTGAATATATTCGAACTACAAGTTATTCCTGCAGAACATCGAGTAGAAAGCTACTACAAATTAAAGTTAACAACGATAGAGCTAAAATCCAGCAACCAAAAAAAAAAATATGTTATTGGTTATGAAAATAACCATTCCAGATTAGTCATTGAGATACATCCTCATGACTGCTGATACGAAAGAATCGTTCTAGCGCAAGTCGAGAACCCACCCTCTGGTGCTGAATCGCAACTCACGGAGGGGCAATCAACGTCAGGCATCAAGTCCACTGCTTAACTCCTGGAGTTGCTTGCAGCATTCTTCCTGTTCCAAGACAGGTATGATGTATCGCCAAGAGGTCGTGGGTTCTTGAGGTGGATGAGGAAGAAGACAAGCGCCAAAAACATACAGATCAATCCCACAGTCAAGTATGCGATTCCCAGGAATGAATTCTTCCCACCTAGCCAGCTTGTGGTAGACAAAACCAACTTCTTACTACCCTTGAAAGTGTAGGTGTTGTAAACGTTAGCTATGCGCACGGTAATGGTTTGGTTTGCTTCAAGTTGCTGGTTGATTTTCCCCCACAGCTTGCGGAAGCTGGGCAACGCGGCAGTCCTCATCCACACAATCAAATCCTCAGCTTTATTAAGAGGCTTGCCACGATCCAACGCTGCGCCTCCAATCAATCCCAATGCACCTGTCGGGTCATTGTTTGGAAAGTTTTGGGGCATCACGTTAGCTCCGAACTTGCTAGTAATATCACTCTTCCAAGCAATTCCCGTCTTTTCCACTGTAATACTTCCAGTTGCGTTAGGCGCTGCTCCAGTAGGATTAAACAAATAGGTGTCGTTAAACAAGCTCCAGGCAATAAGGCCGCAGGGAACAATCGTTTGCCCACCGGGTGTGGTAGCGAGAGGCATGCAGGCATCGAGGCTGGATACGCTGTCACCTCGAAGCTGCTGGTCGTTTCTACTCTTCACATATCGACGGTGATTCTGGTAAAAATTGGTAAGCTCGTAGTACACGTACACGGGGGGTTCCATTCTCTTAGGGATATTAAGAGTGACAGTGCAAGAGTGATCAACTGAACTGTCTTGGATATATCTCACACGATCCGTTTTTGTCGTAAGAGTCGAGGGAAGGCACTCCAAGTCATACCTGTGAACAACTTCAACTACTGAGTTGGAGGCCAAGAGCGTGACGGCACCGATAGGAATAAAGATGATGCCCACGACCATGAACGTTGCCATAACCCATCCTGGTGTGAGCAAGGGCTTGCACGCTGGCAGCTCCTGCTGCGTAAACTTAGTATACTTCGGCCTCTTCGACTCCTTCATTAAATTCGTCGGCCCACCCTCAGAGGAGCTGGCGCCATTCATGATGTCCACTCCCAAATACTAAAATCCGAATCCGAATCCGAACGACAAATCTTGGAACTCTAAACGTAGCAGTCGTGAGGAGAACTACAAACCAGCCTACTCCCAAGTAGACCGGTCAAGGATACAAAAGCCCCACCTGGACTCACTGAACTGCACCACACATACCCATGATAGACGCCAAATGAGAAACATGTAATGAAATCAACTCAAAACCGCAACACACGAAAGGAAAAGAGAAGAGGGGACAGGAGACGTGCCTAGATTGAGTACAGGCGAAACCCTAACATAAGAATGTCGAGGAAATAGAGATCTGCCAGGGAAGGGCAACACGTCCCCGAGCACCCAGGAAGCGGGCGAAGAATGGGAGAAAAGACGAGTAACGCGAAGCCGGGGCTGCTGTAGATGGTCAAAAGGTGGAATGGTCAAATGGTAGAACCGAGGTGATGTTCGCCGTGACGAAATTCACACTTCCCACACGTTGCAGGAAAGTAGCTCGCTAACCCCACCTCGCTTTCGAAGTTTCTAATACCGCTTCTGTAGCCTGCGCCTACGAAAGCGGACTTGATCATCACCATCCATCCTTAAAAAAATAGATGAAACTATTGCATTCAACCAAGAAAAACTGGAAAGGTTTACACTTCACTTCAACTAGCCTTGATTAGCGCTTAAAATGGCAGTAATAAAGATAAACCCAATTTCTCGTATATTTATTTTTTGAAAATTCAATTTACAAACAACACTTGCCTCTCTACTTCATGTCGCTCTTGCGAAGCCTCTGGTGTTCAGTAGCAGAACCCATCAAGCGTTTCACTCATTTTGCAAGCATGGGACGGAGCTCACACAACAGGAAAAATATGCATATGAGGGTAATAGTGACAGTGGGTGAAGCTATGGTGGTGTTGGTTTTATTCCAAATGGTGGAGGTAGCGAGGAGTTCATCGCGGTGAAGAAGATTAGGGGTTGAGAAATTAGGGGTGGAGTGGTGAGCGATTGACAAGGGTTGGAGCGGAAGAGAAGTTGCGGTGGTGGATGGTGAGGTTGGGGGATCATTGATTTGAAAGGTAGGTATGTCTGTGGCTGATTCTGTGCGAGAGCGCTACGAGTTGGCTAAAGCTGAAGTGCAAATTCTGCGGGAGAAATTGAATAAGAAGAGGGCGTCGTTGCTGGACACGGATGGTGGGTGTTTATTCTTCTCCTTCGACCAAATTTTGCATAGTTCCTTTTTCTTTTTTTTTCTTCTTGTGTTGGGTACTAGACTTAGCGGGTTGATTGAGTTGATTCTTGACTTTTGGCGACGTAGAAAGAATGCGACTCTGTGAACGGATTGGTGCGCTTGGTGTCTTCTTGGCACTGGGAATAGTATGTCGTTTATATCGTGAACACTAGCTAGGCTGACGCTCTAAATATGCATTTTGTTGGATTTGAAGTGTAATATCTTCGACTAGATTTGAAAATAACGGAATTAATACTAATGTTTTGAGGGATGGCAATGAATTTAGCTATGAAACATTAGAGATTTGATAACCACAGAGGTATATTTATGCCAGTCTGGTCGCGAGGTCTCAAGTTATAATTTCTAAACTCTCCGTAAGTTCTTTGACAGGTCTCGGATGCTATTTGAGAAGGATCCTTGTGATTAACGGTCTGACCTGTAGGAATTTTGATTTTGCTGGATGAGCAGTGGCATCATTTGCGCAAAGTCAAGGGTCCAAGCCGGTGGGTGTAGATAATTTTTCCTTCAAGTGCGTTAGAACTCTCCAAGGACATACAGGCAAGGTGGGTATAATTTAATCTAATCTTACCTTTCAAATCAGTTGGCTCAGCTTTTATCCAACTAGCGACTCTTACGTCTTGCTTTTTCGACATAGAGGAACTATTCTCAGGTTAGATCCTCAATTCTCAATTGATTATCCGAGTAATAGGTGGTCTTGTTTGGCCTTAACATATGTAAGCACTTTGATGGATACATAAATAGATGAGGAACTAAAGATTAATTAACACTCTGAACCTTCTGTGCTTGAAAAGATATATTCACTAGATTGGGCGCACCGAGAAACGTCGCGAATAGTATCTGCGTCGCAAGATGGCAGGCTCATTGTATGGAACGCCATTTCAAGTCAGAAAACACATTCTTTTAAGCTGGCATGCGCTTGGGTTATGGCAGCGGCCATTTCACCTAGTGGCAACACGGTTGCATGCGGTGGCCTAGACAATGTGTGCTCTATTTTCAACCTTAGCTCTGCACCTGATAAGGAAGACAATTTGCCCGTGTCAGGCACGTTGACAGGCCATGCGGGCTATCTCTCGTGTTGTAAATATATACCAACCCAAGAAGAACACATTGTGACGAGCTCAGGGGACCATACCTGTCGTTTGTGGGATGCGGAAACCCAGCTTTGCATCAGTGTTTACGGAGGTGACACTTCGAGCGGTCATACCGGAGACGTAATGAGGTGGGTACTGGCATTTTGAAAGGCTGTTAGCAGCAGAGGTAGTTTTTGGTGATGATGCAAATGAAAAACTTTTAACTATATATTTTGCAAATAAAATTACAGCGTGTACAGCCTTTTTTACTTTTGCGTATAATGTTGCAGCATAACGGTCTTGTAGCAACGCTTGTTAAACTGAATCATTCTTGAAGTTGTATCTTGTTGCCGGGTTTAATAATTGCATATGAAGAGTGGCTAGCTGAAGGATGTTGTTTGAGCGGTGACTAACGGGAGGTCATGGGACAATGGCAACAGTATATCTGTTAGCTCAAGCAGCCCCCACGTGTTCATCTCAGGCTCATGTGATAAAAGCGCCAAATTGTGGGACGTCAGGACGCCTGCCCAAGCGCAGCGTACCTTTTATGGGCACCAAGGTGATGTAAATACCGTGCACTTTCTATCTGAGGGTCGCCACTTCGGAACGGGTAGTGACGACGGAAGCTGTCGACTCTTTGACATAGGCACTGGCCATGAATTACAACAATATTGGGACAAGCAGGCCCTTGCCCGGGGTCCAGTCAACGTTTCTTCAGTAGCTTTTTCGCGTTCAGGGCGGCTTCTTTTTGCTGCCTACTCGAACGGCAATTGCAATGTCTGGGACACTTTATTGGCCAAGGTATAACTCACTATTTACATTATCTTGCGAAGGTGCTATGCTGAGTAACATGTGATGTGCTTCCCTACGCGGCTAAGCGTTTAACGGTGAGTAAATACTTTTGAAGCAGTAGAAGTGTTTCTATCAGAGAATGAAAACGCTGCCAGTCTATCAGATCTCTACTTTAATATTCTCTCTGGATACAACTATAAGTATCGGTAGACAAAATATGTCGAAGCAGTACTCGAGGTCGTTGCTAGTATTCGTTGCTCCTGAGTTCCACGTAAACAACACCAGTATTTGTGTACTCAGATATCTGTCCCATCGACAGGTTGTGGCAAACTTGGGTGGAGGTAGAGCTGAAGGGCACACCAATCGCGTAAGCTGTCTAGAATTGGCAACTGATGGCGATGCTCTTTGCACAGGAAGTTGGGATACTACTCTCAAGGTTTGTTTTCATCGAGTATAATTTTCTCCTCTACTTGTTTTTTGTCTTTGATTTGGTTAGTGCGTGATTAAAAAGATCCTTTTAGAGTGCAAGAATATTTCACTGGATCCTAAGTTGCTTGTTTTCGCGATTCCAGGTCTGGTCTTATGCTGCGAAAAAACCTTAATACAACGAACCTCGTGAAGAGCAGCTGCTTGAAGTCGCTTGGAAGGACCTGTCCTCTACTCTTGTCGTTCGTGGCTCCTTAGTGGAGCAGTACAATGTGTATTTTATGGATGCGTTACTTGTGACATTCAGTATATGCAGAAGATGAAGTTGTTTCCTTGACCAAACGCTATGTCTGGACTTCTAGAATGTTCACAGGTTACTATTAATGCTTCTGAATTCTAAATGTAGAAATATGGGTAGGTATTTCGTTTGAAGATCCATCTATTTAAGCAGCAGTGATTCTTTATGACTCTTTGATGTCACGCAACTGAAGTTCAGCGTCCGCAGAGGTCCACATATGCTATAATCGTTTGGTGAGTTGTTAGGAAATCTCTTATGAGTATCAACGATCTCAGTCAATTATTGTATTGTAAATTGTTTTACTCTCACAAATCATTGCTTTCAAAAAGTTCGGATAAAATGGACTTGCTACTTTGCAACTCAATTACATGTCTTTGTTTATTACTGTAACCTATTGTTTATTGACATTGGCAGTGGGATGTTCGTCGTCAAAGATCTGTATGAGGGCATTCAGGTGATTTTCACATTTAGTATCACTTGAAAAATTTGCGCAGGTAAAACTGCTTGACGTTGTGATATGCATTGTAGAGCCATCTGAAGTACACTTCGGAGTTGCCAATAGTTACCAAGTAGATTGATCGACACTGTATCCATGGATTATTACCTAAAATTAAAATACATCACCCAGACATGATCATGTTCTTTAACACTGATGATGTGTGCACAAATACTCTGATAACAATCGATGATGCAATAAGGAAAGTGACATGAATCATATCAACAGATCACACAAAGAGCACTAACATCAAGAACTAGAAAATATTCCACAGTAAAGAACTTAGACAGTGAATATCCTAGGCTTGTACTATAGTAGCAAAACAACTTCAAAACAACATTTTATTGCCAATGTTTATAATTCTAACAACTTTGATCCAAACATGTATTTATTGTGATACATGTCTATTGATATTCCAAGAATACATAGCTATCTAACAAATTTAAATACTTTTTAAAATTTAGAACAAAAAACAAAAACCCCAAATCAAATAAAATACTATTTATTCAATTTATGCTATTGAATTTTGTTAAGTTGAATGCTTTTAATCTATAAAATAATATGTTTTTTTAAATGTAGTGTGTTTTTTTTTTAATTTATATTGAAATATATATATATATATATATTATTATTAAAATGTATCAATAATAACATTGCAACAACTATGCTAGAACCAAGATGTCAATCTATTACCTTCAATATTTAACACTCAAGGCTTTTCACCATATCTAACAATAATAATCAAATTCTATAAACATATCTTCCAATCCCACATTTTATCTAATTATTAGATAATCTCCAAAGTATATTAGTAAGTCTTACTATTTAAGTACCAATAATATCACAAATAATAAGTGACTTATTACAAAAAACTATCTTTAAAGTCATTACAATAGTCCTTGCAAAGAATTTATGTTGTTAAAAAATTTAATACCATTTCTAATGTTTTGGTTGTAAGAGATTTAATTCTTTTGTAGTCAATAATTTTGGTAGTCCATTCTTTTAACAAACTTAAAAATAAATTAGTCACATATATATAATATATATGTGATATTACTAATGCCACCACAATTTTAGCTACTATCATCTATTTGACATATTTCTTTAGTTTTTTTAATTCCAATTTAAAAAATTTGTTAATATTTCTAATATGTTTTTTTTTAAAAAAATTATAAAGAAAGTAAAATTAATTTTAATAAAAATAATAATTTAAAAATTAATAAGAATAAATTGTAGTGGCAATAGCAAAAATTATGGTGGTATTAGTAATATTCTATATATATATATATATATATATATGGTTATAAAAATAAGGACTTAAAGAAAAGCTATATTATCTTTTTCGCTATATTTTTATTATTTTTTGAATCACATTCTAATTTTTAGTTAAATAATATTAATTTATCTATTGTTGGATAAATTTATGTCTAAATTATAAAAATTTCCTTTATTAATATCATTAAGATCAATCACTACTAGGGATTTTATAAGTCTATTTTAAATATTTTGTATTATGGTATACATTATAATATAGGTAAAAACTTAATAGAAATTTTCTTTAAAAAAATTTAAAATTTAAAACAAAAAAAAACAACAACAACAACAACAACAACAACAACAATAACAACAACAACTCTTTTGTAGTCAATAATTTTTATTTGGTTGTTACATTGCACATTATATATTTGAGTCAATCATCTAAAAATAAAAATTAATATATTTTGTGCTAATTTTTTTTAATTCATAAATTATAAATTATAAAATAAATCTCATTATAAAATTTTAGAAATATAAAACTTATAAATTATAGTACATCTAAAGCACCACATTATATTTGAGCTTATACCTCATTGCTACACAAATAAAATAGTCATGTCAAGAAATTATTCATAAAATTTAAAGATGATTTTACATGATTTTATTAAAATTTATTAGATGTACTATCTAAACTTCTTAAATTTCTTAAAGATAGGATTATATTTAAACTTTCATCTAACCTATCAAATTTGGTACAATTTGAATCTAGTTATACTTATATATTGTAAGAAGTATATCTTTATTATTTTTTGCTATCTAATTCTATTGAATAAATTATTCAAATTATATAATTTTTATCTAATATAGTTTTTTTCTAAATAAGAAAAAAAAATCATATATTTATTTTTAAATTAAAATTAAGAATTATTTATGCTTATTATTTTTTAAAAAGAAATAGTAGACACAATTTTAAAACAAAATATTTTAAGATTTATGTCTTTTTAGAGAAATTTGTCAATTACCATTAAATCAAGGGAATTGTTAGGTGGACACCCCTTGTGCTACACACTCTTACATACACACTTTTGGAAAAAATAACTAGTTTTGATTTTAAATCATGATTCTTAAATCATGATTCTTGTTATATTTATTACTTTAATACCAAAATTTGATATATCTCTTTGTATGTGCAAATACAAGGCATGAGGGGTATCTATGCAATAAAAGAGGGGTGTCCACCTAGTCGTTCTCTAAATCAATATTTAGTTAACTAACTAAAGGGCACATTTGTGTAAATTGTAACATCTTTTGGATTGATAAATATTATCACAATTATAAAATTATAATAAACAAGTATTCAAATATTTTTTTTATTTATATTATATTTTTAGATAATTTTAATTTTATAATTTTGAATTAATCATTTAAAAATTATCAAGATTAGGATTTAGTAGCATTAACAATCTCAAGTTTGAATATAAAAAGAAATGACTAGAATCATATAGAAGAATGATACAAACAATAAATTTTTAAATTTTTAATTTGTAACAAATATATATATTTTTTAAAAATTATTTTAATTTTTTAATCTTAGTATAAACTTCTATTTGTCAATCTTTATTACATAATAGTTGAAAAGATAAAATATTTAATTTAAAGTTAGGCAAACATGCTTGGAATTAGATATTATGATTTACTTATGTAAGTTTTTTTGAACAATTTTAGAATATTTTTCAAACAAAATAAGTGTGACATATATATATATATATATATATATATATATATATTGTAAATAGTAGGCATACAAACTTAAGAAAAATTATCAATCAACATAATAAATAATAAAAAAACCAACCAATCTTAGATAGACATATTAGATAGCAATATTATACAAAACATATTGTGGTATTATTTATGATTTGCACATAAGACTCATATCTCTTTTTTTGTGATAATAAATTTGTGCATTATTAAGCCAAAGTATAAGATGAAAATTGTGGTATTAATTCTTGACCATTTAAAAAAAAACTAATTTCTGTGCTTAAAAATTATATCCATAAATCTTGAGTTTTAGTCAACATGTTAAAACTTCATCATATTTTTATCTGACTATGGTCTAATTGATTTTTTTGCACTTGATAATTTTTTTTCCAATATCAATTAATTTTCTATTTTGCAATATACAAAAATGGAATCAAAAGATTTTATTTATTTCACATGTGTTATTTTCTTCTTAAGAAACTTCAAAAAAAAAAAAAAAAATATTTAAATAATAAAATATATAAATTTATATTTAAAAAAATTGTTGCAAAATAACTTGATAAGAATATATGGATATATATACAAGGTTATAGAATTGTATTGTTGTTTCTAATATATATATATATATATATATATATATATATGTATACAAAAATACTTAAAATAAAAATTACTAAAAAAATCTCTCTATATGGCTTACAACATTGTTTACAAAAAAATCTTATAATGCTATTTTGTAATTATTTTTTTAGTAATTTGTATTATTTTTAATAAAGTAGTTTACACCAACAGCCTAAATATATATTTATTTATTTGACAATCAACTTTCTACTAATTAAAATTCATAAAAATAGATTAGTGTTAAATCACATGTATTATAGGATATGTTTGGTCTCAACTAATTTATTATTATCTATAGCCTATAGGATTACTTAAACTTCTTCTTTACCACCTTTAATTAAATTAAAATTAATACACCTATGTGACTTGGTAGTTAAAGATAAATTTTAAAAAAAACCAAAAAAAAAAAAACTAAAAAGAAAACTTAAAACTAAAAATCAGAATAGAAATGCAAATTATATTTCATTTCAATTACATCTACAATAATAATATCTAAGAAACAAGCCATTTTGATTCAAATTATAGTATAGATTTAAAAAGCACTAAAATATCTATCTATCTATATATATATATATAGATATATAGTTTATTTTTTATTCTAGTTTCAAAATTAAGATTTATTAAAAACAAATATTTATGTTTTTACATAAAGCTATTCTATCTTATCTTTTTAAAAATGTTTCAACTTCACCTCTCTATAGTCCTTCTATTGTACATATGTATCTTCTTCTTTTTCCAAGTTTTCAATATTTTCTTTAAAAATTAGTTGAATTCAGTAAATAACATACCAAAGTTTGGTTTTACTAAAATAAATTTATTTTAAATATATAAAAATAAATTATACTAATATAGAAAACTACAAAAAATTAAATAGTAATTTCTAATTTTTAAAAATCTAGCATGAATAGCAATTAATGAACATATATGATTTTTAAAGATGAACACAAATCTATAAAAGATGACTTTTTAAAACAACTATTGTATAAGCCTTAGATACAGTTCTGAATTATTTTTACAAAAAAATTATATGTATATATATATATATATATAAGCCAACCAAATTTTAAAACTATGTAATTAGATTACATAACTTTAAAAGGAGACATAAGCATATAATTTGAATAACTGTATTGAAAACAAAAAAATTATAGAATCTTTTAAAATTTAATTTGCCAACTTTTATCTTCTAAATTAAATTTACATTGATTGTTGTGCATTTTAAATGTTTTTTTCAGTGAAAAATCTTAATCCATAGTTAAATGCCAAAATCTACTCCTCAATAAAATGTTTTTAAAATCTTCTAATAATTATCTAAATCTAAACAATCAGAATTTCATTAACTTTTATAAATTCATGAAACATGATTGAATCACGTGTACATGGTCAAATACCAAAAATCCATAATACTTCCACAAGTCAACCATAACAAACACTACAAATAAAATAAATCTATTTTTAATGTATGGCTATGATAATACACAATAAACACAAACTGGCACTAAATTCAATCTTTCCAAGACAAAAGGTATTTCCAACTTGAATCCCAAACTAAAATTTGCAAGAAAGTCTCTCCAAAAACTGAAAAAATATATTAAAAAATATATCTTCTCAACCGGTTCGGAAGCCCATCTTTTACTCAACCATGGTGCCCATCTTTACGGGACAAATTCTGACGTGGCATTTCAAATGCATTCCGATGCGGACGTTGCTGGTGGAGGGTTAGATCATGATGTGTGCATGAACAGGCGCGGGAGTGTTGCATCGAGTCTCTGTGCACGAAATTTACGACTGCGATTTCCGGAGACAGATCGAGAGCGCGGAAGGTGAAAGATCGCTTGCATTCCGGAGTGAGGATTCATCAGCATTGCGTACATTGCTATGCAGCGGTGAGCATGATTCTCTCGAAGGGGCGGTCGTCGCTCTCATCTCATGGCGAGAGAGGGAAAGTCCACAGCGGGGCACACAGCAAAGCTCCAAGCATCCCCGACTTCGATCAGCTTCTGGAAGCGCGAGATTACAAGGGCGCCATTACGGTCCTCCAATTCAAGCGCATGGTGAGACGCGTCTACTTCGCTGCGCGTGTCTTGTGTTGAGTCCTCCAGCAGCCATTCGATGCGTTTAGGTTTTGTGAGTTGGAGTTGATGGTTAGGGGAATGTGTCCGAACACTTGTTGTGGTAATCAATGGAGTCAGGTCGCAGGCGGAGGGATGCGATAAGAGAACTTTGGAATGGCTGGCTTACGCGCACTTCCACCACGGAGAGCATGATAAAGCACTGGTGTTGTACAAGGAGCTGCTGAGTATCCTTGATGCCGACCCTAATTATCACACATATTCGGCTGCGTGCCTCTTCTACATGGCGAACTATGATGAAGCCAAACAGGCTGCATTGAGAGGTAAGCGCACTGAAACTGGCAACGTTTCTCCAGTGCAATCTTCTTTGGCTGGGCCTCGTGTTTGGTTATCATGGATCTGAGATAGTTAATATGCCATCTTGTCGATATTGATCGTTTGAGTATTCATTAAAAAGAAAGAACCTTCATTTAAAAGGCTGTAGGTTGAAATTAAAACGAAATTAGAAAAAAAATAAAATGTATATATATATATATATATATATATATATATATAAGTGAAGGACGAAGAAGATTGCATGTTCCTTCGGCTAAGTTGTTGATTGCGGATGATCAGGTCCCGAGAGTCCATTGCAGAAGCGCATACTGTTTCACATAGCGCATCACCAGAATGACGAGATGAAGTTGCTGGAATATCACAACAGCTTAGGGGAGAAACATGAAGACCAACTAAGCTTGGCATCAATCCATTTTCTTCGAACTCAATATCAAGAAGCTATTGATATCTACAAAAAGCTCCTGCTCAAGAACAGGCAACTGACTTAACCTTCACGAATCCTTCTTACACAATTATCAAGAACGTTTCGAAATGTTCTTAATTATTTATTTCTTATTTGGTCATGATCTAAGATTAGGATACGAGAATGGACAATGCTTAATAAGCATTCAAGGGAATGCCCTGTGTGACCTAGGGTGTTGGGCAATGCAACAGAGACTGGCTGGCGCTTAATGTTTTTATTGCGTTGTGCTACTGCAATATGGATTTATACGACGTGAGCCTTAAGATTTTGGACGTGTACTTACAGGTTTGTCGATGCCAAATGTATTCAGATACAGCTGAGATTCTCTGTTGGCTATAACTTTTCATTCCGCTAGAATATATCTGTGTTTCAACGTAACAATGTGATCAATCTCGCACGTTGTGCTTCCAACCAGGTACATCCAGACAGCCCATTGGCAGTTAACGTCAAGGTTTGTTCCGTCCTTTTTAATTAGTACAATCTTCGCTTGACTTTAGGCTTTAAACAATAATAGCTTCGCCGTCTTCACGCTTTTCCATTGACACATCGTGCGTAGTCTCTGCCGTCATTTCTCTGTGATGTTTCTGTCATAAATCATAATGGCTTAGTGTTGCAATCAGTAGATATTTTCCAAATGTTACAGACCTCTTCATAATATTGAAGAATGTAATGAGCTCGTTTCTGATTCTTACCGAGTTTTCTCTGATTTTCAGGCATGCAATAATTATAAGCTGTGCAATAGGAGCATAGCAGAGGAAAACTTGAAACCTTTGCAGGATGCACTGAAAATCGCTCCTATCGAGAATTATCTTGTGAATCACAACATTGTTGTCTTCCGCAACGGTGAAGGAGCTTTGCAGGTGTGGCCGTCAGTCTGATATGTGTTTACGTTTTGTGAAACCAGTTATTTCGTTTTACACGGCTCAGGTTTGAATCTCGAAACAACCGGAAATGTCTTCACGAATAACGGGACATACGCAAATAAAATTGTAGGCTTGGCCACGGATGCTTGGTATTCTGCCGGAGGCTCGCATGAATCTGGTAATCTATCACTTGAAGCATGGGGGTGAGTGAGTACGTTCCGAGCTTTTACTGGTGCTATAATCTACCTTGTGTTGATGTGTTTAAGTTGTTCAATCACTGGTAGGAACCATTTTCAAGTGCTTTCAGAACATGGCGCGCTTATTAACATGTGAAGTGGACAGAGCAGAGATTCAAGATGCGTACAGCATGGTCAAGGACTTCGAAGCAACAACTCCACAAGAGTACATTGTGAAGGCCGTGACCTGCGCAAGTCTTGGACAACAGATGGAAAATCCAGACCTACTAAAACAAGCCCAGCAGTATTTTCAGTTGGTAGGTGCATCGGCTAGTGAGTGTGACACTATTCCAGGGCGTGAGTGCATGGCCTCTTGCCACTTTCTTCTCAAGCAGTTCGACGATGCTCTAATTTATCTCAAGGTGCAACCATCGTCACCATGTTCAAAGAAGATTAATGAGTGACCCGTTGGATATGTTAGTGCTAGTATATAATGGGTTCCACTCCTCTTGCTTGTGACATGCAGTCTATCAAAGAGTACTCCGAAGAACAGGATGAATTCAACTGGAACTACGGACTCGCATTAGCAGCTTCAGGTGCGTACAAGGAAGCAGAGGAGGCATTATTGCTGATTCGTAGTGAAGATTTTCTCAGTGACTACTATTACCAAGCATGGCTTTCCTACTGTTACATTGCCACTGGCGAAGCAAACCTTGCTTGGGAGATCCATTTACGCACAGCTGCTCCCAGTGCATCCTTCAGGTGCATCTAACTGCATCAAATCCGCTATTCTTTTTGAAATCTGTTTCATATCGAAAGGCCCCCAACAAAAAAAAAAAAAAAAAAGGAAAAAAAACTTCAATTGTGAAGTCAATATGAGTTTCAATGTAATCCAACATAGGAACTAAATTTCCTGAATTTTTATGAAGAGAATTATTGTTAAATATACTTACTGTAATTGCAGTTTGCTGCTGCTAATTGCCAATGAGTGCTATAAAACGGGACAGTATTTGTATGCCGCTAAGGCGTTTGATCTTCTTGGGCAAATGGAAGATTCCCCTGAATATTGGGAAGGTAAAAGGGGAGCTTTGGTTGGAGTTTTTCAAAAGGTAGTCTCTGGCGATGAGCCCAAGGAGAGTCTCTTGGATATCCTGACTCTTCTTAAAAACTCGAATTCGTCCGAGGTACGCAGTACAAAAGAGTTTCCAGAGAGATAAGACACTATGCACTGTTCATCTTACTAATAATTGATTTGTGTTCTCATCAGTTTTGTTCATTCAGTGCCATTAAACACTGAGCAGCAGAACCTCAGTAGGCAAACAGAAATGTTATGTCAAGCTCTGAGTCTAGCGGATGTCGTTAGGAAAACCTGAACATGGTGCTGGTATCAATTATGATATTGTGGTGAATGAAGGCTGAATTAATTGTGCGCGTCATCAAAAAATGGGCGAAGGACTGTGCAAGCGCGTGATTCTGCTGAGTAAATTTGACTCAACTCAATTCAATATCAGTTACCAAGTTCCTATGTTGGATTACATTGAAACTCTTGAGCCAAGTGAATGGGAAATTGTAGCATGTACTGTGTAAAAATCTCGATCGAATGAAAACATGAATTATGTAAGTTAGAATTTGTCACCAAGTTGTTTATAGCTTCAATTGTACATACTTCAACATGCTAACATGGAGCCTTCATTACATGTATTATATGCACCAAAGCCAGGGTCGTTTTAGGCACGTTTGTAACAGTGCCCAAAACACAAACCTAAACCCTAAACCTCATAATTCTTTTAGACCTAGAGTCAGGTTGGTGACGTTTCGTATGAGGGCTTAACTAATTCCCCATACAATTCCATCACAACACGGTTAAAAATACAAGGTTTTACAGTATCTCACCATCACTATGACACCAAATCACATGTGTAAATGAAGTCATCGCACAATGATGTTCATCTCAAAGAGAGTAGTATGACTCTAAAGATAGGGTTGAGTACTTGCACAGGGGAAATGATAACAACTGAAGAATAACAGTATGTGTATCCATGCAGTGTAGATCAGCACTGTTGACTATATCTGTGTTCTAGGCTTGATTCAATTCTAGCCTAGCATGTAATTTGTTGATTATTAGTGATTGTATTTCTTTAAAGAAAACTGTATTAGAATTAGATTTGGTTGGATTGTCCTATAATTTTTATTATGCCTTTGCTTGCCATTGAAATTTTTTACTTTAAAATATTGTTGAGTTTTTGCATGGAATTATTTGTGTTGTTTGAAGTTGTGGATAATATTTTTGTTGCTTCTTATATTTGATTAGGTATTTTGAGTTTATTCATAAGCCAAAAGAAGTATAGCTAAAGGCATGTGGTAGTTATTTTTGTTGATTTCTATTGTAAATTTGAAGATAGATCTCAATAACACTTTTTGTATTGGTTCTCACCATTATAGATCTATTTATATAAGTAATTTGGTATTGGCATAAAGAAATTATAATTAGCTAATCATTTTTCTTGTGGTCTAAGTTTTGTATCACCTTCTAAGAAAGATTGTCTTATTTGTAAAGTTTTTTTTCCATCTTTGTATATATAACTTTTTATAAAATTTATCCAATACTCATCTAAACTTGTCAACATTATATTTCTAATATGGATGTTGCTTTAAACTTTACATTTAAATATTATTTTATATTATTAAATTTAAATAGTCTACAAGTACAAACATCTTAATAAAGATTATATAGTATAAAAATCTCTTAAATTTAGAAAAAAAATCTATATAAAGATAATAATTTTTTAAGAAATAACCTTCCATGACCTTCATTTTTTGGAATTAGAAGTTAGTTTGTACAAGAGTAATGTATTCCAATTTAAAATGCATCAAGCTTGTGTACACTTCTAAAACATATATAAAATAGTTTCTTATTTTTGAAGCACACAAAGAAAGCAATGAACATCAATATTTGGATTAGCTTGTCTTCTTCATTTGATTCATATTAATTCTTATTAATAATTAATTTGACTATTTTTTCTAAATAAATTATTTTTTATGTACATAAAAATCAATAATACATATATTGGTATTGAATGCAAGTTCATCAATTAGAACAAAGATAACATTGACAACTTCTCTTATAATTTTTTAGATTTTCTTTTCAAAGCCATTTAAATAATAATTTAAAACCATTCTATCTAATTATACATATTATTTAAATCAAAATTATCTTTGAAATATATATATATATATATATATATATATATATAATTTTTATTATGTATGAATCTAATACAACTTAATCTTAGAAGATTTAAGCAAGGTAAACTATGTTTTATTTTTAACATCCATATATTGAAAAAAAAGTTGAAGATTACTTTTGAAAACCAATTTTTTTAAAATTATAAATTCCAACCAAATTTCTAATTTTAAAAAAATATAATTTTTTTACTAATTATATTATTCTATAATCTTAGAAGATAAGAAATAAGAACATTCTAAAGATATTCATCTTAAAGAGATATTTTATTAGCTTGTTTTGTTTCATCCAAATATAATGTATAATCAAAGTCATTATATAAATCCTTAATTTTATGTATCCTATGAAAATAAAGCATAGTTGTTATTTTATTTTTATTATATATATTTATAATAAATTAAAATCCCATCAAAAAAAATTATTCTATATTTTATAGAAAGATTCATAAGAATTTAGATCAATAAAAGATACTATTAAATTCCAAACTTTACATATTTTGTTCTAACTTTTGAACATTGTACTTTGCTTATAATTGGATATTATTTCTATATATAAATTTGCTACAACTTAATTAAAGCAATAGATTTAGTATGCATCATCTAATATCTAAGAAATTATTGAATATTGAATTATCTTATGTGAAAAGCACAGGTAGTCCATTTCAAGAGGAAAACCATAGTAACATCTTTAAGGTCAATAACCTCTAAGTCTTATTTATATTTAGATTTATAACATATAAACCAAACAACTTTAGAATAAATAAAAAATTATATATTATTCTAAAAGAAATTTTTTATCATTATTTTTATTTTACTAATTGCTTTGAAGGAACTTGCCTATATATCAAGAAATAAATGTAATAAACACAAAAGTACGCTATTGACTACTATGACTCTACCAACCACATTAAATTTGTAGAACACTAATAGTTTAATTTTTATTTAGTTCTATTAACTAAAAATTGGTCCAAATTTGTAGTTTATAGAAATAACTCCAAGAGAATATTTAAAAATTTACTAAAGTTATTAGAAAAAATCTAAGCCTATTTAAATTTATATAGGTCTTATATTTTTTTTATATTGTCAATATGTAATAGATTTGGACTGCTTTATTTCTATTCCTAATTATATACTATTTTTTTATTCTATTAATTAAAGTAGATATATTAGATTTTCTTAATTATAAAAGTATAATTCTTCATTTATTGGCATATAATTTATTAATTTGAACTTCAAAAAATATCCATAATACAAAAAAAATATTTTTAATAATATCTTAAATAGACTTGTTGAATATTTCTTTAATAATAAGAAAATAAATAAGGTGAAAGAAGACAACTTTAATTAATTACAAAAAAATTTGAAAGACAACCATTTATTACAACCACCTTATTAGTTCCTTCAAAGATCATTTTGATCACATGACAAAATTTAGAGTAGAAACCTCATTTTTCTACAACATAATAGAAATTTTATTTTTATAAAAATTTATCATAAATTTTAGAGAAATGAATTTTAATTAAGAATAAAGATTTTTTAGGGGTCTTGAATTAATTAATATTTTTTTAAAGTAACTAAATATTCTTAAGAATAAAATATACAAGTAAGAAAGTAATTTGATTTGGATGTATTATTTTAGTAAGAATTGATTCTAATTTTCTTTACAACATTTTTATAAAAAATTTATATGATGTATTAAATTAATTTATTTAGCACCAATTACCTAATATGGTCTCATTTTTTTTGGTAAAGAAGAGCAATGATGTTTTACATAATATATTGTAGAAAAAACCATTAGTAAGTGTTATTTAATATTTTTAATATAATCCTTATTAATGACGTCCTAATAAATTCTTATAAAACTGAATACCAACATTGTATAGTCCAAGAAGTTTATTAATTTTTATATTCTTAATAACATCTTCTATTTCATTCAAATTTTAGAAGAAATATTAGATCTTTAATAAAATTAAGACCTTACAAGAAACATTGTTTAATAAAGAACTTAAAGCTACTAATTCATGTATTCATATGGATTTCTTTTTGTATAAAGTAGCATATAAATCTTACCGTATTTATTCTATAATTAAAAAATTCCACATCTTAATCTTGTCTTGGTCTTTAAGTTTAGTGATTAGAGATCAAGGACATTTTTTTCTTTTATGTTAGAATGCGTATTCCTTCCACACATTCTCCATTTGAATTGTTTACAAAACTAGGAGTTGCCTCAAGTATATAAAAGCCTATGTTAGTCTATAGTAGATTTTCTAATTCCTAAGCTCTTATACCATTTAATTTATGTTCTTGAATAATTAAGTATTGCATTGGAAGTAACATTATGAATATAACTTTATATCTTATAAACTTATGTGAATTATTAAATCTACATATATTATATAGTATAGTATTTAATTTCATCAAATATTTTAGTTAGAAGAGAATTATTTTATTAATTATTAATACTAGTACCAATAAGAACTAAAGCATCTATTATATTCTATGTTTAAATATTTATCACCAATTTTGATAGAATAATAAAAATCTAGAATTTAAAGCCCTATTTTTTAAAAATCTATATAAATATGAGTATTTTTTATTTTTTTATTTTTTTATTTATTTTTAATATTCTTCTACAAAGTAAAAAATGAATAAAAAAATTTAATAAAATAATCCATGATATATAAGATATATATTTAAAATCTATAAATTATGTAAAAAAATTATTTTATTATATTTTTTTTTCCAAAAGAATAATAAATTCTTCAGGATGTAACTAAAAGATTATAGAGAAGAATAATAAAGAATAATATAGCTAAAAGAGTTTCATAAAATCTTGATTTTATAAAAAAAATCTTTAATCTATAATTAATATAAATTAAAATTGTCATATATACTAATTGGAAATAGATAAGAAAAAAATTTGATAATTTTAAATCAATCTTCTTGATAATTGAGATTGCTCTCACTACCTTAAATGGTAGTCCAATTACTTCTATAACCATGTAGGTGAGGAGATATAAGAATAATTTTTATCTTATTATTATAATTAGTAAATTTTTCTATTTGAATTAGGAATAAAATATTATTTAAGTGAATATTAAAAAATTGGTAGATGTAATTTGATCAAGTAAATAAGTATAAATGATTTTCTTTTTAAATATAGTTTGTTAGATTACACATCTTTCATTAAATTTTTTTTTATATCTTCTTAGATTTCTACCATCTTTTGTTTCTAGAAATTAATCTCATATAGATAGCCTATTAAGTAGGAGACTATTTTGCATTTAGAAGTCCATTGTAGATAGATATTAATTACTTGGCACAAAGCACCAAATTACAAATTTACTTTTTATAGTAGTATTCAATTAACTACTTACATTGTCTTCTTCATCAAGGTTAATTAGTATTTTCTTAAGTTATAATAATACACTTAAATGATTATAAATTTTCTACAACATCTCTTTCAATATGGTGCATTTTATTGCCTCCATATTGTTGGCCCTTCTTGTTCTTTCTTTATCTACTTGGAGGCCCTAAAAGAATTTTTTGTGTCCATGCTTATAGATACCTCCCTTTGAAGAGTCTTTTCTTTGTGTACAAGACAATAATAATTTATTATTTATTCAGTACTTGACTTCCATAAGTAAGCACAAGCACCAAATAATAAATATATTTTTTTTTAGTATATTTGACTTTAATTTTGTATAATTTGATCTATTGTAATTAATGGTTGTAACAAATTGGTTCAATTGCTTGAATGCACTACGATAGTATCTACATCTTTATGATGTTAAATTTTATCTATTAATAGAATTTAGTAATTATCCCATATAAATTATTTTTTATTATTTGTATATAAGATAACCTATAGCTTTTTTTCTTGGAGTCATATATTAGTCCTATATAATTATAAATGAATACTATTGCTTTATAAACATACTTGATATATTGGATAATATTAGAAGATATAAATAGAATAGAAATAAAATTATATAGGCTATTTTTTCTAAAAGAGGAGCTAATATCTATTTTGAAGTCTTTTAAAGCTAAGATATTGTGTCTTATTTATGGTTTGTATTGAGCTATATCATTACCAACAATTAATGTAGTAATAATACCTATTTTTGTCTTTATATTCATTTTAGTATATCTAGTTCATATTTCTTTTACCTAATGTCTATCAAATATAAACAAACCATCTCTTAAGTTTTAAGCTTTATTTACCATGATCTTGCATCCATAGTTATTTGTTGTATCATCAAAAATCTGAATTGATAACTCTTCATCTTTTATATCATATTTTGCTTATATCTTTCTAGCTACTACATCTTGTTTTGTCATTTGATAGTCTCTTATATTTGTTGTTGAAAGGTTATGCATTGTAGAAGTTGGATTTTTATCTAAAATAGTCAAGTCTTTCTTGCTTCTAGCAATGGCCAAATTGATAGAACTTTATACCTTTGTTAGAGTAGTTTCTAGATATATATATATATATATATATATATATATAATATTTTAATAATATTTATTAACTTTCATTTTCTTTTTTTCTTTTTATTTTTTCTTTTGTTTTCCTACTTTATGTTGTTGTTGTTTTGTATTGTAATTTTTAATAACTAAGGCAAAACCATTATTTTTTTATTCTTTTAATTTTATATATATATATATATATATATATATATAATCTTTATATTTCTAAATTTGATTTGGATTGATAGATTGATGGATTAGTCTATGGTTTTGTGTATATCTTTAGTAAATTATCAAGTTGTTTATTTCAAAAATTATAAAGGTTGATAAATCTTTAATTTAGTACTTTGTGACCAAATAAGATTAACACTAAAAGTAATTGTAATTTATTAAGATTTATTTTTATTTTTTGGTAATTAAGTTGGTCACCACTACCTCAAATTTTCAACCCTCTTTAGAATTAATCACTATGTAATTTCTTAGATATTGATTTCTTTCATTTCCAAAATCAGTACCAATAACTTTATTAATCCCAATTGCAATATGTTGTATAATTGTCTTAAATTCATCTAAAATGCATTTTAATAAAATCCATGTAGGTACTTTAAGGACCTCCATTTTTATAGATATGTTTGAGCTCTAAATTACCTTAAAGTCAAACAATAGATTCTATGCCTAAAAACGTATATATGCCACTAGTAGTCCTATTTGGTAATAATAGTAAAGTTTTTCAAATAGTTTCTTTAAAAGAGATTTTAAGAAGTAAAGTTACTTCGTAAAATTGGCCCTTCAATTGTCCCTTCTAATTTACTTAGCCAAGTGCTAAATTTTAGCACAAGGCATTTATCTCCAATAAAATGAAAAATAATACAATGTCTCTATAGAAACTTAATTTTGGTTTTTACTATCTTTATATCAACTACAATTTCTCTTAGATTTGTTTTCAAAAGAAAACCAACATAATTACAATTCTAACTAGTTAAGAAACTTTCACCAAAAACACATTTAATTAGATACAATTGTCCCTCTTGTTATAATGGGCCCATTGCTTTTGTCATTTTGTGCTTTTCTTATGCATTTAACTCAAATCTTCTTGAAACATTCTTGTGCAATTTAGTACCTTGGTTTATAGCAACACCTTCTGTAACACACAATGCATATAACTCCATCCAACTAAACTGTACAAAAATCATGTTTTCTTTTCTTTTGTTTTCTTTCAAAAACTTAAATTAATTTAAAATTGGTACTTACAACCTATCTATTATAATTTCTATTATTAAAGGTTCTATACAACAGACTTTTCTGCCTCTTCGAAACACAAAACAATCCGAAACCTGGTAGCATCCAGATGCGGCAGAAGCTGTGCGGATCCCTAACCTTCATGGCATAGCTCCAGAAAAAGAGGAATTCCATCGCCGCAAAGGAGTTCCCCCACCAACAAAGTTAACAACCTTCTCTTTCGGCAACAAAGTTCTTCCTTGAGAGAGATGTACTCAGAGGGTTGATACCTTCCAAACGCTTGTCATTCTGCCACGGGCAGACGCCAGCTGCAGCGTTTACTCTATGGAAATTGTCTTCGACTGCACGAACATGTAGTGTGGGACCAGGTCCAGGTGGTTGTGGGTAGTTCTACTCTCCTTTGTTTGCAGTGTGGCGCCGAGCGCCAACGTTTCGCAGCGTATGGTTCTTGCTAGTGCATACGAACCCAATGTGGCCACACAATCGTAACCACATGGAACATCAAGTTATGTAACGCAATAAAGACAGGAAACAAGAAGATGAGACCGGGACTAGAATCAGTATGGAAGGCGTCAGTTCTTCATTTCCCGACTGCAACCAATCGGAAAAGGCATTACTTTACTGGAAAACTTGTGTCCATTTCAGTCTTCGTAGTTGCGATTGGAATGATTCTCTGAGCTGCAGCTTAATTAGAAAATCTCTCTGCCTTTTGCACTCATTTCAAATCAACCGCACAGGCTTGTTCAAAGATCTGAGCACGCGGGACATGCTTACTCCGCCCACTTGATTACAACATGACAGCTTTATTTGCTTAAAAAGATTTATCTTTCAGGAGTCCACGCAAAGTCCGTCCCCACAAAAAGTAATATACTGATGGAGTGGATGCGTCGCGTGCCCCCACCTCATAAGCGTGGGAACATTCTAAGGCAATTCGATTCAAGGTCGAGATCGCTCCATCGCATAGCAGTTTATGTGTATTCTCTGCTTGATGATTCAGAAATCCGCATGTTTGTAAAAGTTTAACTGCTAGCCCCGACCGACAGTAAACCTTCATTTTTTGTCCGGACGCTTCTGCCCCTTCTGCTCCAGTTCCAAGCACTTATTTGAAGTATCTATATTGTGTGTCCAGTTACCAGCAGCCTTCTGCGTTGCAAAGTCACTGACAGACACTCCACATGTGCGTCTTCACGGCGGTGATGATCTCTGCTATCTCTTCTATGTTCCTAACTATAGAAATGTGAACAGCATTGTCCTATGGGTGAGTTGAGTCTGTGGCAAATACCATGACTAACCTCTAGATTTCTGCCATCTGGAGCCGCAATCCTTTCGTGAAACCTTACACCAGTAAATTTTGTTTCCAAAGCAACTCGTGATTAGATATGGAACTCATGAGAGCTGGCTGCGTTTATGCCATCGCTTGAGCATCTTGAGCAAGCTTTGTTCAAATACTTCCCGGTTCAACAGGATTGAGTTGCTCTGCAGTGCACTACATTGAATCAGTTTCACGTTTAAGGTTGCTACGGGGCTTTTGAACCTATGCCGGGTGTGGCAACTGCGGTGGATGCTGAATGTTGCTTTCATCGTCCAAGTTTATGTGGACAACTTTACGACATACAAATAAGACTCGTAAGGCAGTTTCCCACCTACAGCTAACATGACTGAGGGTGGTGACCGATCTGCACTGTTTTCCAATCACCAATTTTTTCACAAATTCCTTGGACAAATTCAAACCACGAATTAGCTTGCACAAGGCTAGGGGGCAGACTTCCACGTTTATTTAAGACCTCAAAAGTTTGTACTACATTATTATTAGCATATCCACTTTTACAGGTGTCTCCATCCTATTTTTAGAGGCTACTAGTTCCAAATTAACATTGGTTTTTATTTCTTCTTGAAATAAAATTTTATGAGTGTCGACAATCTTGTCAAAACTCTCTATGAACAGTTTTTGAAAGGATTTCAACTATATACATTCGGTATTCAATATTCCATACATCCCAATATTTAGTAAAAGAATTCAGTCCTATCAAGAATATGTTTTGTGGGAATTCAGAGAACATTGCTACTTTGAACATTCATACCAGGTTGGTTACGACAGTTCAAACCAAAATTGTGACATGACCCACAGAAAAATATCACCTCACAAACGACCTACTCACTGCCTATTTGATACAGGGCCCACTGGATGAAGGCTTCGTCAAACTTAGTCACCTACTCATGTCAAATCTTACTATCCAATCATTATTCGTTAGGCGCTATTAATAATCTCTATAAAAGTCACGTCCGCAGATTGGATCCACAATGTAGCAGGCACCATGCATGCCTTGAGGTCTTTGTACCAGGCAGATAGGTAGGACCTACCGTAGGGGCCCATAATCCGAGTTGAACAGCGCACTTTTGTCGGGGTCCCCAAATGCGGATACATTTGAAAAGTAGGTTGCCTAATGCAAAATTGCGAATCCAAGAGCTTTCAAACACGCGTAACTAAAAATATGCATACTAAGAGCAAGCAGAATATTCTGGTTTATAAAGAACAGAATACCTCAACAAGCGTGTCAGAGAAAATCGAATGTACAGGCACACGTGCTTGGGTACAAGCCATGCACATGCTTTTAAAACACAGTATTAGATCCTACAAGAACCATAAAATTATTTTTAAGAACTAACTGAACTAGAACCTAATAGACCTCCAAAATTCTTGTCGTCTTAATCTAGAATGACGAACTCACCTCTTTCTGTAAGTCAACTCAAAGGTTTCAATAAATAATCCATCTCGAGTGCTAGTGTTTGCAGTTTTACAAAGGGAGTAGATAAATAACTCCTAGTAAGGCAGGCAAATAGAATTTAGTGTTCACTAAAAAGTGCTGCTTGCTCGGCTAGCGTTGGCTCCCTCGCTTCCTTCGGTAACTCGTTACCCTGAAGTACAGGGTCTATAGGCAGCAGCTGACATTGCGCATAATGCTGCAGCAATGCATCTGCAAGCACCAAAGCAACCATGGCCTCCACCATCGGTACCGCTGCATAAATATGCGAAACAATGTGTCGATTAGCTACTGGAATCATGCCTGAAGTGCTTGTAAGAGATTAAATTATTTTTCTCAGAACTGCTATGGCAGACAAACTGCATAAACCTGCATTTCTTTCTCCGATCAGCAAAGAGAAGAGAATACATGGTGGGAACTCTGAGTTGCTCTTACTATTATTGCAGGATCACCGTTGGTACTGTTAATGTACCAGGTCTTTTCATCTTCAAAGTCAAGCACAGTTTGCCGATCCAAGCTGACAAACAAGCGCAAATTAAATGAACCAAAAAATTTACCTCGTGGGACAACACACGGATCGTGACGTCCACGCGCCCGCAGCTCTGTCTCCTTCTTGTCGCGGGTGACAGTCTTCTGCTTTTGCTGCATGAGAGGGAAGCCATACAGACATCAGCGTAGATGTTTAAATGATGAGGAACAAGTCAGCTTGGAGGCGTATTAGCTTTTCAGTGCTAAACACTACCCTCAAGGCAAAACAACGTGTATCATCAACCTTTTCTTTTAGTCTCTTAATCGGAATAACATCTACAACAAGCTCAACCTTGCACCAATCTTCCGGGTAAGTAAAATAAGCCCATAGGCCATGTAGTTGCACTATCCCATAACTTATCGTAAGTTGTAAGTTCAAGTGATAGGCATTGAGATTTGATTCCACAACTTCCGTGTACTAAAAACAAGGCGACAGAGTGACATACCGTGATGGTAGAAGTGGGCTTGAATGCAATCCGAAGCACTATCGTCTCCCCGTTGGAGATCCCACCTTGAACTCCTCCAGATCTGTTGGTGCGAGTTCGCACATTTCCATGTTCGTCAACATAAAACTCATCGTTGTGCTCTGAACCACGCTGGAGTGATCCTACACACCACGTTCGACCATAATTAGATTCAAGAAGTATAATTCACTTTCTTTCAAATTGCCTAAAACTGATGTGAGTTTCTGAAGAAAAGGTAAGCAACTTGAGACTACATTGCATCAAATACACACATCAAAATCGAGTCATTTAAAAATGTCATTATCAGAAATTCGAGAAGAATAGTACCAGCGAAACCGCTTCCAATCTCGAATCCTTTGGTGGCCGGAAGAGACATGACAGCCTTGGCCAACTCAGCTTCCAGCTTATCGAACACTGGAGAGCCCAGACCCTGTTAACAGATAATGTTCAGAGTTCAGTAAGGAACTCTTACAGTTAAACTAATCCAAAAAATCAACTCTTAATAAATTGTTAAAAATTGAAATGTGAAGTGCTTTCCAAAGCATACCTTAGGGACATTTCTGGCAATGCAGGTCACAACTCCTCCAACAGAATCTCCATTGACGCGAACGGCGTCAATGGCGTCGATCATTTTTTGAGCGTACTCCTCATTCGGACACCGCACGATGTTGCTCTCAATCTGTTGACAGTTCCCAAGAGTAACGAGCATTTATAAGCAAACATTGAGAATATACAATTGATACTTTCGTGAGATTAAAAACTTCCTGAAAGTATTTGCATCAGATCCGTAGATCTGTAGACATTTCACCAATTGAAAAAAATTCTGGGGTATTGTATAAGAGTGAAGGGTATCGATGCCTTACTTGCTCCACAGTTAGACTGTCATGGTCTATGAGATCCTCAGGGACCTCAACTCC
Organism: Physcomitrellopsis africana; assembly: GCA_036785485.1. Classification (NCBI taxonomy): domain Eukaryota; kingdom Viridiplantae; phylum Streptophyta; class Bryopsida; order Funariales; family Funariaceae; genus Physcomitrellopsis; species Physcomitrellopsis africana. Next base: position 188,033 of record JAWRVF010000059.1, on the reverse strand, counting down.
ATGAACCCTTGATACATAAGCCAGAACCTCTGTACCGGCTTTCAACATGAGCAGTTTCTTGGCGACTGATCCCGCAGCTACTCTGCCAATTGTCTCCCTAGCCGATGACCTACCTCCACCCTACATACAACTACCTTTCTCAGAGACTAACTCCAGTGACTAAGAATACGAAAACATGAGTGTAGGAGCCTAAGCAAGGTCTAACAACTTCAATGAACTTAAAAGCATAAACCAGAAATTCAACATAACGGATCCAAATGCTCAAAACACGAAATTATAGATTCATCTGTTAGAACAGATAGTCAAAATGAGAACAGCTTTCGTTTTAAAGAATATCCGATTGGCCTTGGACAAAAGTGTGTAAGAAGAAAAACAGCGACGATTCCATTACCGTCCATGTAGAGTACCTGGATTGCGCGGACCCCGTATTTGAAGTCGTAAGTGGCGTCTGCGTGGCTAGGACGGTAAGCCACGCTAATTTCAGAGTAATCCTGTTCAAGCCAAGAACGCAATCAGATAATGTGTACTCTTGCGGGAAAACACCGAAAAAACTGAGGTATGGTTTACTAAACTGTGCCTAAAACTCCGATGGTGTAGAGAATCATGGTAAGAACAAGCACGCTATTTTCCTGTTTCAAGCCCTGTAATGAAACCGTACTAGCCCAGGGCACTGATAATTAAACGCTTACCCCTCCCCGCTGGTCTGTGTTGGGAACGGTCACAGCAATGGGCGTTCCAAGTGTAAGTCCTGCAACAAACCAAAATTACCCAAATCGGAACGTTTAGATAAGTACTGCACCCACTAATAAGTCAGCTTCAAAAGGCTCGACTATTCTCAGGTTGCAGTCAACAAATCACTGCACTGCAATGTGGCGTGAATGGACCAAGTTACCTACCGTTTCCAACGCCTGAAAGAATTTTGCAAGTATCTGTTTCACTCCGAGGGGTTGTAATTCTGCTCTGCCCTGGCCTCCTGCGAAAACGTATCCATGGTCACAAACGAATTAGATCTTGTCAACGCCTTTTCGTGTACAACTTGCACTCCGATAAGAACAGAACTAAGCGCCAACAATTGGAATAAATCATTGACTGCCACAGCCCTAATAGTTGTACACAAGAAGCTGAGCATAGCCATCCGGAAGTCTTATTACGCTGTTACCCAGGGCAGTAGCGTAAGCTCCTACATGTGATCCAGAACACGACACAATGCCAAATACGGGTCTGAAAGCAAGGTCACCTTCTGTCGAGGTCGATTTGCATGTCTTCTTCCGAGAGAGGCAACCGGGGAGGGCAACCATCAATAATGCACCCGACTCCTCCGCCGTGTGACTCCCCGAAAGTCGTTACACGGAATACATTCCCGTAAGTACTACCAGCTCCCGCTCGAACCTCTACACAAATTCAACAACCTAAGAACTTGAGGTGATCACAATCCAAACAAGCAAACTGTCCATTCTCCACCTTCGACACCTCACAACATTCTCGTCGGAATCGAAACTTTTCACCCACTCCCACCCTCATAGAAGACAATAAGAACAAGGAAAGCAAAGAATGCGAACGCACCGAGCTTCCAACTCCGCGAAACCAACGCCGGAAGGCCAACATCTGTGAGACGAACAGAGTCGGCCTTACACAGACGCAACCCGCCCACGGTGTCCAACAAGGCGGCCTTCTCGCCGCGCCTTCCTAACGCCCTCGTTCCGCCGCTCAACGATTGCAGTGACCCTGCCTGCCCTGAGGCCATTGTGGCCATTGCGTTCATCCTCGCTCACTCGGCACGCTTTACTCCACAACCGCCGTATCTCTCTCCACACTTCACTCACTCTGCCTCCAACTGACGACAACGAGCCCTAGCAACAAACCGCAGGGAAACAACACCACTTCGCTTGCGGCAAGAAAGAAGCTCTGAGCGGCATAAGAATGCGCAGGCATGCCAGAATTGCGGGGCTCTGCAGAAGAGTGACGAGAAACCGTCGAAGGAAAAGCTAGATAAATTCAAGGAAAGGAGCTGGTCCGTGAAAGGAATCGAAAAGGAAAAGAGACGACGAATGACGACGACTCCAAACACCAACGCACACCAAATCTGACTTTCCCCTGCCGTGCACTTTGCCGTGAGCGGACGCCGTCTCCACCGGGGCCAACCAGCCGGTACAGTTCCGAACCGGCCATACGTGAGCTTCCTACGTCTTCGGATAAGTCTCGTGGTCGAGTCTCGTGGTTGAATAGAACGGTGGAGATCTGGCTCCAGGGCGGGCCTTGACCTCCTTCGAAACCTGGCGGTTCAGTCCAGGACCACACATTTAGCGTGTTCGGAGAGAAGCCCTTCCAGGAAATTGTTGAAAAAACTTACGCAGGTTTTTCACGCTGCCGAAGGTGCCTGCCACCTGTCAGCTGCCAGGGGGGGCGCCGGTTCTTCCATGTGACCAAGCCTCTCTGACCTATAAAGCCACTACGTAAAACGTAAAAGGTTTGACTGAAGGGCAGTTGCGTAACTTTTTACTTTTCTGCTCCAGCTAGATTCTCCCCTTTCTTAGTGATATGTAAACCATGTCGGTTAGGGTTTTGCATGAGTGGCTCGTGGTGCAAACATCAACTTTACCATCAAATTAGAAAAAGGTTAGCACAACACATAAGGATTGATCCTCACAAATTTCAGGTGCTAATCCTAAATTGTAACCTTTACTTGAATTTTGCTTAACAAATAGTTAGGGTTCTAAAAACACTATATGTTGAGGAAAGACCACAATTCAACAAATGAAATATTTTTTTCACATCCATGGTACATGTGCATTTCTTCTTCTATTTTTCTTAGTCCATATGGTGAGCCTAACATTTAAACAATTGTAAATTTTTGTGCTGTCATGATAAGATGCAATTAAAGATCTTTGAATACAAAATATAAAATAACACCAACAAAGTTAAATAGTATGAAAACATATGTGCATTATATATATAAATATATATATATATATATATATATATATCTGTGTGGTGTGTGTGTGTGTGTAGACACCAAATGTTTCAAAGTCCAAAATAGTTCCTCAACATATGGTGGATTCTTTAATCTGGATATTTTAATCTGGATTATGAAATATACACAACTCAGGTTTATCTAATTTTGTAATTTAAGTATCTTATTTCTTTCATGAAAAAACTATAATGGAAACATCCTACTATTTTTAACCATGATAGTAATGAAACCTCAACAAATATCATGTACAAAAAAGAAAAAAAGAAAAAAAGAAAAAATAACATGTTCAATAGTTTAAAATTTAATTTTGACATTTTTATAGAAGAAAAACTGCAGTATTTGAACACCAGTAACAATAATAGTAATTTCTACAATTGAAAAAATACTCCTTCTGTAAATAATAAATGAATTATTAAGTAATTTATATATTTATGTTCCTTGCAAATTTTACGCAATGTAAATGAATCCTATAAAAATTAAACTAAAAGAAGAAAATTTTAAATTTTAAAATTTTAAAATACACACACAAAATTTTCAAAGAGTCTTGAGACATATTTTGTGCCCATTGATAGTATACATGTAGTTGAAATAAATATATATATATATATATATATATATCCTAAAAAGCCACGTTTCTATTATTTTTATGAAAAGCTGACTAATACAGAAAATTCTAGCATGACTTAATATAAAAAATCTAATGAATATCTTGCTTATTTTCCAATAAACATAATCCATTGACAGGTTTTTAGAAAATCATATGTTTTTTTATAAAGTAATATTAAGGTATTGATTTCACATTCATAGGTTATTTATATGATAGAAAGAACTATGTTTTATACTATTATTTTATAATTACTTGAAGTCTTTCATTTGAATTGTTGAACATTAACTCAAAATAATTTTATCACAGAACTTTTGATAAATTTAACATCAGCAATGCACCAAATTAGTATTTTTTCAAGTGAAAGTCTTTTGGATTATAGAACAAAATTATATGAGAACATGAAACAATCACTACATTTCCCTCAATTATTATTTTTTTCTTTTTTCTTTTTAGAATTCCTCAAAGTATGAATTTACAAGTCCTGGACACCAGTTTATGTTGCTTGTAAGTTAAATCCTTTGTGATTATATATCATTTTCATTTCTATTATTCTATAAACTTTAATCACTTAAACATTGAAATATTTAGCAACTACATGTCTTTAAAATCAATAGAATTCTCAATATTTTTTAATTCTAAATGGTAGCTCATACTCTCACATTTGCAGAATTTATTATTATTGTCATGAAAAAATAATAATTTTCAATTAAATAAACAAAATATATCCCTTTTTCACCTGATTTAAATTTGAATATTTTGAAATGACTATTTAAAAACAAAACTTCATTATTTTATTTCCCTTTTAAAATTCATCCTACATGGATTTCAAAGTGTTATATAATTTAAATATTGATAATAATCATAATAATAATAACAATAACTCCAGCATTATTAACACATCCTAATTTATTTTGAAAAAAAAAAAAAATCTATCATCTCTAAGATTAAAAAAAACTGGAATTAATATAATTAATAAAATGTTAAATTGAAACGTTAGAATAGCTTCACTCCATTTGTTACACAATACATTTAAGTTAAGAAGTGTTAAATCATTGCTTATGTTCTATCTAAATGTGCTAAGTCCACGTGTGCAATGCCATATTATATATATATATATATATATATATATATATATATGGATCAGAAATCTTGAATGCCAAGTGTGAAAATTGATCCACGTGAACATAGCACATTATATATTTTATATTTCATTGTTAGAAATGATCATGAAACTGAACTTTGGCATGAGTTTGGTTTGTTGAAACAAGGAATGGGTGTTGTAACTTTCAATGTAAAATAAAAACCTAAAAAAAAATGTATGTACACACACAAATATATATATATATATATATATATATATAACAAATTTAATGAAGTATATCAAAGTTACTAGCCATAGAAATGGATGATTTGTAGACATATGTATGACATCCATATGGATGAAAACTTCAACCAGTGGCTTACAAACTTTGACTAAAGTAGAAGAAGGGTTGACCAGCTGTCTCCACAGTAGTCAATAAGTGAACATGATTTTTTTTGCAGAACGTGGGTGTGCAAAAGTCCACGCCACTTTCAACCCAAAGCTTTCAACTGCTGGAAAAAAGTGCCCTACTTACTTTAATGGAATACTACTGTTACTATCTGGATGAAACATCCACTGTCTAACGAATGACATCTATGTGTTTCATGGATGAACATAATTTAAGATTCGATACTAGGAGATAATACTATATTTTTATACAAATTTTAAAATTTTAAAAAAAATCCTCGGGTATGACTTATAAAAACACTTGTTTTTGTTTATCATAACTACATGCCAATTGGATACCTGTATTAACTGATTTTTTTGATATTTTTATATATCTTAAAAAATGGAAGGGATGAATAAATTTTAATTCATGTTTAGAATTTAAAAGGGTTTGTATGTATGCATGTGTATTTTTTAAATTCAGAATCAAACTTTAAAATGGTTAAGCCATTAAACGTTTTTCAATTTATAAATGTTCAATACTTACTTCAAAAGTATTTTGGCCAATAAACCATTACAAAAAAATATCTATTTTAATAGTTTCATAGTTGAGCCAATCACAATCATCATTCAATGGTCATCATTTTGAAAAAACGAAGTAAAAAAATACATCATTTCGTTTCTTGTAACAGTAAAAAAATAAATATATTATTTTTACTGTTCAGCCTACAATTAAAGCATTCATTTTCACTACAAATTTTTTATATATATCCAGAAAGAGAGAGAAAGGTATCAAAAGTATTTTGACCTTCAGGATTTTTGAAACCCAAATAGAATTTGAAAACCAACTATTTTTTTTGAAAAATCCTTCAGCTCCACGAACTTATGAAGCGAGGTAATGTGAGAGAGGATGTTGGGCAACGGACAAGAGACTTAAATGAATGAATGTTATAAATGGATGAAGCGTAGGTTTGGATGGACGTTATCTGTCCACACTCGGAGCGAAGGAGCCACAACAAGAGCAGGAGGAGGGGGAAGGGAAGCTGACGAAAGCCCTAACGGAGCCTCCGCGACCATGCTCCCGCATTGAGACGGCACCGCAGTGCAGCTGCGCAACTGTGTCATCGTGCTTGCCTTCGCTCCTCCGATCCCTGCTCTGCGCCTCTCTGCGTCGTATCCGATCACCATGGCGGCCAAAAATGGTGCCACGCCCGTCGACAGGGAGCAGGTACCTTGGCATTTGTGTATACTCCGCGGAATTGGCGTTGTGAAGAGTTCTTTTGGGAGGCTCGCATGTTGTGCAGGTTTTATGGGTACCTGAATGACGGCTGTGTGGCTTGGGTGGGGCAGATCTTTGGCATGGCACAGCAGGAGATGGAGTACAGAGTCGACCTGTTTAACAAGTAAGGATGTTTGAACGGTTGGTGTTGCGAGTTTGTTTGAATGTTCGAGGGTTGTTAGCCAGCGGGAGGGTTTTGTGGCGGTGGAGAGGGTTTTTGTGTGTTAGCGTTGGAACAGTGCATATGTAGGTTTATGGTGCACCTATAGAATTTTTTTAATGTTGCTGTGAGTTTGGCTGGGGAGTGCAGGTTAACGCAAACATGCTTTGACAAGTGCGTTGAGAGGAAGTGAGTCCCTACCTTTGAAATTTAACTCGTTTTCTTTTTTATTGCCGCTTAGTGGGTTAATTGGTGTGAAGTCGGATCGAGCTTTTATTAAAGCCGAAATCAGGATCTGTTTCCACCAGTGAGTGTGAAATGAGTGTTAGCTGAAGCGTAATTCACTGATCATTGTTGATTCAACGAAGTTGTGCGTTTAATTTGCTCTATCCCCTAATTTTTTTGGGACTATCAATGTTAGAAATAGTCGCTCTTATTTTTGATGTGGTGATTCGAGAAGCCTTCGTGACCCATTCAAGATCATTGATGTTGTTTGAGACGAATAGCCTACATAATTGATCACTTAAGTGGATGTTTCTGATCATTATTCGGTGTTAACATGTTATCATTAACATCCAGTATTAGGAAGCGAATTCATGTCTGCACATTTTTACCTTGATGTATTTCATGGCATTTTGTAGGTACAAGGAGGCAGATCTGAATGTTGGAGAGAATAGCTGCATTGACCGTTGCGTCGCCAAATACTGGCAGGTGCGTGCCTGTTAGGGTCTTCATAGTTTCTCTCAGAGTCATATGCACGTAGTTTTGATTCCTAGGAAAACGGCTTGTAATATCCACTTTATTCTTCATCCTGAAATAAACTAAGTGTAACCTTGGTTTCATCTTCACACCATCAATCTCTTTAAACTTTAGTGGACTGGGTATTGCGCTAAGTTCTTTTGCTTTTGTTGCTTTTTCAGAATTCGTCAAGAAACTAACGTTTGGATCTCTCTCTGTCCAGGTGACTGGCATCGTCGGGCAAATGCTTGGATCGAACAAGCCACCCATGGGTTAATGTTAGTGTGAGCGTAAATTGCAATTACTCTTGATTTTCAGTTTCCATTTGACGATTTGCGATAATAGTAGAGACCACATATCGCTACAAGACTTGCTCGACAGTCATGCTTCAATTGCTTTTTACAGCCTATTCCAGTAGTGTGTCAAGCCAGGACCGTGCGAAGACTATCCAATTGGGTCCTTTGTGGTGAACTGCGGACAATTTTTAACAAGTTGAGACTTAAAATCGTTTACAATTATATGTGTTCGAATTGTTGGTGGGCAATGAAGTTTTTCGCACAAGCTCTCTTATTATGCATTTACTTAACTTATTTTTATAATAATTGTCTGTTCTTAATTTTACTGATATTGCATTGCCACTTAAAATATCTTTATGCCAATCTGCTACTCACAGTCCATAAAGTATGCGGAGATAAGCATCCGTAAGGCAAATCCATTAAACAATATGTGAGGAAATGGTACAACGAGCGAGTTTCTTCGGTGTGGATGTATCGATATTGTAACGATATCCTCTGTCTCTTCTCAACCTCTCTAAAAACTGCCCACTAACTCATCTGAGTTGCATGACAAATGTAACCATCACAGTCAACAGAGGTGATCGAAGTAGAACGTGGGCTGTAGTCAGACTGCCTGCAACTATATTCTACCTCGACTTCACTAATGATGAGATAGTAACTAGCTGAAATGATTCTTGCAAATCTGAAATTAGAAATAGCCCGAGTTTTATTTAGAAGAAATTATCAGCAGAAGTTATCAAAATCCAGCTCCATGAACTGATTCACCCACTGTAGTTCCAACTGACGGGCCACCAGTCCGGTAAGCATTCAAATGCTCAATTGTAAGACCGCCGATTTTGTGAGATGTTACGCCAAGGTCTGCCAGACCCATTGCTGTTTGCCCAGGAAAAAAAGCGAATAAGAAAAAAAAAACGTTCAGTTTTAATTATTCACCAGCTATTTATAGATAATAATCAGCATAATTCATTTACAGCAAGTCATGACTAAGCAGTGTGACATGGAATGCTGGTGGGTTGTCTCAGTGGTTACAAAGAAGTAACGTGAACAGAAAAAATTAAGGTGACAAAAAAGCAGTATTTATGCACCATCTGAAGAGACGACGAGGTCGCAAGACAATTGATCCAGGTAGTCTTTCGAGAATGTCGGTGAAAAAGGAATTGGGATTCCTCTCTTCATTGCAACCTCCCGTGGCATAGCAAGAAGCTGTGATGCATAAACTTATTGATTATTTCTCATTAACCAATTCAAGAGATCAATTCCACATGGCTATACGACAGGTGGGCAAAATCAAATAACTTGAAAACCTCACCTGGGCAAGAGCCATAGGGATATGCACAACACGCGGATGCTCTCGTATTGCTTCAAACACAAGCGCCACCTGCAGCAGTAAGTAGTGAACTTCAGGTCCTAGTATAAAAACACACTCCACACGAATGTCCTTCCCAAATAATCTGACTCAAGTAAACAAATATTCAGTCCCACACAAGTGGCGTAAATTTATATGGATGAAACATAGTATCAGTCTGTTGATGGTCATGGAAATATTCTCACAAGCTCATTCACTGTGAAGACATCTGGTCCACCAAGCTCAAATGTTTTGCCGATGCTAAAACCTTCATCTCTGATGGCTGCGATAACTGCTGCAGCGACATCAACTACAAGGACAGGTTGCATCCTGCCATCCAAATTTGAAATCGGCATTAATTAACATTATACCAAAACGCTGAAGACCCAATCAGGCAAAGCGGATTGCGCAAGATAATTAACACAAGCTCAGCCAGCTGGTGCAGCGAATTACTAACTTCACAATAGAGGAATATAACTAATACACAATCCTCGTAGATGATTAATAATGCTTTGAGGAATTTACTTGGTAAGACCATCACCCGGAATGGGCACAACAGGAAGTTTTTTTGCTTGGATAGCCCACCGATTCAGCAAACGGTCCTCAACACCGACTATAGGTCCGGTTCTCAAAATTGTGGCCTGGTTACATATACCAACATTAGTGATTGACAATAGTTATGCAACCACAAGAACATCACGGAAGAGGTGAGAGACATACCTCAGGAAAGTTCTGCTTAACTGCCTCCTCAGCAGCGTGCTTAGACCGAAGAAGTTTTGACGGAGAATGAGGGGCTGCAGCCAAACATGACATTTGTACGTACTTAAGAATACCACCATGCTCCCTAGCCAACTGCCACACGTCACTCCGCTATTTATAACGAGTTCTCCTTGGAGCCGAGTTACACAATACAGCACAGCAGTGAATCGTGCGGTCCAGCTTAAAACCGTAGATGCAATCATTGCAAACTTTCACAGAAAACTAAGCTTCATGGCTGGAAGCCCAACCACTAGGCCCATACCACACTCGAGAACACTGCCAAGCCAACGAATGTAATCACAAGCGGCACCTTAGATATACGGTTTGAGATTCCATGATTGACATCCTCGAAGCTGAAATTTCTTGTCTCGTACTCTTTTCCTGCAGTTATATCAATTACAGAATGAGCTCAGGTGAGAAGAATCGCCAATCAAGGCCTAACTCTAATTCGGAACATCTTTCAACCAGAATTCCATGTGCTGAGCATCGAATCCTCTTTAGCGAAAACTAAATCACACGCATTCTTCAACCAAAGGTGCGATCTGAGAAAATTCGCACCGATGCAATTCACAATAACATTGGAGTTGGCAATAACTGCCTTAATGGAGTCCTCATCTCTTGCATCGTACTTTATCGGCACAATCTGAAAAATTCTCCTCCAATACCAAGGCAACCCTATTTAGATTATGGTCACTTCGCAACAATATGGAATCATTGAAGTAAAGGTGTGCGGTTAAAAAAGAGGCGCGAGAAACCGAAACTAAATAAGCTGAACGGTACCCATTTATTACAAGCTAATAACACAGTCTGACGATTCTAATTATAATTTAACTCAGCACAGTGAAATCCAAGAATAAACGGATCAACACCTGTCCTAGGTCTCCCATGAGTTTCAAATGTCTCCATTCCTCATCCAAGCCTCTGTAAGGTACCATGACTTGGGACCCCATTCTTGCTGACAAATACAGCTGCATTAGCGTCACCACATGATAAAAAAAATAAAAAAATAAACTTCCCATACATTTGCCATGGTAAATCTCGCTGCTTAGATTATACTCCGATTGTTCAGTATTGCACACTAAATTATAATCTGTTCGGGCGTGGAACCTAGGACATTCATCACAGCTTGACCAAAACATCGTCAGAATGGACACTCACCAAGTTGCTGAATCACATAACGCCCTAGAAATCCAGTAGCTCCAAATACTGTGGCAACAACACCACTGCAACAATTCCCACGGCAGTATCTAAGTGCTGTCACACTTGCATCACTTCAGATCCAATCCACAACCAGAAATTCAAGTAAGATTCGCCTCACGGAGCACCGAAATTAACAACCCTAACCAAAAACCAATGGATAAGGACAATCGAGCACTAAAGTCACTCCCACCTCACGGACGATCTACCGCCAGTACCCCTTTTAACAGGCCGGTGACTCCCCGACACCGCCAACGACGAAGAGTGACGCACGGCAGCATTTCCGAATTCCAAATCGGCCTGGTCGCTAAGAAAACGGCCCTCCAGCTGCAATGCGGCAACACAGGCGCGCACAGCGCGAGGGCAGGTGTGCGTGCCAGCCTTCCTGACGAGCGCACCCGCCATGGCTCCTCAACTGCTCGAAATCCTAATTCGAAACAGCTTGAAGAATGGCAGCAGAGCAGCTCTCTCTCTCTCTCTTTCTGTCACACTCACTCAATTGCTTCTCCTCGTTCGCTCCGCCTGTGTTTTGAAACTCCCAAGACCGGCTTCCACTAAGGGTCTGGGACCATTTGAATCCCAAAAGTGGCATCACCGCATTCCTTCTCTCTTGAAATAAGCTGGCGTTGATTCCAAGACCTAGACAAAAACAAGATGGGTTTTATTTCTCTCTCCATACATCTATACTTTTATTCTACTTTTGGAATTGTTAGATATTAGGTTTTTAGATTATGATTTCCTTCATTCAAAGATGAACCTATTCTAGGTTCAAGTTTGTATGGTTTTTTAAATAATTGATAATATGAAACAATACTTGGAGTAGGTTTACCATTTGATGTGTCCTAGTTGGCCAAGAAATCATAACTATATATATGTATATGTATATATTTTTTATTTTTTTTTGCTAAAAACTGCGTGGAAGCTCAAAGATAAGCATAATGCGATTTTAAACATGCTTTCTAATTTTCTTGAAGAATGTAGGACAAAATCATATGATTACTCATGTGACAACATGTCTTGCAAAAGTGTTTTTGTCATAATTACATTTTAAGTGGCTTCAATATGATAAGGAATAAAATTTTCACTAAAACTATACGTATTTATTACCTTTATATATATATATATATATATATATATATATTATGTGCTCTTCTCTTAATATTTAGATTCATCCTCTGTTCACAACACTGAGTTAAAAAAAAAAAAAAAAAAAAAAAAAAAAAAACATCTTATTTTCTAATTTTACTATTCATTTAAGTATTTTTGAGGAAATGATAAAAGTATTAATTCAAGCAGGAATTATAAACATATACACTGTGTGAATGTTATAGTTACTACAGCTTAAATCATGTAATAATTAAGAATGTTAAATATTATTGAATAATGACACAAATGTTGGTTTTGGTTTTATTTGCAAATTGGTGTAGTAAAACATTCAGTGTATGTATGTATGTATGTATGCATACACATACATATGTACTAGCAAAAAATGGGTTTTGTTGAGTGAAACAAAAATATTCTCAAATTATTTTTAAAAGACATTGACATTCAAATGTGCAAAGGTGTGGTTGACAGCTTTAGGTGTAATTGATATTGAGTTTTCAATTCTTGATAAAACTTAAATTTCTTCAAATCTTTCAAAATTAAAAATATATTGTTTGGGATCTTTAACAAATATCAAAGTTCAGTAGTCTAGTATTTGTAAATATTTCAATATTTCTAGTATATAAAAAAATCAAATGGTTTGAACTTGATAGGATTTTTTCCAAAAACATATTTTTAATATATGAGTTTATGTACATTTACTTAAGACCATCAAAATTACTGTTATTATTTATTATTTATTATATTTATTTAAAATTAATTAAAATACAACACAAAATTAATTATGAAAACATCAAGAAATATATACTGGGTTTATTAAAAAATAAATGTATATATATATATATATATATATATATTCATAAATTTTAATTCAAATATTCTTAAATTTTTATAGAGATAATGAGCATTGAAACTGAATATTTAAATCACATATTACAGTGGAATTGGTCTCAAAATACTTTAAAAGTTTAACACCTATTTCTTTACCAATTGACCTCACAATGCTTTATTGCAAATGCAAGTTAAATACCATTACTGAATTCTACATTGGTGCATATATTGTAAAATTTATAACTATATCACTAAGAAACACATCAAAAGCTTCATAACTTACATTTTTTATGTATGTATTCTTATTTTTCTTTATTAAGTAACAACATAATTTCAAGGGTAATAAAATATAAACAAAAATTCAAATAAAATAATATTATTTTTGATTAAAGAAAATCTAAAATAAGATAGAAACATTGTTATTATAATAATATTATATAAAATAATTCTTAAAATCAAGACATTCTAGGTATTATGTACATTGTTTTATAAAAGTGAGTACAGTTTTACATGAATCACCACATATTTATGAACAATACATGAATTATCACAATAGACATTAAGTTGGAATAATCCTTACAACTTCAATTCAAGCTGTATTAAAGCAATTACATATTGATTCAATGAATGCCATCTAACTACTTTAATAAAAAGACATTAGCAACTTCAATTTAATAATTTGATATTATAATAAAATAATAATTAAAAATGCTTTGCTATATATATGTATATATACTTCTGTATATACCAATGTAGAATTCAGTAAACCGCAGGGCGCAAACCACACATTGTGTACCTAAAAAACACATAATATGCATGACTTTGCCAATGCGAACTAATCATATAGGCACAGATCAGTGACTCCTAATTTTGATACACAAAAACATGCATAAAAAAACTGTCTGATAATCATTCTATAACAACGAGACATGTTAAATAGATGGATTAACTAATTAATTAAGTCATGAATTAGTGTGTTTAAAAGGCAACATGAGAAGGCGGGGGAGGGGAAGGAAAAGGGCGCGATGGATTTGAAAAGTGGGAGACGGAGGGAGGACGAGGACGACGTGGACAGCACTGCTTCCCTCTTTGGCTGAATCACCCCTAGAACGGGACCAATGGACAGAAACATCGCCAAGGCTCTGGTCATCCGTGGCAGCGGAAGGGGCTGCCCCTAACAACGTTGCCCACTTACCACTGCCCCCAACAATCTTGCCCGAACAAGGCTGCCCCTGTCCGGGCTGGTGGACCCTGCGAGTTTTTAAAGTATGTCAGAGATGAGTTCTGTCTTTCTTTGACTTGCCTCGATTCTGGTTCCTCTGGCGCGAATCTGACATTAATCTCCGGTCCGGGCCACATATTGTGTCTTGTATATTGTGTTGTGTGCTTCTGTTTGCGTGATTTCGTTTGTGTACGGGACTCTTCTATTTCAACACCGAAAAGTTTCTGGTGTTAACACCCCTTTCACTAGTTCTGACTACTACTCAGTTGAACTATTAACTAAACAAATTATTGTGCAATCTTGAAGACACACAGCCCTGCGCAGGGCTGGTGGGGCTATGCGTTGAAACCCTTAACCCATCTTGACGATGCATAGCCCTGGGCGGGACTGTGCATCAACTTTCAAAAAGAATTTGACGACGCACATCCCCGAACTCTGAGCCAATCTTGACATCGCACATCTCGTGCGGGAGGGGTTCCAGCTGGGTGTTCCAGGGGAGAGAGACAGGCCGAACTTCGGTACCATCGAAGAGGTAGGCTAGACTCCCTTTGGCATTCGGATGGGATCTTTGGACGGATAGCAAACAACCGGTTCGATGTAGTTTTTCTGAAACAACGTCGAGACCAAGATTTCAAAAAAATTTCTGAAACAATCTTGGACGTCTCGACGAATCTGGACATGCCCTGTGAACCAATCTGGACATGCCATGCCAGCTAAAAAGCCTACATCGAGCTCCTGGTGGGTTGCGTCATGCTGCAACGTAGTTCACTATGTATCGATATAGACCCCTATTCTGAGGTGAAGGAATAAGGCTTCGAGGACCAAGTTTAGTATTTCTGTCGAAGCTCCTTTGCATCATAATCGGAGTGCATTCGTTTCAATAGTTAAGTAGCATGTTGACGTGAATGGATGTTACGCCATCCGCCGTGAGCTCCTTATTGCGCCCTGCAGACCCATGAATCTCACTCTTGCACCTGAAAGTTGTTGGTTGCGGTCTCGAAAATCAAACGACTTACATTAGAAGTCGGAGCTGTTAAGTGTGATGCACACCCGATGCCTCCACCACAAACCAGCATCAACGCCGCGGCGGTGTTTCGACTGGTTCCTGGACTCCCCACCCCCCCTCCCTTTTCTCATGCACCGAGCACATGGTGGCATAGCCACAAAGGCGTAGAAGAAGAACTGATCGAAGCTGGTGGCGGCAACAAACACCGCCTACAAGGCACAGGCCACGGAGATTCCGCCATAGCCACAAACGCAGTAGCAGCAATTTCCCTGTACGCTTCAATCCTAAGGAGCTCGATAAGACCACCAGCAGCGCTTGCAGTGGCATCCGAAAGAAGCGCACTGAGGCTGTCATTCCTCACCTCGAAACTGTGAGGAAGATGGGCGTTAAATCTCGAGAAGAGGAAAGCAGCAGCAGCAGGTGCAATAGGCCAGCGGCAGATCAGCATTACTTCGCAGGACTCACGAGGCGCACAAGTTCTTTGCAATTTCAATCTGCCCGGGCAGATTGAAATGTTTTCAGGCAAACTGCCCGGGCAGGTTGGTTTTTCTCCCGCAGGAGCCTACTTCAGCCCGGGGAACTGCCCGGGCAGACGTGGGATGACTTCCCTCATCCCACCTCGGATGAGATAGTTTACAGCCTGAGCCGGTTCTAGGGGAAGATCCACCCGAGCCAAACCTCCCCCGACGCTGCCCCCCCTCAAACCCTAGCATGGTCGTCGTCGTCGAGCCCCCCCCCCCCTCCGTGTCAACACTCCGAGGTGGTGTTGCTGTTTCTGCCATCACGACGGCTGCCCGGAGGATCTTCTCCACCGCTTCAATGACCCCCTCCCTTCGTCTCTTCTTTTTCTTCTAGGTCTGCTGTCCCGCATTGTTTCACTATTTTCTCCTGGGGTTTTGTTGCTCTGGCTGTTTTTCCTCTCCTTAGTGGATGAAGTGATCCTCGTGCTTAGGTTTTCAGGTTTTTGTATATTTTGTTTTTGTTTGTTTGTTTTGATTTTCCAGGATTTTTTTTGTAGGATCGTTTAGTAGTTGAGGGGTTTGAGGAGCCATGGCACATCTCGGAGGAGGCGCGGAAGCGCACGCGCGGTTCAAGCAGTATGAGTACAGGGCCAATTCCAGTTTGGTGTTGACGACGGATACTCGGCCTCGGGACACGCACGAGCCAACTGGAGAGCCGGAGAGTTTATATGGCAGGATTGATCCGAGGTCGTTTGGGGATCGAGTGTATCATGGTCGTGCTAATGATTTGGAGGAGAAGCTGACGAAGCATAGGCGGAAGAGGGAAGTGAAAGAGAAGGACAAAGGGAGTAATGCGGATGGACTGAAGAAGGCGAGGAAGCGGCTGCGTGGGATGCAAGAGGAGAGCGTTCTATCGATTGTGGACGATGGGATGTATCGGCCGAAAACGAAGGAGACCAGGGCTGCGTATGAGGCTTTGTTGAGTACAATTCAGCAGCAGTTTGGGGATCAGCCGCAGGATATTTTGCGAGGGGCGGCAGATGAAGTGCTTGGGGTATTGAAGAATGATAGGTTTAGGGATCTGGATAAAAAGAAGGAGATTGAAAAGTTGTTGAACTCTATGTCGAATGAGCGGTTCGCTCAGCTGGTTGCTATAGGCAAACTTATTAGTGATTACTCGGAGGGAGGGGATGCTGGGGCGGAAGGGGCCGGAGAAGCTCTGGACGATGATATCGGAGTAGCTGTAGAATTCGAGGAGGAAGAAGAGGAGGATGAGAGCGACTATGACGAGGTGCAAGAAGAGAGTGATGGTGAAGAGGGAGATGGTCAGGATACCCGTCAAGCATCAGCTATGCAAATGGGCGGACAGGATGACGAGGAGATGGAAGAAGCGGATGAAGGATTAAATGTGCAAGACATAGATGCTTACTGGCTGCAGAGGAAAATATCTCAGGCACATGGGGACATCGATCCTCAGCAAAGCCAGAAACTTGCGGAGGACGTTTTGAGCAAATTGGCAGAGGGAGATGACCGCGAAGTGGAAAATCGTTTGGTTATACTTCTGGACTACGACAAATTCGACTTGATCAAGCTCTTGCTTCGAAATCGCCTCAAAGTCGTGTGGTGTACTCGACTTGCGAGAGCAGAGGATGAAGATGCAAGGAAAAAGATAGAGGAAGAGATGAGCAACGGAGGTCCCGTTTTGGCAGGTATCCTTGAGCAGTTGCATGCTACCAGGGCAACTGCGAAGGAACGCCAGAAGAATTTAGAACGTAGCATCAGAGAAGAGGCCAAGAAGTTGAGGGACGATGGTGGTGAAGCAGCAGACAAAGGTCGAAGGAAGGATAGGGAAGTCGGTGTCGGAGGAGGCGAGAGTGGATGGCTCAAGGGGCAGCGGCAATTACTAGACCTAGAGCAGCTGACATTCCACCAAGGAGGGTTATTGATGGCAAACAAGAGGTACGCCTCCCGAGTACCTTGAGTCATCAACGGTGACCAAAAGGATTTCGCTTCATGCTTCTTTTGAGTGTGGTTTTGAATTCAAAGATTCTGCGCATTTGTGATACTTTCGAATTGGGATGATACCAATAGTGAAAGTTGGGTTTCTTAGTTTTTTTCGAGTCGGGAGTAGAGGACATTCTCACGCACTATTGTGGCATGTTACACATTGCATAGGTAAAACTGTAAAATTTCGTGCACTCGGGAAAACATCTTCTGACGCTGTACACTTGTGATTCTTGACTTCAGGTGCGAGCTACCTCCCCTGTCCTATCGAACCCCTAAGAAGGGGTATGAAGAAGTGCACGTTCCTCATTTGAAACCAAAACCGTTTGCGGAGGGGGAAGAGCTCGTGAAAATCAGTGATATGCCTGATTGGGCCCAACCAGCGTTCAAAGGCATGAAGTCCTTGAATAGAGTTCAGAGTAAGGTCTACGAAACTGCCCTATTCACGTCTGAGAATCTTCTTTTGTGTGCTCCGACTGGTGCCGGGAAGACCAATGTGGCCATGCTCACCATTTTACACGAGCTTGGTTTGAGGAAGCAGCCAGATGGCACTTTTGACCTCAGTTCATTCAAAATTGTGTATGTAGCACCTATGAAGGCTCTTGTCGCGGAGATGGTGGGTAATTTCTCCCAGCGCTTAGAGCCATATGGAGTTACCGTGAGGGAGCTGACTGGAGATGCCACTCTCTCGCGAGGGCAAATCGAGGAAACTCAGATCATTGTCACTACACCTGAGAAGTGGGATATCATTACGAGGAAGTCCGGGGACCGGACTTATACTCAGATGGTAAAGCTTCTGATTATTGATGAGATACATCTTCTGCATGACAATCGTGGACCTGTGCTTGAGAGCATAGTAGCTCGAACAGTGAGGCAGATTGAAACCACCCAAGAGATGATTCGATTGGTGGGATTATCAGCCACACTGCCAAATTACGAGGATGTGGCGTTGTTTCTGAAAGTGGACGAAAAGAAAGGGTTGTTTTATTTTGACAACAGCTATCGGCCGTGTCCCTTGGCGCAACAATACATCGGAGTCACGGTTCGGAAGCCTCTACAACGGTTCCAGCTGATGAACGACATCTGTTATGAGAAAGTTATGGAGGTAGCTGGAAAACACCAGGTTCTGATATTCGTTCATTCCAGGAAGGAAACAGCGAAGACAGCTCGTGCAATAAGAGACGCTGCTTTGGCGAACGATACGCTGGGACGGTTCTTGAAGGAAGACAGTGCTAGTCGGGAAATTCTGCAGAAGGAAAATGAAGTGGTAAAGAACAATGATTTGAAGAATCTACTCCCTTATGGTTTCGCTATTCATCACGCAGGTATGGCCAGGGCCGATCGGACGCTAGTGGAGGATCTGTTTGCGGATGGCCACATACAGGTGTTGGTTTCTACCGCCACCCTTGCTTGGGGCGTCAATCTCCCGGCACATACCGTGATTATAAAGGGAACTCAGATTTACAATCCGGAAAAAGGTGCCTGGACCGAGTTAAGTCCGCTGGATGTAATGCAAATGTTGGGGAGAGCTGGTCGGCCACAATTTGACACATACGGGGAGGGTATTATTATTACTGGACACAGTGAGCTTCAGTACTATCTGTCATTGATGAACCAACAGCTTCCCATCGAGAGTCAGTACATATCGAAACTGGCGGATAATCTCAACGCAGAGATTGTGTTAGGCAGTGTGCAGGATGCACGTGAGGCTTGTGACTGGCTAGGATACACCTACTTATACATTCGAATGCTGAAGAATCCAACCCTTTACGGGGTGAGTCGTGAGGCTCTTGAGGCTGACCCTTCATTGGAAGAGCGACGAGCAGACCTTGTACGTGAATTTACCCCGCCTTTGATTTTATTTTTCTTTCAGTACTTTTAGTGCAGAATGCGTTGTAGCTGTTTTTTTTCTCTGCCTTACTCTTCGAGGCTGGTTAGGCTGTGGTTGTCTTGGCCTTACAGTCTGTGGATCATCATGTCATCTGCATTCTCCGTTTCTAGTATCATGATATGTCTTCTGTAGCAAATATCGCTCTCCTGAACTTTTGATGTTTTTATTTGCAGGTGCACTCTGCAGCAATTATACTGGATAGGAATAATTTAGTGAAGTACGACAGGAAGAGTGGATACTTTCAGGTCACTGATCTTGGACGTATTGCAAGTTATTACTATATCTCACATGGCTCTATGGCTACTTATAACGAGCACTTAAAGCCAACAATGGGAGACATTGAATTGTGCCGCCTATTCTCGCTTTCCGAAGAATTTAAATTCGTCACTGTTCGGGAGGAGGAAAAAATGGAGCTTGCGAAGCTGTTGGATCGGGTGCCTATTCCAGTGAAAGAGAGTTTGGAGGAGCCCAGCGCAAAGATCAACGTGCTGCTACAAGCATATATCTCACAGCTGAAATTGGAAGGGTTGTCTCTAACATCGGACATGGTTTTTATTACCCAGAGTGCCGGACGGTTGATGAGAGCTCTTTTTGAGATAGTGTTAAAGCGTGGTTGGGCACAACTAGCTGAGAAAGCTCTCACTCTCTGCAAGATGGTGAGTAGGCGAATGTGGAGCAGTCAAACTCCGCTTCGCCAATTCAAGGGAATTCCAAACGACATTCTCAGCAAGGTCGAGAAGAAAGACCTACCTTGGGAGCGTTATTATGATTTATCGTCCCAGGAGATCGGAGAACTGATCCGGTATCCTAAGATGGGTAAATCAATTCATAGGTATATCCATCAGTTTCCCAAACTAGAACTGGCGGCCCATGTACAGCCCATCACTCGCTCTGTTCTGAAGGTGGATCTGACGATAACCCCTGATTTTCAGTGGGATGAAAAATATCATGGTTACGTTGAGTCTTTTTGGGTCATCGTTGAAGATAATGACGGGGAGAATATTTTGCATCATGAGTACTTCCTACTAAAGATGCAGTACGTTGAAGAAGACCACAATTTGAGCTTCACGGTTCCCATCTACGAGCCTTTACCGCCTCAGTATTTTGTGCGAGTTGTGTCGGACCGGTGGTTGGGCTCGGAGACAGTTCTACCCGTTTCTTTCCGGCACCTCATTTTGCCGGAAAAGTACCCGCCACCCACGGAGCTTCTTGACTTGCAGCCTCTTCCAGTGTCTGCGCTGCGCAATCCTTCATACGAGGTGTTGTATCAGAAGTTTCGGCATTTCAATCCTATACAAACACAGGTGTTTCCTGTTCTTTACAACACGGATGATAATGTGCTGGTGGCAGCTCCAACTGGCAGTGGGAAGACCATTTGTGCAGAATTTGCCGTACTGCGTATGCTGCAGAAGGGGGAGGCTGGTGGGCGTTGTGTGTACATTGCACCAGTAGAAGCACTTGCCAAGGAACGACTTCGTGATTGGGAGTCCAAGTTTGGCAGAACGTTAGGAGTGAGAGTGGTGGAGCTCACTGGGGAGACAGCTACAGACATGAAGCTGTTGGAAAAAGGTCAGATCATCATAAGCACTCCGGAGAGGTGGGATGTTCTCTCTCGTCGCTGGAAGCAACGGAAGCATGTGCAACAGGTATGATGATCTTCTTGCTATGTCCTGAATCAGGTTTCAGTTAGGAGCTCACAATTGATTGTTTTGTAATATCAAAGTTCAACATGATGTGGATTTGCATGTGGAGATGTAGTGGAGATCTCTGATGCAGCTGAACTGCTAACGTGAATTCACTGATCAGGTGAGTCTGTTCGTGGTCGACGAGTTGCATCTCATCGGTGGAGAAGGTGGACCCGTTCTTGAGGTGATTGTTTCTCGCATGCGTTACATTGGTAGCCAAACAGAGAATCAGATCCGTATTGTTGCTCTGTCAACGTCCCTAGCAAATGCCAAAGACCTGGGAGATTGGATTGGAGCCAGTTCTCATGGGTTGTTCAACTTCCCTCCTGGTGTTCGTCCAGTTCCTCTGGAAATACATATTCAGGGTGTAGACATTGCGAATTTCGAAGCTCGTATGCAAGCGATGACAAAGCCAACTTATACTGCAATAGTTCATCATGTTAAAAAGCAAGAACCTGCTCTGATATTTGTACCTACTCGGAAGCACGCACGTTTAACAGCCCTGGATTTGGTAACTTATGCCACTGTGAATGGAAATGGGAAATCGCCTTTCTTACACTGCGCGGAGGCAGATCTTGCTCCGTTCTTGTCAAAGGTGAAGGATGAGGCCCTAATTCACGCACTATATCAGGGTATTGGTTATTTGCACGAAGGTTTGACTGCCATTGAGCAAGAAGTGGTAACAAGTTTGCTCACTGCGGAGGCCATACAGGTATCTAGAGGAGTTTCCAAGACATGATTTGTTTGAGATTTTGTCGTGGTTTGATTGAGTTAATATGGGACAAGTATGCTCACTTATGTGTTCAGTTACAAACGTGGATAGCAATGCTCTAGATATGTCCTTTTGTGTCCTTACTATATCATGCATGTTTGTCTCGGTGCTTGAATGGCTACGTATTGATCTAACGATGTTTTTTTAACTTGTCAGGTTTGTGTTGCTACCAGTAGTATGTGCTGGGGTATGACTCTGTCAGCTCATCTGGTGGTTGTAATGGGAACTCAGTTTTATGATGGACGTGAGAACGCTCACACAGACTATCCGATTACTGATTTATTACAAATGATGGGACGAGCCAGTCGTCCGCAAGTTGACACATCCGGGAAGTGTGTAATTCTTTGTCATGCTCCCCGGAAGGAGTATTACAAGAAGTTTCTGTATGAACCTTTTCCTGTGGAGAGCCATTTGGATCACTACCTGCATGACCATTTGAATGCAGAAGTAGTAGTGCGCACAATCGAAAATAAGCAGGATGCTGTGGACTACTTGACATGGACATTTATGTACCGTCGGCTCACGCAGAACCCTAACTACTACAATCTGCAAGGTGTAAGCCATCGTCATTTGTCAGACCATCTCTCTGAGCTTGTGGAATCCACATTGTCAGATCTGGAATCCAGCAAGTGCGTTGCGATAGAAGATGATATGGACCTTTCACCTTTGAATCTTGGAATGATTGCTGCCTACTACTACATCAGCTATACTACTATTGAGCTGTTCAGTTCTTCACTGACGGCTAAGACCAAGCTGAAGGGCCTTCTTGAGATACTCTCTAATGCTTCAGAATATACGCGTCTACCCATGAGGCCTGGAGAAGATGAGTTAATCCGGAAGTTGGTCATGCATCAACGTTTCTCAATGGACAAGCCAAAGTTCACTGACCCTCATGTAAAGGCAAATGCTCTTCTGCAAGCTCATTTTGCGAGGCATAGCGTGAGTGGAAACCTTGCACTGGATCAGAGGGATATTCTGATTGATGCAAGTCGATTGATACAAGCTATGGTTGATGTGATTTCAAGTTCTGGATGGTTGCATCCTGCTTTAGCAGCTATGGAACTTAGTCAGATGGTAACTCAAGGTTTGTGGGAGCGTGATTCTTATCTACTTCAGTTACCGTACTTCACAAAAGACCTGGCAAAGAAGTGCGCAGACAACCCAGACAAACCGATCCAGACAGTTTTCGATTTAGTCGAAATGGAGGATGATGAGAGAAGGGAGCTTCTGCAGATGAGTGATGCCCAATTGATGGAAATTGCTAGGGTTTGCAATCGCTTCCCAAATATCGATCTTGCTCACGAGGTTCTAGATAATGATGACATTTCTCCAGGTGACACTGTCACGCTTCAGGTAACACTTGAAAGAGAGATGGAAGGAAGGCAAGAACTAAGTCCTGTGGATGCTCCCAGATTTCCTAAACCAAAGGAGGAAGGTTGGTGGCTGGTTGTATGTGAACCCAAGACCAATCAGTTGCTGGCTATTAAACGGGTCTCTTTACAGCGGAGATCAAAAGTGAAGCTTGATTTCACTGCACCAAATGAAGTGGGAAGGAAGACCTATACCTTTTTCTTTATGTGTGATGCTTATCTTGGTTGTGACCAAGAAAATGAGTTCACCATTGATGTCAAGGAGGCTGTTGATGCTGAGGACGATGGGAATGCGATGGAGGAGTAGAAAATGCTACATGTCTTTTGAGATCTGGAATTCAGGCTCAGGAGTTCTGTTGTGAGCATTGGATAACTTGTTTGTTAGTGAACGAACGAGGCGATAGAGGATTTTGCAGCTGTCAGGCCGTTTATTGAGCGGCAGATTTAGTCTGGGTTTCTATTCCATATTCTATGAGTTTTGGCTGTCATAGTTTATGTTTCCTGGGTACCTATACAGCAAGAAAGTAGCCCACACAAAGAGGTAGACGCAGCTGGTGTTTGATCTTCAGATTTGCTGTAATATTAGTGCACATGTATAGATCCTTCTGCCAAAAGCTTGTGTCTCATTTTGAATCTATGCAAATAGCATGAAATGAACATTCCAATCTGCAATTAACAGCAATTCAACATTCTAATTTAAGGAAACATCATCAAAAATACTTTATCGTGTGTATTACAACTTGTTTAAGAACAGTGATTGTGCATTAATACCACCAATTCACAGCAAGTGCTAGTTAATTGGTGGTGATGTGAATTGGTTGTAATGTAGTATAAACTTTTTACGTAGTAAAGTATGTGATGTCTCGTAAGAGTTGTACACTGCTAAAATGACTTCAGTTAATGATGCAATGAATTGGTATAATTTGATGATTTTTGTTACTTTCTTGAATTTCCAATGCATGCACACGTTAATCTTTTTTTGGAATGTTCACGATGTATTAAAATTGGTTTTATATTTTGACACCAAATTCAATCATTGTTAAATTCTAATCACAATCCTCACTGTGATTCAAATTCATATTGCAAATTTGTAATCTTAATTATAAAATTAAATTCCAAATTCTAAATATAAACTCAACTAATATTAATTCTAAACTCTAATCTTAAAAAAATTAATTTTAAATCAAAGATCAATTGTAAAAAAACTATTTGGTTGTGTCTTAATTAAATCCTATACATAAATATAATGTTTAAAAATATTAATCATTTAACAAATTTATATTGTGAGTAATTTTGCTCCTCCATTATATTTCAAATTCTAAAAGACCATGTTTATTAAAATATCTAAAGCTTAAATAATAATTGTTATACAAAAATTGGATGTCTAAATTTTTTTTTTGTTTTGTGAATTTTTTTAATATTTTATCGAAACCAATATTTTAAACTAAGCCTTAAAATATAGCCTCAGATTAGTCTAAGTTTTAAAAAAATTCTAAGCAAATTCAAAATTCTTCAAAACCATAATACTATAATTACACAAATCTTAAATAAAATTTGGAGAATATTAAATTGATTGATCCAAATCTTAAATCAACCCATTGTCAATAAAATACAAACAACTGTTAATCATTTTCATCATTTGGCATCCTCATAAGCTTCTTTTCTTACTATACCTCGTCTGCCAAAGCCTCTCCAACTTCCTTCCAATGCAAAATAGTCTTCATGGTGTACGTTTCTACCTTTATAGCTAATCTCTCCCATTCAAATTCCTTGATTTTCCTCCGAGCTGCTCCATTACAACCTTCTTAGGAGTTCCATTCTCTACATGTCTCACCCCCTTGCAAAACCAATACATCACCGAGTACAAAATTGAGAGATTCGTGAGGAAGTGTGAAGTTCTAGGTAGTACAAGAGCAAAGTGGAGATATGTGGGTCAATTTAAGTTTAAAGTGGGTTGATTTAACATTCCCCTAAAATTTTAATCCATCTTTTCCTCCTCCAAAACAAAAACAAATTTAAATTCCTTGAAAAATGAGAATAGGCAATACAATTCAATATCTTCCATTGTTGGCTTTAAGTGCTCAATATAAGTAGCCATAGAACCATGTAAGATAAAGTAATAACTTGCAATACATCCAAGATCAATGATCTATATAATATTAACAAATATTAATTATTTGATTTTATTTTTAATACATCCTAAGATAAATTAATTGTGACTAAATATATCTCAAGATATTTCCATATAACACTAGTATTGTAACCAATACCAACAAGTAGATGTCTAATTAAAATTAAAACTTCTAAGTTATATACCAAATTATGAAAAAACTTTTGATGAATTAGAATCTTATTTTCTTTTATAGTTATTGAATGAACTCAATAAAGTAATAATAGTCATATTATTATTCTTATAGATGGTACAATCATGTTAAAACTAAATAAAATAAAATAAGATTTTTATAATAATATTATCTATAAATAAGCTAAATTTATTTATAAATATCTTTAAGTTAATATGATTATTATTTGTAAAATTTGTATAAAATTTAAATTTTTATCATATCATAAGTATAAGTATAAATATTCTCTTTTTAAAATATATTCTTCTAAAATTTTAGAGTCAACAATAAAAAAAATATAATAAAAAAATATAATAAATAATAAAAAAATATAATAGATTATTTTTAATGATTTAAAAATTTATTATTTATTAAAATATATCCTAAAACCAAATCTAACTATAGAATTTCTTACTTATAAAAACATGTTTTAGATTAATTACACTATGTAAATATTCCAATTATGATATCAATATAGTTGCATCAAAATATGATTTCAAGAATGATTCAAGCTTAAAAATATAAGTTTTTTTATTTGAATAAACTCAACTCTTTATATATTTCTAGACCTCCTTTCAATCTTCTTTACTCTTTTTTCTCTTTTTGTCTTTGCCTCCTATATACACTTCCACCCTTTTCATATCCACTTTATACTCCAACTACTTTTCTATTCTTTAATTTTTTTTCAAAAAAAATGAAAAAAAAAATAAAAAAATATAAATATATATATATATATATATATATATATATACACTTATTCTGTTAATTTATTAATCAATTCTTACAATAAATTTTTTTTGGATATATGTGTAAATCATATTGTGTATAACTTTCATATGAACTTCACAAATCACAGCATGTATGCATTATATATATATATATATATATATATATATAACTTTTTAAAAATTCAACAATATCATAAATAATTATGTTATTTTATAATTCATTTAAGTGAGTATATGTATACAGTTTTTGCGACTCTTTGAATGTAATGATAATAAAATAATAAATAAATAAATAAAATGTGTGAGAATAATTGCATCTCTCATGTTTTATGTGATAAGACAAAATGTATCCTTTAATGCACTTTATGCTTCTACATACTTATACACAAACCCATACACACATATTCTATCTATGATGTATGAAAAGGAGGAATAAATTCTATATGTACTTGTATTAATACAATTAAAATACACATAATTGTGACATACATAACGATACTCGTGATGTGTCAGCACTAAACAACAGTAGAATATACCGTGACTTCGGCACGCTAAAAATGCAGACGTGGCGGAGGACTCGTGGCGCCGAGGGGATGGATGAAAAGCTCCGAACTCATGCGCCATCAAACCCTAGACAGACAGTCGCTCGACTCCATCTTGACTTGCTCGTTGTCTTCGACTCCGTGTTTCCATGGCCATGGCCACGCGCTCCACCTAGGGTTTCATCTCCTCGCCATCTCCCGCTTCTCCACGATTGTGCCTCCACGCTTGTGTCTCCACGCCGTGGCGTTTTCCCGCCTCCATGCGACCAGTATTGCCAATCCTCCGTCGCGGTGCGATGCTTTTTCTTGTTTCTCCGTCTTTTCACGACATCTGTGTGGCATTATCCTGTGCACTCGAATGTCTTGTTCACTGCTGTGCTCCTTCGACTCTTTTAACTTGACTGTTGCCCTAGCTATTGCCCGAGCTCTAGCGTACCTGGGGTGTCTACGAGAGTTTGTTGCATTTCTCATTGGTTCGGAGCTTTTTTAGGGGACGATAAGAGATTTCTGCGGGTTGGTATCATTCTGTCGTTTCTGCGAGTGCCGGAGCAGTGGCGGAGGTATCATAGTCTTGCATTCCAGCTGCCACCAAGATGTTGCGACGGAAGCTGGTGGATTGATCACTGTTCATGCTGGTTGATTTGTAGCCCTTAGCCGTGGCTCTCGGGCTTGCTGTTCCACGTTATAGCATAGCGTTCGGATATTTCGGGCATGGTGAGTGGAAGTTACTTGAAATGGTCTCGGAATCCCCTTCCAGATGTCTTGTGTTAGTGAGGACTTTAATGGTTTTGGATTTGTGAGGCTGCGGTTGGTTGTGTGAGGTATCGAAGCTAGTGTGGAGTGGTGGCAGGCTCTGTACCAGCCTTGACGACGAAACCCGTAGGCAGCGACTGTCTCTGAGCTTACTCTGAGCTCTCTTTTGGATTCTGCCCAGGTCCCACATCCCCCCATCTGTCGTGCTCGTCCTCCACACCTCCGTTGCACTTACCGTCCTCGTCTCGTTTGGGGGATGTCCATGTCTGGGGGTTAGGTAGCACCGTGAGTAAACATTGTCCTCTGTTGCTTTGCTTAACCTTGTCCTAATGGCTTGCGTCTTGTGTGTGGCTGTCCGAATTGGACGAATCATTTTCTAGTACTGCAGGTATAAGTAGTCCTATTTTCTGTCGGGCGCGCTGAGGGATGTTTTGGCGTATAGGCGCTACCTTTTAGGGTGTCACCATTATGACGTTGCCTAGCGACCTCCGAGATTTTGGATAGTTAGTTTGGAACTGCAGCAAAAGGATGATGGAAATCTTGCAAGCTACTGTAATGCTCGAGTTTTTGCCAGAGCTCTGCTGTAACGTAAATATTAGCTGTAGCAGTGAGTAGGGATTTATGGGATTGCATGTACTTGGAGATTTGGAGAGCAGGTGGAGTATAGGCTGGACGGTGGGTGTGTGATATATGAATCTTCAGCATTCGCAGGGGGTCGTAGTGAGAGATTGGGTCATGCATAATTTGAGTGAAGGGATCTGGTTTGGATCTTGGCTAAGTACAGTGATGATTGATGATTAACACAGTACATGTGCACGCAGGTCCTTTTTTTTTTCTTTTTTTTTTCTTTTTTTTTTTGTTTGTTTCCTATAATGGGAATCATTATACGGACAGGAAAACTCCTTGTCGGTGCGCTGGGATAATGTTTGAACAATGGTAATTTTGTCGAAATCTCTGCAGAGACGTTAATTTTATGCACAGTCGAGTAGGAGTTCTTCCTTGATCACGAAGTATCGAGAGTGAGTGGCGGTTTGTTTACCGAAATGAATCATTTCTCTAGGTTCTCCGTTTCTCACTGTGTCTAATTCTGTTGATCTTGGTGATTAGACAGTTATGATGTAAGGTGGAATTCGTTGGGTATTGCTTAATCCGCCTCCAGTGAGCGGTTGTGGGTGCTCTATTAAAAAAATTTAAATTGTGTAGTTGTGGTGGTTGAGTACGGCTCGAGGAGTGGGGCATGTAGAATTCGGTAATTACGACTTAGATATGGACAATGATGTCGTTTGGGCTGTAACTTGGTTCTTCGCTGCTCATTTAACATTTCTTTGACTATTCCTTGTAAGATGGGATGTAAGCTTGAGGAATGGGTAGCTAGCTGGTGCTCTGTGGAGTGTTCTTACGGGTATCACTGCTTTTTACTTGCAGATAGAGTCGGGGCAGATTATTGCTGGTGCGCAATGTAGTGCGGAGGGAGAGTTATTCTTAGTGCCACGATTATATCTGAGATTGCGGAGCCTAGCTGATCCTGGCCAAATACAGCGTCCTGATTCTTCTACTCCTTTTCCGTAGCTCTGGATTCACTTTCATTTTGGGGATGATGGTCCCTTTCTTGGTTTACACTCTGATGCTCTAAGACCATGGAAGCATTGCAGCTACATCCATTGTATGACAAATTATGCAGTGGATACCCGCAGCATGTTGTATAGAAGCGGGATCTTGATATGGAGATTGAGATGGACATTACAGCGTAGGAATGTGGTCGGAGAGGGGTGGAAGACGATCATAACAGCATAATCAGTCCAGGTTGAGGCTCAGTGCCGGGAGTGTGAGGAAAGTTGAGGGCTTGTGTAGTTTATGAGCCGTGAGAAGAGGTAGGTTTTAGGCAACAAAGAGAGGGAGATTGATGAGAGCAAGAGGGCCAGCGAAAGGGAGATTAGGGGTGGGTGAGAGGATTTGGAGAGCGAGGGGGGCCAAAGTTTCTCCTCGCTGGCGCCAGACAAGGACACCCCTGGAGGGTGCGCTACCGGGTCGTGTTGTTTTTGTTGTGGGTTCCGGTCGAAGGAAACCTCTGGACGGTGCGAAGAGGCTGCACACCCGCCGGCATTGCACGGGGATGCAGCTATGGCCCCCTCTGCACCTATAACATTTGTTCCTCCATTGCCTTCACCTGGATTCGGATCTAGCGATCGACTCGTCGCCCAGTCCAACGGTTGCGCCTTAGGCTCCACCCAGAAATTACCAGGCAAGAGTAATCTGAAACATAAGCCTTCGATACCTTCCACTTCTCATCCCGGTAATGGATCTTCTGCCGTGGATGGCAAAGATAGATTTGGAGAGTCAGAGGTTAGTGTTGGCGAGCGTGTTCAAGGCGAAGGTGAGAGGGGGACGAAAGTGCAATGGCTTGACAACTATGGGAAGGACTTGACGGAAGTTTTTGAGTTTGAGCCCAGGTACGGCACCCCTTCTTCGTATGTGTTTTTATTTTTATTTTTATTTTTAATGAGTCCTGGCAGTGGTGATGTCGATCAAACGATGCACGACTTTGCCGTAGAGGAATGGTGAACCAGATCCAGGATAGTGGGAGTTGCATGTCGTGCTGTGCGTGGGAACCTTACGAGAGTTTTCAGCTTTTCTTTTGCAGCCGAGCTAGGGGTGTTAGAAGTCCAGTATTGGGCGCAAGTAGCTGCTAATTGCAGCGCATGCGCATGGGATGTGAATGCTGTCATATTATAGATGCTGAAGAATCGTGGATTTGTACTCGTTTTTAAGATATATTCAAGAGCTGTACAATACCGCAGATGGTTTGGGTCGAACTCGGTAACATTATTGTGCAGTTCAGACAGTGTTCTTTGCATAGGATTTATAATCTGTGTATTAACGGTTATTTCTCTTACGTGCTTTTGTTTGCATGTGGAACAGTAGCGATTCGGATGATTCTGAAGACTCTGACGACGAGGATTCGTCACAGGCCTGCACATGCGTGATTCAATGACCGCTGTAGTGTAATGGATCTAAGGTCTGGAGAAAGAAGATCTGGCTAGGTTTCATTAATTGAGTGCGTGTATTTGTATGACCCTCTGCTGGTAGTTCACATTGGGAGAACAGCATGTACCGTAGCAGGCCTTTAACGGATTGTGAGGAAAGCTGGACGGAGCTTCGAGCGGGGTTGAACGGTCCCTCTTTGTCCATGGGGTGGACTATTGTCCATAACCATCGTTGTTTGTCAAGGACGGAGTATTTATAAGAAGCGCTGTCCAGAGAAGCAGGCAGTTCTTTTCAGAGGAGCCGTGGGTGTTTGCAGAAAGCTGGCTGGTAAGAAGGATTGGGACAATTTCCAAGATTCCAGCTCGGAACTCGGTGAGTCCTTGAGCTAGTACGCTGGACGGCGACTGGGTATGATAAGCGGAGTTTGACCGTTCGACATGCATGATACCTTCTCACTGTGCCATGCTTCATGGCGAATCAGGAACCAATACAGCAGTTTTGAACGTGCATCCAATATGTAAAGCAATTGGTATGAGAATGGAGCGGTACGTTGCAAACAACTGAGTTGCCGACTGAGATTAGATGTGCTGCAGTTTAGCCCGCTGTTTACTGGTCGGTGACAGATAGAGAAGTGGAAGTGTGATACTTGGTGGGAAAGCTCAAGTAGTTTGGCAACGTGGAGTGCTATCCTTGAGCACCTGTGGCGTTCCATCGGTATTGACCCGCGAAGTTTCGTCCAGGATGGGAAAGATTAGCATGATTGTAGACATGTAAAATGAGTGCACGTGATTCTTCCAACTTCCTCGGTCGCTTTGTAGCTGGAGAAATCCCATGTAAATGTTGTTTTTAAGTCCTTCAAAGATGAGGCGTTTGTTGCTTGTTTCCATAGGGTGGTTGGTTGGAAAGAATCCGTCGGTGGTTTGGATGTGGTCATGTAGGTCCACTTTTTAGCAGATGCCTTGCCTGCGAGTCAGGGTTCAGAGCTGTGTTTGTGTTTGTATTTTTTGCGGAGACTTGGTCTGCTAGCTGCAAAAACCCCTCGGCATCAGGCATCACGATGGATCACTACGAGTTGATGGACGATTTCACTGCATCAGCGCTCTATTCATTAGTTCAAATGGCAAGATCAGCACACGTAATGCCAGCACAAGCGTAAAGAGTTGAGTTAAGAACCACGTATTTATAAATGGACTATCTTCAATGGTAGTGGATTTTTTGACGGGACAATCTGAACAGTTTGCTGCCAATGCAGTATGAAATTTTTGCAGTATGAAATAAAGTTTTTCACCAATTTAAGACATATTTGCTACTCAGAATCTCTTGATTAACCGTTAGTCCTACAAAAACGTGCGCATTGAATGATCCCTACTGACGATGCTTTTTGGGAATCAAAAGGCATCAAGACTTCAGATGTTCTTTTTGCATGTCTACCCCCAAATTTGGCCATGCAATTTCTGTGTATATTAAAGTACTAAACAGGTTCGGAAATCTTTCCTACGCAGCACTTTCTGCACTATTCTATCACGAGTGATAACATAACTCAATGGTGTCGCTGTGGACTGTCTACAGTGAGCTCTAATAGTGATGACAATATGCTGCTCGTTGCATTTATTAATTCATATTGACACCACAACTCAATTTCTAATTTCGGCGTATCCAAGGCATGCAGTGACAAAAGAAAAGTACGTTTTGGTTTTCAAAGTATCATTTGATGTACTATAAGTGTGAAGGTAATAGTGCATCTCTTTTGACATTCAAAGAGTAAACATGAATTAGGAAAGTAACGGGGGGATGTGATGGCCTATACGTGAATTCTTGGTCTTTGTTTGGTAGGTGTATATTTTATTGATTTGGTATTTGTTGTTTATTTTTGTGTCCAAATTAGTTAAGGGTAAAAACACTTCAATGAACGCAAATAGGATGTTGTTATAAATCTAGCAGGACTAATAAAATGCTTTGTTTTGTAGTAGCAAAAATATGTGAAAGGTTTGAACGATGAATGAATTCATGTTCCATAATACTAATTGTCAAAAATTTGAACAAGCTCAAAGCAAACAAAGAATTAGAGAACACAGTAGAAAAACAGTAATTGGAGTTTAAACTTGAACAAGCTACATAATTTTACATTCAGATTACAAAAAAAGATTGAAGAAAAGTAATATAGAAGCTAGAGACATGAAAATGATGATGACAATAATAATAATAGTAATAATAAATTTCAAACCACCAAATTGTATCAAGCTAGATATTTGGATTAGAAAGAGAAATATGAAAAGTTGGGTGTACAATGGAATAAGGTAAAATAATTCGATGAGACAAGATTCAATATGCTGACTTTGATCATTGTTAAATTTGGGAAGGATTGACAATGTATGCAAATGTACAACATAGCATACAATGTAATTAAAAAGCATAATGATTTGAAGTTGCATGGACCAAGTGAAAGTTGAAAAGATAAATATTTTTAATTTTGTTTAAGAGCCTCCAAAACACCTTAATATTTTGAAAATCCATAATGCTTTTATCATTGCTATATTATCCTTTTCTTTATCTCAAATTTCTTTAGAAAAATTAATTATAATAAATAAATATGAGTCTATTGATAGATTGGACTTTCAAATCTTAAAAGCTAAAACCACTTTAATTGTTATGTTGAATACTGATATAAACATATTAAACATGTTCACTTTAATATAAGTATAAAGGTGAAACGAAAAAGTTAAGTGGTTGATACAGTAAATGATACAAAGAATATTAACATAAGTGTGTGTGGTAAGTTATAAAATAATATCATGAGATTTTATAATCATGTCCTTTGGAGATATCAAAATAAAAAATTGAGTAGCTGTGGCACAAGAAGCTACTACAGTATTACGTTTGATTCTTTCTATTTTATCATCTTTGAAGTGAGTGTTTTAATTGATTTTTAAAATTAAATATTCTTAAAATTACTATGTTGTTGATAACAACCTTGATGATAAAGATGTGTCATACATATCATTAGTATGAATTGAACATCTTGCAAAAATTAATATTGCTATGGAGATAGATTGTTTTGGAAAAAGACAATAAAGTTAATGTTATACTTTAAATTTGATCTTCTAACAGTTTTGTAAAGATCCAACAAGTATTGAACAGTCACACGATGAAGAAATAAAGCCAACCAGTAAACACGGAAATGTCATCCATCCACCAAGACATACGCCACACACTAATACCCGCATCTATCTAAATACATCCATCCTCATGTACCACATCCGCATCCATACATCCATCTACCAATCCGTTAATCCATCCATCCCCTCGGGGTCCCTGAAGTTGTCGGGCAGATAGAAGCCCTGGACCAGCGACTCGGCCCAGGAACGGGCTGCCAAGCGCCGTTTCGAAGCCTGAAGACGGTCCCTATTCAAAATATGCACACTCTCTCACAATCAATCCCACACTGTTCACGCTTGTGATTTGTCAGAAGAATCTTGGCCCTCAGCTCCGTCTCTCGCTCGCAGCTCCAGCACCCCACTCACTACCCATCGAAGCACGGATTTGTGCCCAGATGCCGAGTCGCTTCGAAGCTGGAAGCGATGCCTGCTCCCGACGCAAGTCCACCAATCAGTGTGCGTGCCGGTCAACGTCGATAAGTTCGCCTCTAACCGCAACGGCTGCAGAAAAGGAGTGGATTAGCACCTGCGTGAGAGAGTCACCTCTCCCGATCTAGTGCCTCTAGCGTCCCAGGTAGGCTGTCCCCGGCTACCGGAGGTTCACGGGTTGTGGCCACATCATTCTCGGCCTGTTTCCGCGCTGCCACTACCTCAAATGCGGACCCACACCAACTTCAGCGCAGTGCCGAACTGGTGACGATGGTGATATGTTAGTGTGGTGCTTGCACCGAAGTCGCGACTGCTGTCCCAGTTGGGGAGTGGGACCTCGCTTGTTCGCCTTGCCAGTAGCATTCCCGATGCTCTTTGACCCAGATCAGATTCCCTCTTAGCTCTGCTCTTGTTGGGCCCGCTGCACCACGGCCCCCGACCCCCGACCCCCGACCCCCGACCCCCCCGAGATTCCTGGCAAAACCCCGATGGATCTTTGAATATCCACTTCGTCGTGGTTTCTTATTCTTGGTGTTTGGGAGCTAGTGGTTGCCTTTTCCACCTCGGATTGAGTAGATTTCGGCATATTCATGAATCCTATCTCATTGATACCGCAAACGAGTCCTACCTTCACCCTCCGCTATTCGTGTGCGCGATGGCATTTGTCCAACTAATGTTTGTTTTCTCAACAGGATATTCCACGGTAAGTCTAAAGGCCTCTTTATAGGATTTGAAGGAGTAATTATTTCCAAAACAGTAGGTGGCATCAACATATGCGAATGTATTAAAGAAACGACTTCGGAGAATCCTAAAGACAAGCTGTGTCTGCAATGTGCGCATTTATTTATAAGAGTAAGGAAGAAGAGATTGAATCCTCCCTGTTTTTCTCTTTTTTTCCTTCGAGACATGGCAATTGCCTTAACTAAGTTGTAGAGCACGAATGCTCCACAACACAAGAAGGGACCATGTATCTCTGCGAGAAGTCTATTATATTTCCTACCCCCCTTTTAACGATAATAAAATAAACAAATAAAAATACATATACTTAGCTGAATTTAACACACCACAACAATCCCTGAATCTGAGCGCATGTAAGGCTTTGTAGTGCATTCAGTGAGACTATTCTAAATTTCAATTACCCACTGGTACAAATGGACATCAGTGTCTTGTAACCATAGTGTTAGATTTGATAGATTGGGAGACTAGCTTCCCATCAAATTGCCATCTTGTAGAAAAAGAAACAAGTTGAACTCAAAACATCACATTGAAATTGTCAGCAACGTACATTTCTAATAGTACTGTAGGATTTTACTCTCTCTTCTTTTTCTTTTCTTTTTTTGGTTCTTTGTTTCTATTCATTTACTGGACATTGAATTCAATTTATTTCTTTGATACACCATCAAATCCTAATTTGTACTTATTGAAGAAGACAACACCCTGTAGTTTGTGGTGGTTCTCAAAAGCAACACAACTGATCTTTTTGGTATACTCCCAAGACTCAAAAGTATGTAATTTGTTTTTTTGTAACATTTATTTTTTAATGTGTTAGAATGAGCTTTGCCTTATGTTTTTTTTCTTTTTTTCTTTTTGTCTATTTTAATATATATATATATATATATGTTCTAAAATATATTTATATGTTAAAGTAACTTATCTGAAATGATCATTTTTGTTTCATTTACTTATTTTTAATTCCGCACAAGATTTTATACAACCACATTGGCATCCCAATCAATGTTCTACATAGCAGCAGCAATTTAAGAAACATGCATTAATATGCTCTATTCATTTTTACTTCGACTTGCTGTACCAAGTCAGTTTTAATAAATTTTTACTTAATAATAATATTTCTGCATATTTCAATGTTAGATGGAATTATTATTGCATCTCTTTAAATTTTGTACAGTGCAATGTAATTGGTACGCCACTCAAAGAGTCATATTCCACTTTTTCCCAAAATCATAGTTAATATCAATTTCAATAAACTATACATAATTCCAAAATTTTGTTTACTTAACAATCACCTCCTATTCTTTTGTAAAACATCATATTTCAGCACATCTATTAACCAACATGGACCTATAAACTTATATACATCAAACATTCAAAATTGGAACAATTTTATTTTTCTAAAGAAGTTTTTACAATTTTTGAACAATAAGCCTACAACCTTCAAAGATAAAAAAATAAAACATTAAGAAACACCACTATGCCATAAACAACAGACATAATTTTAAAAGAAATGAATAAGGCAATACATTATGTACTATTTGCGACAGGTTATTTCTCATAATGGTATTCAACTAATAAAGGGGATGTAGTTAGTTGTGTTTAAATCATTGGGTATGTCGATAAGCTCAATTAAGTAGTAAATTAGTGAAATCCTGCGTGGCAAAACCCGCTCCTAATGTAAGTAAGCAACTATTCCCGCCAAGGGGGGTACAAGGAAGGTGAGGAATGAGATGGGGAAAGAGTTAGGAAAGAGCGGGGGGAGTGGTCGAGACGCGGCCGCCCTACTATCCGACGCCGAAGTCGAATATTCGGATTTCCGCTTTCTCTGTGTGTGTCTCTGTTTGCCTCACCCATCGCCGACCCCGCTCCAGCATTACGACTCTTTTCCTTGGAAGCCTGCCCCGCCCCGGCCCGCACTTGTTTGCTCCGCTCTCCTTCTGCTCGTTCCCCCTTCTTGCTTTGGCGGTCGACCCCTCGAGGTGCAAGAGCCGCGGCGAAGGTGTTGGTGGATTCAGGGGTGGAGTGGAGTGGAGAGATGAAGTATGGGAAGCTGTTGCAGATGCTGTTAGAGCAGATGCCGGTGGAGTACCGCGACAAGTTCTTGTCCTACAAGCAGCTGAAGAAGGTGATTAATACTATTTTGCAGGAGAATTCGTTGCCGACTGCGGCGTTTGTGCAATTGGAGGATGAGGCGGAGGCCGAGACGGGGCAGGGAGAGCAGGGTGAGGATCGGCCGTCCGTGGAGTCAATTACAGCGCGGGACGTGGAGGTGGCGTGGCCGCTGGCTGATGGAGTAGAGCGAGAGATCAAGCGGGCGAGAGTGGAAGCGGGGGTGGCTGTGCGGACCGAGGGAGCAGCGGGAGAGGGGGTAGGCGGAGAGGGAGGTGATGGATGTGTCGGAACCAAGAGGAAGATTGGAGGCAGGGAAGAAGTGGTCGTAGCAGGCAATAGCGGGAGAGAAAATGTGTTATCTCTGCCCATCCAGAGGGAGGTTTTGGCTTCCAGGCAAGTTGATCCTCGTGCCGTAGGAGAGGAAAAGGACCTCACGAAAGATGAGGAGAATTTTTTGCACCTCTTGAATGTTGAGCTTGAGAAGTTCAACAGTTTTTTCACGGAGAAAGAAGAGGACTACGTTATCCGTGTACAAGTAAGTAGAATTATGGCTTTTGAAATTGCAGACTTTTCCGCCCTTAATTTGATATGTAGACGTAGATCTGGCTCAGCAATTGTTTACACGACCGCTGCATTTTTGTCGCTATAGACTGCCTCAGTGACTTTATTCGATTTGTTTCACCTGTTGAACTCATGCGGTCCTTCGTAGGGTAACCCTACAGAATACGCAACGCAAAAAGTGCACTCCCTATGTTTGCATATGTCAATGCTCGTCAAAGCGAACGATTAGCTTCCACATTGGCAGGATGTAGGAACTTAATTTCGAAACCTACTTTCTGTCCCATGTCTTCGGATTTGAATCTTTCAGTAGCGATAAATAATCAATGTTAGAGCACAGGACGTGGTGCGACACCCACGAGGATGCATGAGTTCTATTTCAATGACAGGGTGGAGGCTGTTGTGTACGAACCATGTGATGGTGTTTGGGAGGGCTTTTGATGTCTAGTTAAAGTAGGTTCTGAAAAGAAATACGACTTTATTGAATTTGTAATTTGCGAGAGTGATCATAGTCACCCATCTCCCTCTTTCTTGTCGTTCATGTTTATTTTTTCCATCTACCAGGCTTTTGAGCTTCCGAGCAGGAAATGGTAGCGTCCATCGTTTTAAGTTAATAATAGTAATAATAATCCTAGTAAGGATACCTGCGTATGAAGTATATTTAAGATCCATATTGTATCTAACCTTTTGTGATACAGGAGCTGAGGCACAGACTGGAGAGGTTGCGCCAGCGAAATAGTGCAGAAGTGCATCAAGGAGACTGGAATGAGGATTTTCTGGCAATCCGCACGGGTCTTGTCACGTTACATGGAGAGGTTGTACTTATGAAGAGTTATAGCACTCTCAATTACACAGGTTAGATTTGCTAACATTGCTTTTCTCTGGTTGTTATTAAAAACTTGCGAATGAAGTTCCCACTATATATCCGCGAAGGCCAATTTTTAAGTGGAGCCGGATTTCTATCAGACGGATTTTCTATGTCATTCAACTTGAGAATTAGATGAAAAATCGCACAAAGTCTTGCAATCTAGAGCTGTTTGGTTGATTTATGTAAACTTGGAGGATGTAAACTTGTTTCTGCACATTACTCTTCCTTGGCTTTCGAACGTTGCCAACGGAGAGTAGTTCAACCCGCACTTGTAATCTTTTAGGAGTTTATGGGGTACGGGAGTGTTCTTATGCTTCTTTATCCGTTTTTGCTTGAACGTCATTTTGTCTGCACTGTGCAGGGCTGGTGAAGATATTAAAGAAGCATGACAAGCGCACAGGAACTGTCCTTCGTCTGCCTTTCATCAGACGAGTGCTGCTGCAGCCATTCTTCTCCACAGAGCTTCTCTCGGAACTTGTCAAAGATTGTGAGAGTCTTCTATCGACTTTCCCCCCTGTTCCTATTGAAGAGAGCATCGATGTCGAACTTTTTGGTGTAACAGGACAAGCTCAAAGTGAATCACAAGAGGGTTCACATCCGGCAGGTAACTTCGTCTAATCGATACTTTTGAACACATTTCAACATTATCGACGTTTTGTAGTCCCTTTTGATGAGTAAGTTGGTTCTTCTTAGCGGTAGTGTGTATTCAGTTTCGCGGTGCTGACGAGATAGTCGGAACAAGCTTCTTAACTTGAATTTGAACTTAATTATAAGACAGGTTAAACATTTGGACATTGCCCCATACTTGGCTGACATTTTTGTCAATTGTAGTGCATGCTGCTGGAGGCATATTCAAGAGTACCGTGGCTGCCTTACGAACGATTCAGGAGATGCGGAAAGGGAGTTCAACTGTCAGTGCTCAGTCCTTGCCGCCCTGCAATTTAAATGGAAACGATGAACGATATGGTATAGTTGTCAACGAGGGATCCTGGGGCAGAAAATTGCCTGACCACTCCAGGAAACAGGAATTCGAGAGCATGGCCTGTACCAGCTGAGTGGTAAGAGCAAGTAGAGATCTTGCAGAGCATTAGAAAGGAAGTCTCTTGAATTGCGACCAGTTTTTCACATGGCTTTGGAGCTTCTCAATGATGTAAGGAAACACAATGATTGGTTGCTACATGCATCTTGACTGAGCTCATGTCCTTTGATACAGATTGAACATAGCTCCCAAGCCTCCAGGAAAACATATCTACGTTGGGGAATGTTGTGGATATGAATTACCTGCTCCTGCATCCAAGTGCAAGAATCACGCTGGGATCCAAACTCATTGTAGGGACCTTCACCTTTTGGAACAGGCCCTGCACCTGAGGGTTAGGTTCCTAAAAGCTTTCAACGAGATCTCATGGACGTAATTTATAGATGGTGTTGAAGGAGGAAGATCATTACCCCCCGGAATACGTGGTGCTGTCCTGAGTTGAAAAAGTCGAAGATCGTCGTGGGGTGCGCAACCCTGCACTACAGGGTCACAACCATGCAATGGTTGTGAAACGGAAATACGTGGACATATCGGAGGAGCCTCTAGGTGGAAATCCGTTTGAAGGACCCTTTGTTACACTCTTTTTATGGGGATTGAACCCCAAAGAAAGGTTCTCGTTTTTCCCATGTCATTTTTTTGTAAATCTACCCTGTTCTTGGAATTCAATCTATCCATCTGGACTATTTCCATACAGTATTTTATATTTGCGTGCAGGGTGTATTTTCATCCTTCAAATCCCCATGCGTTAAAGAACATGATATTTTGTAAACTTTAGATATCTGTATTCAGGCGTTAGTGGTAAATGTCTGGTCTCAAATCTGTGTAATTTACTAGTGGGTTCATGAATGTCGTACGATTCTTCGTTATTCAGTGCTATGCAATGCTCGTAAGAAACAAATTGTTAATAGTGATCACTTGGAAGGGTAATGTGTAGGTTTTAGACAGTAATCTTTAATGGGTTAGCTCAGGGCACCTTAATAATGCCCTCCCTTGGAAACGCTGTATCTGTGAATGATGTCATGCTGATGATTCATACTTGAGCATACTGCTTCCAGCAGATGATCTTGGTATTATCATTATCGCATTTCATAAACACTATCACATTCCCTAACATAATTTTATGTTTTTGGGCATCAGAACAATCAAGGAAATTCAGATCATGTTCTACAATACTTGTCTGCGCAAGACTGTCTTTGTGCAGAGATTTACAGACATAATCCCTTGATTGATTGGTTGACTGCCTCTGTCTTGTTGATTTTTGTTTGGATAAATACGATAGCAAGGACTTGCTACTAAGATCAAGTGTAATACATGTTCATAAGTAGAACGTAATTGTTTTCCAAAAATCTTCCTAAAAGCTTCTCAACATTGGTTGGAATGCGGGCTGATTCTTGAGCATGAGAAAGCAGGGTTACAAGATGAGATTCATATAGAGGGACCACACTGGAACTACAGAAATCAGACAAAATACATGAATTCAACAGGTATTATCTTTCCAGAACTTCATTTCCTACCCCTTGTAGTTTTGTCAGTTGCCTTTAAAAGCATGTGTAAGTGTTGGTTTTAAGTCTAGCTACACTTGCCCTACTCCCAAGACTTGATTGGAATTTGCAACCTTCTGCTCCCGCCCCCTAAAAGCAAGGACCGCAGTGTCTGTTAGCAGCAGATTGCAGTAGATTGTATGCAATTGCATTAATTGTGAGTGCTACATAAACAATGGGCATATTACTATACTTCAAAATTTTCTTATGAATGTATGATTATCAATTATAAATAAATATTATATTTATATATTTATATATATTTATATATAATTACTTCTAATCTTTCACTGTTTGATTTTTGTTGTTTACTGTTTTATTTTAACATTCAGCATTTTTGTTTTTATTTTCTTTAATAAAATATTAAAAAAATCTTGTATTTTTATTTTAAAAATGTAAATAAAAAGTTGAAATAAAGTCTCATGTATTTTTTAATTTCCAAAATTGGTAAAAATTTATTATTGTAGAGTATAATATAAATATGAATTAATTGGTTGATTTTTGTCTTTGTTGAAAGTATTTAATAGAATGATAAGAATATTACCAATTTCATAGAGTATATATTGAAATACATGATTTTAAAATAGATTTTAAGAATGTAATCTTTCTATGATAGTCTTTGTAATTATTTTATATACTCTAAATTATGATATTTATTCTATGTTATAATAGTCATTAATATTTAACAGGTTTTTATTACAACAAGTAAATTTAAAAATCCATGAATTTTTTTTATCATCAA
The DNA here is from genome assembly GCA_036785485.1 of Physcomitrellopsis africana. Lineage (NCBI taxonomy): Eukaryota > Viridiplantae > Streptophyta > Bryopsida > Funariales > Funariaceae > Physcomitrellopsis > Physcomitrellopsis africana. The sequence goes on along the minus strand of JAWRVF010000059.1, from coordinate 146,344 downwards.
AATAAATGAAAAGGAGTTCAAGGACGTTAAATAATGATGGGCAATTGAGTACAATAATCAAACCAAATAACTTTATTTATAAATTTTTTTTATGAATTCTATAAAAATATTTTAAAAATAAATCTTGCATTAAAATTAAATTTATTCCAAATTTATTCTAAATTATGCATAAGAATAAAATTATTTAATATTTATATTTTAAAAGGTCTATTTTTTAAAATTAAAGATTAATTAAAATTATAAAATTCTAAATATCATTGTTAGTAAGATTGGAATTCTAAATTTATTTCTTTTTTTTTATTCTTAAGATCATTTCTTCTTATTGCTTTAATCATAGGTTCTTTAATGCTTGTATAAAAACATGTGTTATAGAAATTAAAGATATGAGTGATTTAGAAGGTGCCAAGCCAATATTAATTTATCAATTATTTATATTTAATACTTGATTATCTTAGTTCAATAGGAACTTAAGATACTTAAAAAAAGGGTTATGGAAGCCTCTTAGATTATTTTCTTGTTTTAATAGCTAACAGATAAAAGTTAGTTGTTAAAGTTTTCTTCTAGGCTATACAAATTCTATTATTGATTTTGAAAAGTCATAAGTTAATTAGAATAGGATAAAAAAGAAAAATAGTTATTATGATTGATACTAGAATTAAGTTCAGAATAGGATTTAACTTAAAAATCCTTAAAATTAGTTGAATTGATATCCAAGGAAAGACCGGATATGAGATAGGGTCGAAATCAGACCTCTAGGGACAAAAACGACCGCCGAAGGCAAGAGACAGTGACATTTGAAGATCGGCAATTAGAATTGGATAGCTAGCTTGAAAGGGATTCTAGGGGCGTTTAGTATGCGACCATAAGATTTTGGAGGACTTAGCAATTGCTATTCAAAGTCAGGGTTTGAATCGGTGATTTGGGTTTTTATATAAGACAATGATGGCTTGCATTGTTGAGTCATTCGTACAATCTATGAAGCATCTACAGTTCAAAATTTGATATTATTTGGATTGTTAGATGTGCTAAGTGTATACAAAAATTTGTATTAATCTAGCGATGCAATCATGAGATATTTGAGTTTTGATACAAAGGGTTGTCGGAAGTTGGCAGTTTAGGATTGGATAGGGTTTCTGTGATAACTAAAGATCCAATTTTTGGATCAATATAATTTTTGGTTTGCTGATAGAAGACTTTTAGGTTGAGCTAAACACCAAGTTTGAGCTAAAGTTAACGGTGAAAGAAGGAGAAATCACCACTGGAGTTTCTGCATCAATCTTCAAGTTGGCGGCAGAGTGTCATTAGTGCGCTTTTTGGGCGTTTTCTTGCAATCTATAAGTTGGGTTGAGATAAATTTTTTTGAGCATGTAAAAAGCTTATACTAGCACGTGTGTGCAAAATTTCACACTAAGTGGACGGTTCGATTAAAAATTATAGCTTGTCAAAGCTCACTAATTAGAGTTAGGACTTATAAACAAAAATAAAAATTGCTTAATTATAAAGGAAATGAGGTAATTGGGATATATGTAAGGTTGATTTTACTAAGAGGAGTGTTTTTAAACACTTTTGAATTGAAGCTCAAATTATATTCCTTATACATGGATGAAACCTATTAGGGTTTCTTGAGTATTTGCAAACAGTACTTTATCTTCTACAGCCAAGTGCCCGGTGCATTTTCGAACGAGACAACACGTAATACAACAACGGTGGCATTTGTCTTCTTCCTTGTATATCCACTATCTTATATGGCTCGAGTAGTGATACGTGGAATATAGAATGGATCTTCATGGACTCCGATAGGTGTAATCGATACGCAATTAGATTGATTTGTTTAATAATAGGAAAAGGTCTAAGTCTACGATAGTCCAACTTATCACAAGGACAAGTAGTCTTAATATTGTGATGAAGTAACCATACCTTGTTCCCCACATTGAATTGTGGTTGTTCCTTACAATACGCATCTGCATTTATTTTTTGTCATTCTTGAGCTTCTTTTAATTGCACCTTCATTATTGCATGTAGCTCTGACAAACGATTTGCCAAATCTTCTGCTGCTGGATTATCAACTTTTGAAAAGTCAAAAGCATCAAGTCATGGGTGGTAACCATAATTGGCAAAGAAAGGTATTTGCTACGTAGAAGAATGTATTGTATTATTATAAGCAAACTCTGCCAATGGCAAAAGAGCTGTCCAATCATCTTGTTCGTAATTGATGGTACACTTTAAGTACTGCTCCAAGACTTGGTTCATGCGCTCTATTTGTCTATCAGTTTGAGGATGAAAAACTGAAGATAACTTTATGTCCATTTTTAAGATCTTGAAAAGGGTTCTCCAAAATCTTGACACAAATTGAATTCCCCTATCCGATATAATATCCTTAGGTAACCCATGATAGCGATAGATATTATCAATGAAAAGCTTAGCTATTTCTTCACTTGTGATAGATTTTATACATAACACAAAATGTGCCATCTTGGTGAACCGATCTACTATCACAAATATAGAGTCATAAGATTTTGAGCTTGGAAGATTTGTGATGAATTCCATAGAAATAGTTGTTCTAGAATAGGTAATGGCTGAAAAAGTCCAGAAGGTCGATGACGAGGAGTCTTGGATCTTGAGCATATATCACATGATTGTACAAAGTCTTTGACTGCCTTCCACATTTGAGGCCACCAAAAATCTCTTGATATAAATTCCAAAGTCTTGTTGTATCCAAAATGTCTTATCGCTGGAAAATCTTGACGTGCTTGAAGAACACGTAAACATACTTCTCCTTCTAGTACATATAGGCATCCTCTGAAATATAGTAGGTTATTTTTGAACTCGAATTTAGAAGAATCATGAGTCTTAGAAGAATTATTCTTGATATCATGAATAAGAGGGTATGAGGACATACTTGACTGAATTTGCTTGAGAAAAGTTGAATCAACAGTCAATATTGATTTCATTGCTCGAAGATGAAATTACTTTGGTTTCAAGAGGACCGTTCTTTGTTGCTCAAAAGTTGCATCTCTTTCTTTTGGTGTAAAATAAGAACATCTAGAAAGGGCATCGGACAAACCTTGTTATTTTCCTGGCTGATAAGTGATAATGAACTCGAATCTTGACAAAGACATACTCCAACGAGCTTGACAATGATTCAACACATATGCCGACATGAAATACTCGAGGCTCTTGTGATTCGTATATACAGTGATTGGACTGGAAGCACCATTCTTGAAAGGAATCTACAATTGCAAGAAGTTCTTTGTCGTGGATCTCATAATTGATCTCGACTGCTAAAATTTTTTTTGAATGAAAAGTTATTGGATGAAATTTGTCATCTGTTCCCATTTGTGACAAAACCGCATCCAAGACAAAGTCTGATATGTCTATTTCCATAAAAAATATCTTAGAAAAATTAACACGATACAAGATTGGTGCAAAAACAAACGATGTCTTCAGAGCTTCAAAAGTTGCTTCCGCTTCTTGATTCCACTAGAGTTTATTTTTACGGATCAAATATATAAGTGGAGCTGCAACTTGAGAGAAGTCTTTGATGAAGATCCGATAATAATTAGAAAATCCCAAAAAATATTAGACATCTCTTATCGTCTTTAAAATCTTCCAATTCATGATTGTCTGGGCTTTCTTAGAATCCATCATGAGACCATCATTTGAAATGATGTATCTTAAGAAATCAACTTGAGTAGTATAAAATACACACTTTTCCATCTTGGCGTACAATCCCGCATCTCTAAGTTTTTGTAATACTTGACAAACATATATTTCATGTTCTTTTACGTTTCTAGAATAGATCAAAATATTGTTTAGATAGCAGATGACAAAATTGTCTAAGAACTCACAAAAAACATCATTCATGAGATGTTAAAAAGTAGCTGGTGCATTTGTAAGTCCAAAAGGCATGATATAATATTCAAAATGTCCGTACCTAGTTCGAAATGCAGTTTTCCATTTATCTCTTTCTTTGATGCGTACTAGATTATATGCTCCTCTTAGATCTATTTTTATATAGATCTTAGCTTGATTCAACTAGTCAAAGAGTCCTCATATTAGAAGTAATGGATATCTGTTCTTGAATGTGATCTTGTTGAGTCCTCGATAATCAATATACATTCATAATGATTCATCTTTTTTCTTCACAAATAGAATTGGAGCTCCTGTTGGAGATTTAGAATGGGATATGAAATTCTTCGCCAAATTCTCGTCAATATATGCCTTGAGTTCAACCAACTCATCTTATGATAAACTGTAGATTGGTCCAAATGGTGGCTGAGTTCCTTCCATGAGATTGATTGAACAATCATATGGACGATGCTCTGAAAGAATATCTACATTTTTTTCTCAAAAACGTCATAATAATCTAGATATTAGTTTGGAATGCCACATAAAGTCTTTCTACCATCAAAAACAGATGTGGCATAAATAACAAAAGTTAATCCTTCTTTTGTTGCATGTATAAAAGCTTTTGTACCTATAAGTACGGGTTTTACTATACTAGACTTATAGCTTTTTATTTGGTCAGCAGTATATTTAATAACATTTTGAGAAAAGTCAAGTCTATGAGAATTCCAATTTATTTGAGGGTTATATTTTTCTAGCCATGATAATCCTAAAATAATTGTATTAAATAGAGATTTAATTATGTTAAAGATTACGTAGCTATTATGACCATCTATTGTTATTTTTATAGGACGGATTTCATGAGTGATGTCTCCAGAAGACAATGGATGATCATCTATGACTTCTATATGTAAGGATTTAATTTTTTGTACTAAAGATATTTTACGATTCTTAAAAAATTGTTCATCTAGAAAATATGCTAAGGCTCCTAAATCTAATAAGGCATAGGCTCTATAGTTTTTTGCTCCTAAATATACATCTATTATAAAACAAGGAGAGGATTTTGAGGACAGAATAGGACCTTCACTAGGAATTGTACAAGGTTCTACCTGCACGGTTCCTATTGTAGTTGGACAAATTTGTTTTCCAACATGTTGTCTTCTTTGACAGCCGTACTCCTCATTTTGTAATTGTGTCATTTTTTTGGACAATGTTGAGCAGTGTGCTTAAGTTCTCTACAATATAAACATAATCCTCCTTGACGACACCAAATCTTTTCTTGTTCAATAAGAAGTTTAAAGTGTACCGCATCAATTTGTATGTCTTCTACTTCTGAATGTATGTTTTATGAGGACGTTGATATTGCCATTGAATAATAATGTTGAAGCTCTCTTATACAACTTTTGGATTGAAACTCAAAAAGTCGATTGTCACACTTTACAACAAAATCAATTGCTTGACTCCATGTTTGAAAATCGGATAAATTGAGCATTAATTTTTTTAACTCATATTGTAATCTGTAGAGAAATTGGCTGATGAGTGCAGCATCATCCCATTTGATATTAGTTACTAGTTGTCAAAATTGTGAAGCGTATAATAACACTGATTAATTGCCTTGTCATAGGATGCAAATCTTGTTTGTGGCAACACGGATTGCATCATGTTTTCCATACATAGATCAAAATTCCGCTAAAAATGCCTCTATATTATCCAATATTGGATCACGTCGTTTAAAAAAAGATGAAAACCACGATAAAACAGATCCCGAAAGTAACGTTTCAATAAACCTAACTTGAGATCCTTGTGTAGGATAACTCTGAGGTTGAAGTTCAATCACCAATTGTACCTGATTGAGGAATCCTTGAAACTTAGATCTTGTGCCATCAAACTTCTCAAACAAATTAATTTTTGGTTCTCTAATGTTTGAATGGTGCTTTATTATAGATGAAGTAGTATGGTTTGGTATAGATATTGACACAGCTCCAACCATCTCTATATCTTCACTTCTTGCTAATCTTATTGTTCCTTGTGGTGGTAAACTGAGTTGATGCATTGCAAGCATTAGGTCTCTCATTTGTTCTTGCATTTGTGCCATTGCACTCTTCATTTCTGCAAGCTGTGCCATGATAATACAATAGGAAGGAAGGTGTCTATTATCACTTGAAGAAATACAGAATAATACACTCAAAAGAAAAAATTCTAGAAACAATATCAGTTTAGAAGTGGGTACTCCACAACTTCTAAAATGCTTATGTCTTATCAAGAGAAAGAGGTAATCCACTCTTAATCAAAAAAAGATAAAGCTCTAATACTATATGTGTATTCTTGTCAATCTATCAAGGTATCACGGACATAAGATTTACTCCAGTAAATTACCTAAATAATATAGACCAATAGAAGTAGATAAAATAAGTTGATTTGATAATATCTGATAGAGAAGCTTTTTAGAAGCTTCATAGACGCATAATCACCTTTATACATGTCTATAGGTGATTGGTAGGTTTAAAACTTGGTCAATAAGCTAGCCACATGGCGCACATGTTGGTAGCTTGCAGAACAAGCCAAGTACGTGGCGCACATGTGGAAAACTTGTCATGCAAGTTTGACACGTGTCTTACAAATGAGACACATATATGATGTCTTATAGAATATTGCCATGTACTTCTTAGTTAGATAGTATTTATAGAGACAAGAGTGAAGCCCTCTTCACTCTTGTCAACTCCTTTCTTGGTTCTAGTCTAGTTTCAAGAATCTTCATGTTTTTAGTCTTTGGCAATAGCCATTCCAGTTTTCTTTGAATATACATACTTTCTTATTCCCATTTTGTGACTTTTCTTTGATACAGTTTCCATTAGATTATATATCTATTTCTAGTTCATATCCTTGACAGATTGACAAGATTACACTTATAATATCATAGCTTTGTCTTGTCTTGATTAAGAGTGGATTACCTCTTTCTCTCGATAAGACACAAGCATATTAGAAGTTGCAAATTACCCTCTTGTAAACTGATATTATTCCTAGTATTTTCTTTGTTCTCCCTGTTACTTATCTCAAGTGATGTTAGATATTTTTTGAAGTGTTATCATGGCCGAGCTTGCCAAAATGAAGAGTGCAATGGCACAAATGCAAGAGAAAATGAGAGAATTGATGCTTGCAATGCATCAATTCATTGTACATATACAAGGAGCAACAAGGTTACCAAATAATGAAGATATAGATATGGTTGGAGCTGCTTCAACATCTACACCAAGCCATATAATTCCTCTTACATTGGAACATCGTCCAGGTATCAGAGAACCAAAAATTGGTCTATCCAAGAAGTTTGATGGCACAAGATTCAAGTTTTGAGTATTCATCAACCAAGTTCAACTGGTGATTGAATTACAACCACAAATTTTTCCAATTCTAGGGTCACAAGTCAAATTTATTAGTACACTACTTTCAGGTTCTGTCTATTCTTAGTTTTCATCTTTTTTGGAACGACATGATCCAATATTGGATAATTTAGAAGCTTTTTTTAGTAGAATTTTGATCTATGTATGGAGAACATGATGCAACTCATGTTGCAATCAACAAGCTTCGTATCCTACAACAAGACAATCGATCAGTGACATTATATGCTTCACAATTTTGACAACTAGCAATCGATATCAAGTGGGACGATGTTGCACTCATCAGTCAATTTCTCTACGGATTATAATATGAAGTGAAGAAATTGATGTTGAACTTACCCGATCTTTAAACATTGAGTCAAGTAATAGACTTTGCGGTGAAGTGTGATAATTGGCTTTTCGAATTTAGATTTGAAAGTTGCACAAGAGAACTTCAACAACATTATAATTCAGTGGCAACACCAATGACTTTTCAATATGTACCTTCAGAAGTCGAGGACATGCAAATTGATGCTATATGTTTCAAGCTGCTTACTAAACAAGAAAAGACTCGACGTTGTCAAGAAGGATTATGCTTGTATTGTGGAGAACCTAAATACACTGCTCAAAATTGTCCAAAGAAACGACGCAACCACAAGATGAGGAGTACGATTGTCAAAGAAGACAATATGTCGGAAAACGAGTTTATCCAGCTACAATAAAGACCGTGTAGTTGGGATCTTGTACAATTTTTAATGAAGGTCCTATCCTCTCCTCACAACTATTTCCTTGTTTTATAATAGATGTGTATTTAGGATTTAATAATTACAAAGCCTTTGCTTTAATAAATTCGAGAGCCTTGGCTTGTTTTTTAGATGAAGAATTTGCTAAAAGCCATAGAATACAAATAGTACAAAAATCTAAACCTGTACACGTAGAAGTCATAGATGGTCGTCCTTTATCTTCTGGAGATGTTACTTATGAAATACTTCCTCTAGATGTAGTAATAAATGGCCATAATAGTTGCGTAATTTTTAACATAATTAGATCTCCCTCTATTCCAGTTATTCTAGGTCTATCATGGTTAGAAAAACACAACCCTCGAATAAATTGGATTTCTTGTACTCTGAACTTTTCTAAAAGTATAGCTAAAAATATAGTTAATCAAGTAAGAAATCATAAGTCTAGTAGAATTAAACCTACGTTTGTAAGTGCAAGAGCTTTCTTGCACGTTGTAGAAGAAGGATCACCTTTTGTCATTTATGCTACACCTATTTCCAATGATGGAAAGACTTCAAGTAGCATTCCAAGTCACTATCAAGAATATCAAGACGTTTTCAAGAAAAAGAATGTAGATATTCTTCTAGAGCATCGTTCATATGATTGTTCAATCGACCTTAAAAAAAGAACTCAGCCACCATTTGGACCAATCTATAGTTTATCACAAGATGAATTGGCTGAACTCAAAGCGTATAATGACAAGAATTTGGCCAAGAATTTCATACGCCATTCTAAATCTCCAACAGGAGCTTCAATTCTATTTGTGAAGAAAAAAGATGGATAATTGCGGATGTGTGTTGATTATCGAGGACTCAACAAGATCACATTCAAGAACAGATATCTATTACCTCTAATATCAGGACTCCTTGACCAGTTGAATCAAGCTAAGATCTATACAAAAATAGATCTAAGAGGAGCATACAATCTAGTATGCATCAAAGAAGGAGATGAATGGAAAACTGTATTTCGAACCAGGCTTAGACATTTTGAATATAATGTCATGCCTTTTGGACTTACAAATGAATCAGCTGCTTTTCAACATCTCATGAATGATGTTTTTCGTGAGTTCTTAGACAACTTTGTCATCTGCTACTTAGATGATATTTTGATCTATTCTAAGAACGTAGAAGAACATAAAATACATGTTCGTCAAGTATTACAAAAACTTAGAGATGCGGGATTGTACGCCAAGATGGAAAAGTGTGTATTTCACACTACTCAAGTTGATTTCTTAAGATACATCATTTCAAATGATGGTCTCATGATGGATCCTAAAAAAGTCCAAATAATCATGAATTGGAAGATTCCAAAGATGGTAAAAGATGTCCAATGCTTTTTGAGATTTGCCAATTATTATCAGATCTTCATCAAAGACTTCTCTCATGTTGTGGCTCCATTTACATGTTTGACTTGTAAAGACAAATTCCAATAGAATCAAAAAGCGGAAGCAGCATTTGAAGCTTTGAAGACATTGTTTGTTTCTGCACCAATCTTGTATCGTGTAGATTTTGCTAAGGCATTTTTTATGGAAACAGACGTATCAGACTTTGCCTTGGATGCGGTTTTGTCATAAATGGAAACAGATGACAAACGTCATCCAATAACTTTTTATTCAAGAAAATTCTCGACACCCGAGATCAATTATAAGATCCACGACAAAGAACTTCTTGCAATCATGGATTCTTTTCAAGAATGGCATCATTATCTAGAAGGCGCTTCGAGTCCAGTCATCATATATACGGATCACAAGAACCTCGAGTTTTTCATGTCGACATGCATGTTGAATCGTCGTCAAGCTCGTTGGAGTATGTCTTTGTCAAGATTCGAGTTCATTATCACTTATCAGCCAGGAAAACAACAAGGTTTGTCCGATGCCCTTTCTAGACATTCTTATTTTGCACCAAAAGAAAGAAATGTAGCTTTTGAGTAACAAAGAACGATTCTCTTGAAACCAGAGCAGTTTTATCTTTGAGCAATGAAATCAACATTGACTGTTGATTCAACTTTTTTCAAGCAAATTCAGTCAAGTATGTCCTCAGACCCTCTTATTCATGATATCAAGAATAATTCTTCCAAGTCTCATGATTCTTCTAAATTCGAGTTCAAGAACAATCTACTATATCTTGAAGGATGTCTATATGTTCTAAAAAGAGAAGCACATTTACGTGTTCTTCAAGCACGTCATGATTTTCCAGCGGCAGGACATTTTGGATACAACAAGACTTTGGAACTTATATCGAGAGATTTTTGGTGGCCTCAAATGTGGAAGGCAATCAAAGACTTTGTACAATCATGTGATATCTGCTCAAGATCAAAGACGCCTCATCATCGACCTTTTGGGCTTCTTTAGCCATTACCTATTCCAGAACAAGTATGGTCTTCTGTTTCTATGGATTTCATTACAAATCTTCCAAGCTCAAAATCTTATGACTCTATATTTGTGATAGTAGATCGGTTCACCAAGATGGCACATTTTGTGCCATGCACAAAATCTATCACAGGTAAAGAAACAGCTAAGCTTTTCATTGATAATATCTATCGCTATCATGGGTTACCTAAGGATATTATATCGGATAGGAGAACTCAATTTGTGTCGAGATTTTGGAGAACCCTTTTCAAGATCTTAAAAGTGGACATAAAATTATCTTTAGCTTTTCATCCTCAAACTGATGGACAAACAAAGCGCGTGAACCAAGTCTTCGAGCAATATTTAAGGTGTACCATCAACTACCAATAAGATGATTGGATAGCTCTTTTTCCATTGGCAAAATTTTCTTATAATAATATGATATATTCTTCTACGTAACAAACATCTTTCTTTGCCAATTATAGTTATCACCCACGACTTGATGCTTTTGGCTTTTCAAAAGTTGATAATCCAGCAGCAGAAGATTTGGCAAATCGTTTGTCTGAGCTACATGCAATAATAAAGGTGCAATTAAAAGAAGCTCAAGAACGACAAAAAACAAATGCAGATGCGTATCATAAGGAACAACCACAATTCAACGTGGGGGACAAGGTATGGTTACTTCGTCGCAATATCAAGACTACTCATCCTTGTGATAAGTTGGACTATCCTAGGCTTGAACCTTTTTCTATTTCTGAAGAAATCAATCTAATTGCATATCGATTACACCTACTGAAGTCCATGAAGATCCATCCTATATTCCACATGTCACTACTCGAGCCATACAAGACAGTGGATATATAAGGAAGAAGACAAATGCCACCGCCTCCTGTAGAAGTGGACAACGATGAATAATTCGAGACTGAAGAGATTTTAAATTCAAGACTGGTGCTAAAATCGACTGGAATATCTTGTGCATTGGCGCGGATACGATATTAGTGAATGCACATGGGAGCCATCAAAGAATCTAACAAATACATCAATAAAAGTTAATACATTTTATCGACGACATCCATCAAAACCAAGATAAATACTCAAGAAAACCTTTTCTATTAAGCAAGGCAAGTTCTATAGAGGTTTCATCCTACCTTGTATCATTGTTTGTTATTAGATTTGTTTGTGCTAAAGAGATGGAGGATCAACAACTAGTGAATTTAGCTTAAGAGCCATCATTTGCTGATTTATCAAACGAGATATTACGACTATCACAACCTTCAAGACGACGGAATAGAGATGAAGACCTTCAAGAACGATATGTCCTTCCTTGGATTGATGGCGAAATACAACGAGTTTGATATCACAACCTTGGAAGAGACTCCCAATATTTGGTCATACTTTTAGAGGTAGAAACTACTCCTGATGGTGTTTCTAATATTTTCTTTGAAGGAAGCTACGAAGGCCTCACACGATCAAATACGGGTCCTTCGGTCTCCTCGTATTTAAACATTATCGATAATAAAGGACCTATCAACTCCTTTCAGCTTAATAAAGATCAAAATATGCAAAGAAGCACACCATATATCTCGACTTCCTCAACATGTAATCATCGCCTCCCTCATAGAACTCTGGCCCCACAAGTAGGATGTCGATTTTACATACAAAATCTACTCTAAGAAAATTTTACAAACCCCACAAGCTGGGCCACGCAGTTCACACGATCTGTAAATGAGACATCGTGGCGCGAGGTCCCATTGAATACGGCCACGAAGCTTTTAGTTAGATAGTATTATAGAGACAAGAGTGAGCCCCCTTCACTTGACAACTCCTTTTCAGTTTAGTTTCAAGAATCTTCATATTTCCAATCTTTGACAATAGCCATTCCAATTTTTTTTGAATATACATAATTTCTTATTCTCATTTTTGACTTTTCTTTAATATAGTTTCCATTAGATTGTGTATCTTTTTCAAGTTCATGTACTTGATATAAGAAAAAAAAAAAGATGTATAATCTAATAAAAACTAGAAAAAGATGTATAATCTAATAAAAACTGTATCAAAGAAAAGTCACAAAATAGGAATAAGAAAGTATGTATATTCAAAGGAAACTTGGAATGGCTATTGCCAAAGACTAGGAACATGAAGACTCTTGAAACTAGACTAGGATCAGGAAAGGAATTGACAAGAGTGAAAAACGCTTCACTCTTGTCTTTATAAATATTATCTAATTAAGAGCTACATGGCAATATTCTATAGGAGCTCATACATGTGTCTAATTTATAAGACACGTATCAAACTTGCACGACAAGTTTTTCACATGTGCGCCACGTACTTGGTTTGTTTCGCAAGCTATCAACATGTGTGACACATGGCTAGCTTGTTCCACAAGCTACCAACATGTGCGCCATGTGGCTAGCTTGTTGACCAAGTTTCTAACCTACCAATTACCTATAGACATGTATAAAGGTGATTCTATGTCTATGAAGCTTCTAGGAAGCTTCTCTATCAGATATTATCAAGTCAACTTATTTTACCTACTTCTATTGGTCTGTATTATTTAGGTAATTATTGGAGTAAATCTTATGTCCGTGACATATACTAGCTCATTGACATATAAGTTCACAAGCTTGTAAATGTTTTTTTTTTTTTTTTTTTAATTTTTAAAAGGATGATGGTTCAATATAAAAAATATTCTTAACCTTCTCCATTGTCTGAAATTTTAGCACCATTCTTAATTTTATTTTTTAATTCAAATGCAAAGACAATGAATTCAAGTTTAACCACTATCTCTAAAGGTTCTTCAATAGGATATTCAAAATTCCACATGTTTGCTTAATGTTCTTATATTTAAAAAACTTTTTATTATAGCTCTTAATAATAGTATTTTTTTTAAGTTATAAAGAAAATAAAACTTAATTCTCTAAACATAGCCAAAAAATATATATTTCATATTTTTGGGAACTAATTTAATATGTCCTTATAATCTCAAAAATATATATAAATATCACATCTAAATACATAAAGAAATTAAATTAATTACTTCTTAGTAAATTATTTTTTTTCAATTTTTTTTTTATCTACACATATAATTGGAACTTCATTATTTTTTATTTATTTTTTGTTGCCTATGTGGCTTCTTTTCAAAATTCGTTTTAAAGTTATTTATTTTGAAATATGTATCTTATATTCACAAATATTGTTAACTTATATATTTTCCACTTTATTTATTTGAAGTGTATATAATTTATTTAAAATTTACTTTTTAATGCTATAATATTTAGAGATAGCAATAGATTTTATATTAAGAAAATTAGTTTAAAATTTGTGAAATAAATACAAATCGGAATCAAATTATGCTGAATCTAATTACAATTGATTTGAAATCAATTAAAAACTAGTTCAAATTGGTTAAAAAAAATTTATACATTTATATCTTCTTATTAACTTTGTTTAATCTAATCCTCAATAAATGCAAAGGCTTCAAGTTAGTAGCTAAAGTGATGATGCCACCACTCTAGCAATAATTTATAATTGATTAAAGCTGAATCTATAAATATTTTATTATTCAAAAATTTAATACAACAACTTATAACTAAAACTTATTCTTTGATACTTAAAATTTATGTATAAAGTTAACAACATGCTTAAATCATTGCAAACTAGTGTTGTATTATGTGAGTTCTATCTTGGGCATGTGCCAAACATTTGGTTGTAGAAGAAATTTATCTAAATTCTAATTTTTTTTAATTATTTAAAATAAATAAATTAGATATTTAAAAAAATATCCATATTGACAAGCTTAATCTTCTTAGAAATCCTAAATTTTATTGGTTCTAAATCCTAGTAACTCTAAATCTCAAACCTAAGCAATTATAAACAACCTAAATAATCTTAAGCAAATCCTAAAAAAATCCTAAACAAACTCTAAAAGAATTTCAAGAAACCCTAAGTACACCTTAATGAATCCTAAAAAAAACCTACAAAAATCCTATCAAATCCTAAGAAACTCCTAAACAAATCTTAGGCAAACTCAATCAAATGCTAAAGAAATCCTAAATTTTAAGCAACAACTTTAATGAACTATGACTCTTCACTGCCTTATTAATTCATCTTTAAAAAAATTATACTTCTAGATATGCTGGTTATAAATAAACTCATAAATTTTGAATAACATTTAACTTGCAAAATGAGAAAAATAATTAAAAAATTTCTTGGATGTTAGGTGATCTCTTTCTTAAATTTCAATGCCAACTTCTAGCAATAAGATCTCCTTGATCTATTGTATTTTTTTTGCTCACACTTAGCATCAATCTAGTCTTTTAAATTATTTATTAGTACATCAATTAGTAGCTTAATCCATCTTATGGATCTTTATAAAAGGCAGATACCCTTATTTACCTTTAAACTATCAACTACAAGTACTCTTTTGCAATTGAATTCCAATTATCCTTAATCTAATTAACAAAATAAGCTAAAATTTAAGATACACACCAAACATAGATACATCTATTTACTTACAAAAAACAAACTATAAATCTAGCACAAAGTACAAGGTATAGCTAAAATTTTAGACCTTGATTTATTACTCAAAATAATATTGTGAAAACAAAAACCTTGACTTTGATCAATTCTCATGAATTCTTTCCAATTCCAATCACGCATATCTAATGCCCTTAAAACCTTTCTATAGTTCCTCCTCTAACTCTACTTTCTAATCTACTATAAGAACCTCACTTTTGTAGTAGATATTCATTTTTGTTTCTTTGAATTTGATTTCAACCTTGTCTCACAAATGGTCCTCTCCCAGTATCAATGTAATCTTTTTTTAATAATAATTTGTACAAAAAATACTCTTAACTTTAACTTAAATGTAGTTTTATTGGTTTTATATCTATTCTACTATGTAAGGCCATAAATGAGACAAGATAAAGAAAGTAGAAGCTCTTTTTTAAGAAAAGGTAATAAAAAATATTAATTTTTTTACTGTTTTTAATCTATTATTTATAATTTTTTAAATAAAATCTTTATTAATCTTTCAATTAAGCTCTTCTATATATATATATTGGTTTTCATATATTATTTTCTCTTATTGTTGTATTATAATACAACATCAATTCAAACCAATTTTAATTTTTTTCTAAATTCATCAAATATGATTGCATTAAACCAATTTGATGCATCTTTGTTAAATCGGTTCAATTGATTTAAAACTAATTTGGTATATATATATATATATATATATATATATATTCACTACGTTTTTTATTACATAATATTAAAATCTTTAGTCTAAAAAATCTTGAATTTATTTAAAAAATTCCAACTTTTGAATTATAAAATAGAAAAAAATTATTTATAAAAAATCATTATTAAAAAAAAAAAAAAAAAAAAAAAAAAAAAAAAAACTTCTTTATAATGATATCTATATATAATCTTTTACATAAAAATATATCAATTTTAATATTCAATTTGAACTAATAATGCCTTTCATTGAAAAAACATCAAAATTTTATTATCCATAATCAAAGTCTTAACAAGTATTAATAATTATGCTTGTTTAAGTCGAAATAAACAATGAATTCATCTTCTAATTTTTATAAACTCAAAATACCAAAATAAGTCAATTATTGATGCTAATAATTAGCATTGATCTAATTTATAATTTTTTTTCTTCTAAAAAGATTAAAGCATGGTTTTTTTCATGAGATCCTAAGATCTTATACAAGTTGTCTAATTTAACATCCTTAATGATGGTCTTGCATTATTTCATTATACAAGTGATTGTTTAGAAACTAACTTTATAATCTTAATTTGTTATATTGATAATAGATAGAATTTTTTTGACTAATCATTATATATTTAGGATATTATGTTTATCTTTTAAAATATTTTTTAAAATTATAAGATAATTTTTTTCTTCTATTTGGTGGTAAGTGTACTATTATCTCTAAGAGAAATCTTGAGATCAAATGATAAATTTTTATAACTTAAATACTAATTTAAATTTTATTATATGTATTAAAAACCACCCAAGTCTATATATCACTGTTTATTATTTATAATAATATATCATATTATCAAATATATATGTATATATATATATATATATATATATATATATATATATTATAGTTCTTTTTATATTACTTTTATTTTATATTTATCTAATATTTTAGTAGAATGCCTTAAAAAGTTTTTATTTTTTTTATTTTTTTATTTTTTTAAAATTAACTTTCTTGACTTTGTGTCTTTCTATTTGATATGATGCTTTCTTTTATGATATTTTTTTTCTTCCACAATGGGTGCACTTTGTGTTCTTCTTGTGGTTTTGTAAAATTCTTGGATTATAATCATGGTTATAAAAATGTGGCTTCTATTTATTCTATATTATCCATGCCAATTCCAAAGTTAAATTCTTGTTGTTATCCTAAGATTTTTATTATAATAGTTAATCTATGATAATTTGTAATATTTATTTAGCTAGATGTTATATTCTAAGTAGTACCACCAATATATAATATGATTTAAGTTCACTCTCTAATAATAATATAACAAAAAAATTGTCTACTATTTTATTCTTAATAGAAGAAAGATGCTTTACCATCTTCCATTGCTTTCTTAGATGTATAAAAATATTTTATTAATTTTTATTTTACAATTTAAAATTTTTAAATTAAATATAACATACACAAAGTATTTTTTTTGTATCAAACGTTGCTTCCAAATTCTTCCATAAAACTTCTATATTCTTTGACTTTCTTATAATTTAAAATATTTGATCTTTCAAATACTAAAAAATATTTGATTATATTTTTTGGTCTATATCCTTTATTAAATTATTAAAAGAAAATTAATTTATAAAAAACTAAATATCTCTTTTAATATAATTAAAGACTAAGTTTAATAGAATTAGAATATATTTTAAATTTTTATAATTAAAAAAATCTCTAATCTTTATAATTTAATTTATTCACTCATTGTCATATTTTAATATAGCTATAGGATGAAAGAGCAAAAAAAGACATATATTATAGAAAATTTTAATTAAAGACTAAGTAACAAAATTTCTTTAAAAAACATAAGTAAAAAAAATAGAGAAGTAATAAAAATATTTAATATTAATATTGTTTTTTTTCAAAAAGGACTTCTATTTACTTTATAGGGCTATACACAAGACAAACCAAGGTAGATTAGAAAAAATACTACTAAAGACATCTTAAGATCAAAGCAAAGATTAGTTTCTAGCAAAAATCACCTAAGAAAACCTTGGATTGATACTCGGAGAGGATTGGTTGTGAACATGGGTCAAAACCAGATCCTAAGGCACAAAATTGTATGCCTATGGCAATTAGAGAGCTCTTTTGTTGATTGAAAAATAAAATTTGAAAGCAGACTTAATAGGATTTCTTTGAGCATTGATTTCAAGGTTTTTATGTTTGTAATGACTTTATGAGAGCTATGCAAAGTCAAGGTTCTATTTGGATGACTTTGGTTATTGAGAAATAAAGTAGGTTCACATTTTGGAACATATTTTGAATTTTATAATAGATCTATAGGTAAAAATTAATGAATTTGTGAATATAATTGTGTTGAATGTATATTATGAATTTTAACTTAATCTAATAGTTAGATCAAAGCTTATTAGAATTTAAGTGAGCTAGGGTCTTGGAAATTGGATTTTTGGAATCAATGAGGATTTCTATGATTTTAAGCAATTTACTAGTTAGATTGGAATAATTCTTTTTTGAGTTAATAGTTAACTTAGTTTTTCATATTTTTATAAAAATTTAAAATATATAAATAGTACAAAAAAAAAATATTGATACTAGAAGATCAATATCAAGGTTGGAGAAGGATAACAACCAACATCTAAGAGGATTAGGAGCTTTTTCTTCCAATTTGTAAGTTCAAATTTTTTCAAATTTTTTGTGCTTGTTTTCAACTAATAGATTAAGAAGTGTAAATTTTTTTAATAAAGATCAATGGTTAATTTACTAATTATTGAGGTATTAAATCTACTATTGGATTTGATTTGGATTTACTTAGGATATTAAATTTTCTTTAGGATTTCATTTAAATTTGATTAAAATTTATTTAGGATATTAGAGTTTGATTAAGATTTGATTTAGAATTTGTCTTAAGATTGTATTAAGATTTTATTAGAATTTAACTAAGATTGATTAGGATTTGATTAAAATTTTGTTAGGATTTATTTAGGATCTGATTAAAATTTAATTAGGATTTATCTAGAATTTCTTTAAAATTGGCTAGGATTTGATTAGGATTTCTTTAAGGTTTTTTTTATGATTTTATTAGGATTATTTAAAAATATATATGATTTTTTAAGGATTTTATTAGAATTATTAAAGATTCAATTGAAGTTTATTTAAGATTATATTAGGATTGTTAGTTTCTTAGTTAGTTATAATATACAAGTTTACCTTCTACATCTAAGTGCTTGGTGCATTCTTAAAGAAGACAACACTTAAGATAACATCATATAAAAGATCAAATAGATATCAATTATATTGCCTATTAGCAATATAAAAATAGAGCATGTACTCCACTAAATGACAATAAATATTTATTAAAATATTTCATCAAAAGAATCTATAAATCAATATATTTCTTTAATTATTTATTATTAATATTAATCAAATATAAATTTTCTATTTTAATATATAATAATAGTAAAATTTTAAAGTCTTTATTTTTTATATATATATATATATATATATATATATATATATAACTTTTTTTAAAAAGTGGTTGAGGTCTATACAACAAACACAATTTGATATCATGACAATAGACTAATACTTGTTTAGTACTATAATATATATATATATATATATATATACACACACATAAAAATATAAATACACATACATAACAAAATATTTGGAGAGATAAATAAGTTATATAATATTAAGAGCTCAAGGCACAATTAGAATCAATATCTACTTTATAGGGACCTATTTTATGTATACCTTGTTTACTACACATTAATTGGAAGTCATTAAGTATTGGCACAAATATGATTCAAATAAACAATAAGAATAAGATACATTAGATTATTTATGCTAGTTATTTAAATAATAATTAAAAATACCATTATATTTTAATTAAATATAAATTCTTTACATCAATATCAATTATTTTTACACTATTACAAATTTTGCATTCATTACATATTATTAATCTTAGATATTAATGAAATTTTGACCTTACAAATATACTACTAATTACAAGATAAGATATCAACTTTTTTTATAGTTATTATTGGATATATTTGAAAATAAATAATAATAATAATTACTTATTTATATAAAATTTAAATAAAAATATTTTATTTTTGAAAAATTATTAAGTGTATTGAAAGTATTAGATTATATTACTATTAAACAAATGTCAATGATTTTAAAGAGATTTTTAAATTCTATGTAAATAAATATATATTAATTACAAAAACACATCTTATGGCTATGCTAAAATAGTGTTAAGGATATCAATCTAGATAAAAAAAAATTATAAAATACACTCATATATCACTAAAAAGAAGAGAAAATAACAAAAGAAGAGATAATAATAACTCAAGGCTTTTTTTATTATGATATTATTTGGTAAAAAAACTATTAATTAAAATTTTGATAATTAATAATAAAGAATTATATTTATTTATATCAAATTACTTCAACAACTTGGGATGAAATTACAAGAGAAATAAATTCAAGAATATTGAAGCAACTCTCTAGTAATGTATTCAAATTTTAAGACAAAAATACAAATATATAAAAAGATCATATATAAAATTATATAATATTATTAATAGTTTCAACCAAAGACCAATTTTAATATATATTGGAATAGTTATATCAAAGAAATTCAATAATAATAATATGTAATATTTATTCAAAATATAGAGATATTTATTTGTATAAAATTGATCTATTTTAACAAAACAAACAACAAAACATCTCATAGTTCTAATTCGGAGTATTTGTGACTTTAATATCATAACCACATCAATATCTTCCAATAGCTTATCTATAATTGTAAGTTAATTTGGAAGAGCCTTCACCTTGTTGATGTGTGCTATGAGGTCTTGTCTTATTTCTATTTTGCAAGTAAAGAACTTCTTCTTTGTATAGATGATGCTAAAGAGGTTCTTGCTCTTATAGATATTACAAAGAGTCTTCTATACTTCCACTAATCCTTTGCAAGAGAATGTAGGAGAAGTTGGCTTCATCTACATTTGTAGCAATAATGCCAAAAACTCTCTTCTTACAATAATTTTGTTCCTTTTTTTACCTTAATATCAGCATCTTTTGATGGAACATCATTCATTTTATCAATAATATCCCAAAAGTCTAATAAAACAAGTAAGAGCTCTATTTTGAACTTCTAATGGTAAAAATTGTCACCCCTAAACTTATCTATAATTCTAAAACCTTCACCCTCACTTGAAGCCATATAAAAAAAAGAAAAATCTCTCACTATTCAATAAAAAGAGATAATCTAAGAATTTTGATATAATAAGGTAGCTTTTAGTAAAAGAGATTTAACAATGTTCTCTTAAGTATCAGATTAAACAAACAAGCTATCAAATCCACTCAAATACTTACAATGTCAATAAAGTTTAACAAAATCTTTCAAATATAATTTCTAATACTTCTATGATAGACTATCTATTGAGGATCAACAAACCCTTGATTTATTACTACCACTTAGAGTCAAATTTTAATAAATTACTAATAACCAAAAGACAACAAAAGCTTAGGACAAGTTATTTAAGTAGTGGCTAGGATTTTAGGTAGTGGCTAAGTTTAAAAAAACTAAGATTTGATTGGACGAAGCAAAATAGAATAAAGATGATTGTAGATGAACTTCATCTACATCACATATAATTTCCTTCTTTATAAGTAAAGGATGTTGGAAGTGAGAATCATCTTACTTCTCACTTTCATTTGCTAATATTAAATATTGAGATTTCCTAATTCTTCTTATATGTTCAATAAGTTATGGATCCAGACACATTTGCTTGTGTTTTTAAAGTTGTTTAAAGTATCTATTGTTGTAAAGAGTAGATCATCTTGTTATTATTGACGTTAAGATTTTAAATCTCCTAATTTTTAGATTTAGATCTAAATCTATATTTACTTGTGGTTGAGTGCATTTTGAGTGTGGTACATATTTGACACTTAAATGAGATGTTTTAGAACACTTGTGTTGTGTTTTTACTTAACCTAGCTGCCACCCAAAACACTAGCTTTTTCTTAACCACCCAAATTGAACAAGGACTTGTAACTAGAACTTATTCTTCAACACTAGAAATTCAGTTACAAAGTTAACAGCATGCTTAAACTATTGCACACCGGTTCAAAGCAGTTTTTAAAAATTTACCAAACGGGTTTGATGCAAACCCGTTGAATATTTTTCAACCGAGTTGAAACCAGTTGGGTTCAAACCATTTCCACAGCTAAAATCGACAGAGCAAGGAAAGAGACGTAATCAATAGTGCTTGCAGTGACGGTGGGGGCGTCAGTGGCAATGTTACCATGAAACTGATGCGAAGGGAAAAGTAGCAATAAACTGCAATGAGAATTGAGTTCAGGACAACAATACAATCTCTAAAACCAAGAAATTCACTTCTTCAGGTGAAACGTTGCTTGTTTACATGATAAGTTCAGAACACAGTTACTGTAGTGCATCACAACCCTTCTTCGATCTCCCAATCGCAAGAAAAGCCTCTAGTCAAAAAATCCGCACTCTTCTTCATGGTCATGGTGTACACCGATCCAATCGAACAGTTCAATGGGGTGAACAGAGAGACGTTCAAATAAGAGAAAGCCGCCATGAGGCAAGAGAAAGCAGAGTTCAAACAACAGAGCTATTGAAACGCGAGAAATTGTTGGAGTAAATGAACCCTTACGTAGTGCCAGATTGTACAGACTGCAGCATCTCCCAGTGAGAGGTATTTAACGGAATGGATTCGGGAACCCCCAGCTGGCAACAATACAGTGGAGCACAATCTCAATAGCTAGACAATGACCCATTTGACTCCTGCAACCGCACAATTACAAACATTCCAAAACCTAACGGTAACTTTATGTCGTTTACTAAAATAGTCAATTGCTGCTCCGACTGCAAAATGTGGAAACCGGCTGGCTGGAGAACTCTCCTCCTCCCTTACGTGGACCTACCTGGTGCTGAGTTGGAGTCCATGAGGCATTAGGGAGATCAACTCCATCGATGCAGACTTCAAACAGCATCTGATGAGGAACCAACTTATTCTTGTAATATTCGTAAACAAAAGTTATAAAAAAGGTGTTCTCAAGTTTTTTTAAAGCATGCTACTAATTTCATGATTATTAGCTCAAAGAATAATTAGTGCTATTTTTTATTCAAAATTTTAAAATAATTACAGTTTTAAAATGTTGAGTTTTAAATAAAATATTATTATCTTATTTATATTATTCATTTTTGTTATTAAACTAACGTTAGGTTTGCAAAAAGTCTCTTTGACCAATGTTAGATTCAAACTTATACCCTCTTGGCTTGTAGCCAAGATTCCAAAAATCACTTGGCCAAATTCATATAAAGACAAGTTCCTATTCTCTTTTAATAAACTGATACATTACCACAATAAACTCACAAACATGCATAGCAACATAATAAAGACAAATACACAACTAACATAAACTATTTTTAAAAATATCCTCAAAAAGATATAACATCATTTAACATAAAATAAAATAAAAGAATTAATAAAATGCTTTAAGCTGCTAGTAAAACTTCTCAATAAGCTTTTTGTTCTAGTTTATATATTTATTTTGAGCCTTGGAATGCTAGAAGGTTGAATATAAAAATAATATAGACAAAAATGTTCCTGTTAATTAATGTTTTTTATAAAATTTTCTTTAAATTCGATAAATAGGTATAAAATGTTCTTGAGATTTTAGTACGTTTTTTAAAATTTAAAAATAACTGTAAAATATTTCTAAAATATAAACCAAAAAAACGGAAAATTAACACCTCTCTTTTGTATGTACACTTTTATTAAGTCATCTTATTACTACAATTTCAAAGACTAATTATACTTTAACTTTTTATTCTAATAATGTATGAGTGTGTATATATATATATAAGATTTACACCATTTTTTTATTAAATTTCTTTGTTTTTCCTTTATTTACATACATTGACATGTATTTAACTGCACCAAGCTACATTACAATGGCTTAACAAGATTGTTGGTATTAATTTATTTGATTGGGGTTTCTTATAAAGAAAAATAGTTGTCTTTTTTAGTAAACATTTTAAACATTAGAGATTGCCTATCTTTATATCCACATACAGAAAAAAAAAATTATGTACAATCATTTCTTGACAAACTTGGTGGTGTTCAAAACTCATCAATTAAGGCCAATTTCTTGTTGTGCCCAAACTTTAAGGTTGTCCAATTTTAACATCATAAACTAAATTCATGGGATTCTTATCTACAAAACATGACTACTGTTTTTTTAAGTACTTGAAGTATAGCATTGGTCTATCATGACTAACATGATGAAATTTGAATTGCAACAACCAAAGTTGTTTTGCATTTCCATACATGATTTATCTTCATCCAGGTATTTCAATTTTGAGATTTCAACACTGTAAATTGGCACTCAGAACCCAATATATAGATGTTGCACTTATTAGCTCTTCTTTCTATAAAACACAAGATGTTCTAATTTGATACATGATGCAAATGATTTCAATTGTAATCTAAAGAATTAAATTGTCATCCAGAAAACTTATCAGAAAAACCTTTGACTTTGTTGGAAATCATTTGGAAGCATGCTTCTTTGTTTCTACATGTTCACATGTACAACTATATAGAACATGCAATCTAGAGTGGATGCACACAAATAACCAGAGTTCACACAAAGCCCTACTCCATCAAATGCAAATCTATCATAATCTAACGTTAATAACAATAATAATAACATGATTAAATTAAAAATTGTGCTTATGTTTTACCAAACTAGTGCACAAGAAAACAAGCTCACACCAACAAAATGGCAAATGCAAGATACTAAACCATGTGAAGTAAATCTGATAATTTGAACTGTGCAAAGCCGATAAGGGCAATGAAGTATACAATTAAATATTCAAGTTATCACACGGATATCTTTCTGTATCACACATTCTACTTCAGCATACACTTCTTCCAACAAGTTGAAAGTGGCTTATTCAAGTAAAAAAAACATATATTTTCATATTAAAGATATCCATTCTAGGCTTCACAGAAACTAACTTGAATCAGTCAGCAGACAACAGCTATAACAAAATGCAATATCAAACTTGGATAAGCCACTTCATTAGATAAACCCAATATAATTAGTTTAAATACCAGCTTTAGCACAATAGCTTTATCAAAGTCACTACTGTTAATAAGACTTACATATCCTTCAAACTGGCTATACACTAAGTCCTGGAGAAAAAGTCCCAAATCATAACAAAACCAAATCATTGATTTTGGCAGTGATGGACCCAGAGTGACTACAAAAGACGACTTACAAGAGCTACATTATCAGCCTAAAATTACTGTCCGGCTTGTAGCTTCCAATTGTAGTCTACACACATGAAGTAAACCCAACTCCATAGTTACAAAATGCCATATTGAGACTGATTCTACAGCATAACCCATCACTACACCTTGTGTTTATGTTTCCTTTGAAGCCTATGCTAAGCTGCTTCATTGAAGCATGATGTCATTCTTGACTTTTCAAGTCAAGGTTTCAAAATTGGACATAGCAAAGCTATACACGTCCAAATTGACTGGATACTCAAGCAGGTCATCGCTATGTGATATCCTGACGCATCACGATTTAACAGTAGAACATGACTCTCTTCACATTCTCCTTTAGAGGTGGAAGTGGGCGCACGGCATTTCCTCCCGCCACACGATGAGTGCGACCGGCCGTTGATCCAGTAAACTGGCTGCGATTCGCTCCTCCCAACCCACTAGTAACAGATCCAGTATCTGAAGCTTCTGGATCCATGTAGAACCTAGCACGGAAAGCAGCTAGATGTGCATAATATGCTGGAGGAACTGCAAATCATCAGTGCAAAACGTTACATTTTGATTCTGAGCGATATCAAACAAAATCAAGATATTCAGATACACCCAATCCCAGATCTACCAAGAGCATTGAAGAAAATTTCAGATAATTCGCTTAGCCGAGACATTTTCTTAAATAGACAAAAACCATCATATGACGTAGAAGAGTTCTGGACATACCAATAGAGACAGAGCGCGTGCACCGTGCATATCTGTATCTCAGATACCAACCAATACAAAGTAAGGAGAGGGTTATCATGATAGCAACTATTGAAAAGAAAAAGTTGTTAATAATCATAATACCACGATACAATTTCATTTTATTCCTACAAAATTATCACTCTGGCTCGTAGTCGGATATGCACTAAAGAAAAAGGAAATCTTCTTCTTTTTAGTGAAGATTATTTGTGAGGAAGTATAACTGGTCAGCAGAATCATTATCATACTGCAATACATAGTGCAATACATATTATGCAGGTCAACAAGTCCCCTGTACCCACAGAGGAAGACCCAAAGAAAGTCTTGAGGGAGAACTTACGTATAGCACAGATTATTTGTCAACGACTGCAAACTATCCGCAGAAAATTTGTTCTCATCCCACAGCACATGGTAGTGCGCAGGTCGACTGGTTCCCTGTTTCCAAAAATAGAAACGCTTGACTATCAGGTTCCGCAATATATACAGTAAACCAGTACATGAACTGGCAAGCAGAACACCAACATCAACTTCTGAAATGCTAACACAGACCAAATGCATCAAAAGCTGAAAAGTCAATTCACAAATCTACACAAGTCTGAAAGGGAAGCACACCTGAATCCCCGCATGACTACAAAGATAGAAATCAAATTCTGTAGGATGACAGATCTTTGAGTCCACAACAGTCCCTGAAACATTCATATACAGGACACGTTAGATACATTGAAGCATCCAAGGTCACGCTGCTATAAGCTTCCCGAATCATCTAAATGTTATAAAATAGAATGCCTTCCATGCACGCGAGTGAAGAAATAAATTAGTCTGAAGCATGAAGGAGAAAATACCTGGTAAAATGTTGCCACTTCTATCAGTAGAGCGATTGTCATTATGATTGCTGGCAAATAAACGAGTGTGGTGTCTTTTCTGAACGACCACAAACGTGACTGGAGGCTGGTAATCCGGTTCAAGGGAAGCGCAAGCTTTCCTGATTGCGTCCAGTTCATACAGAAGAACCTGGTAAAATTGACCTTCACTTACTCCATCTCTGGTATCAACAGACAAGCTCGTCAACAAACATCGCCTAGATTATAAAAGCGCATAAAAAATAGCATCCACTCAAGCCAAGCCAGTTTACCACATTTCTAAGCACATATTTTTTGGATTCCCAATATTCCAGGGAATAGCACTAAAAAGACCAGCACACATGGGACTTCCGATCACTGGAGCAGATGGTGTAATTAGAGAATGTTTTTTAATCAGACCTGTAAAAGATAATCCGAAGAGGCTTTTGACCTGTTGCACACCGGAAAGAGATAAGGAGTTCCCTATTACACAAACGAACACTGTTGATCAGCAGCCGGCAAACAGCAGGGAATCTCAACCACAATTGAAAACCAACCGCAGGCACAAGCAGCTCATACAATTGGCACATGCACAGATTTGATACTGCATCAGATCACACATTGTGGAAGTTACCACACATGCAGATAAGACACCTCCAACATGCATTGAATGCATCCAAGTATACCAGAGGCACATTACAAGCTCACGTGAAAACCATGACATGAAAAAATGCC
The DNA here is from genome assembly GCA_036785485.1 of Physcomitrellopsis africana. Taxonomy (NCBI): domain Eukaryota; kingdom Viridiplantae; phylum Streptophyta; class Bryopsida; order Funariales; family Funariaceae; genus Physcomitrellopsis; species Physcomitrellopsis africana. Next base: position 119,119 of record JAWRVF010000059.1, on the reverse strand, counting down.
AATAGAGCACAACAAAAATTCCGTTTCAAAACAAAAAATAAAATAAACTTACTTAATCATCCCTCCTGTCATCGTGCCTTTCTGGGGGTCCCTCCATTCCTTGTACAGATCCTGAATCAACTCCTGACGGTGAGCTTGAGCACACACTAACCCTGCATACTTGGTGACCTCAGGCCAATCCTGCGAAGCTACCACCTGCATACAAAAAAGCTGTTATTGCCAGGAAATTATCCAAAGTATAGACATAAGAGTATAATTCAAACCCGACTCTGTAAACATACAGCCATCAGCTATGCAGAACAGATGTATATACAATCTAATGACATGGTGATAGCTACTTACTGCAGCAATGGAGGGACTGGAATCCTCTCCAGGATGTGGATGAGTAACATCTGCACCAAATATTATGGTAGGAATATCACTGACAAGAGGAATCTTGCGTGTAAGTGCATCCACCAGGACTGTGTTCCGACCCCCAACCTGTGTAGTGAAGAGTCACACGAAAATCAGTAAAATCGATTTTTGGAAAACCCACATTTGTGCAATCAAAGTATATGCAATGATGCAACAAGTGAAGTTTCAGCAATTAGTCTAGAAGTACACAGTGCCTAGACATGTCATCTGAACACTACCTTGACATTAATTTTGAGAGCCACGTTTGCCAGGTACTGCTTGCTCATCTTGAAAACATGCTTGGTCAAACAACACTGAGAAACCACACCCAGCACAGTCTCACATTGTTTCTTCAAATCACCTACACGCCACACAGAATACTTAAAAACGGAGTTCGATAAGATCACAGTCGAGATCAGCCTAGACCCTCCACACGTTTCCACTACCTTGAATCGTTACTTAAATACTCAAATACGGAGTTCGTCGTGTGACTTGCGAGTTTAGAAACTATGCATACCATACAAAGGCCCGTTGTTGTCTGGAAGGATTGCAATAAGGAGATCCAAGCTCTTGCCCTTAGTCTTTTTGTGCACGTCATCACATAGCTGAAACAGAGCTCGATCCGAGTGCTCGGGTCGGTAGCTTTGCAAAGGCACAACGGGATCTCTTGTAAATTGCTGCAACGCACAAACACAGTCCACAATATCATTCGGCATGTCCCATATAGGGTAGCAACAGCGAGAAAACATCAGTAAACATATTAGCAAAATCGATTACACTATTGACACAAAAATTCCTCACAACACGTGAAATTCGGATCTCTATTGCGGTTAAGGACACAGAAGAAAAAAGTAAATGACATTACAAACAAGACACTGAAGAATCAAGGGGAGAAGTTGAGCAGAGTCCAAAATGAAACTGAAACCTAAATCGATGAATGATCACAACGACTATTCAGACTTAGGGGCATTTCTAGCCAAAACAGGCAGCAAAATGAGCAATACCATCCCGGATGTGTGGCACATCTGAGCCAGCTCTTGGCAGAAGTTCTTCGCCACATTCTCTTGGACAGTGCGTGAAAAGTTGATACATGCCCAGTAGTTCACGATACCGCCGTTCACCATTTTCTATAAAACCAACCGAACTTTCTTTAGGCCATGAACATATGAAACTGAAGATAAAGAATTCGTGAAACATTTATAAACCAACACATTCACTAGTCTACAGAAACAACAAAAACTCGATAATTCATGCTATCACAAACCTTATTCATCATATTCCACTGTCCAACTTGTGGAAGGCACTCCTTTTCCCTGCCAGTATCATGGTACTTCAGCCGTGGAGCTGGCAAGACTCGGGCCTCCACTTGCGCAAGCTCATTACTAATTCTGATCCCAAACTCTTGGGCATAGGGATCTTGGTGGTATGCATTGTGGTGTACTGTCTGCGCTCAATCAACCCAAACAAAAATCAGAACCAACTTTTATAGCTTAATAACCTCCTTCTTTCACTATTAGCACAGCCACTAATCAATTCAAGAAAATGCCGAACAAATAATGACTACTTAATATTAAAAGGAAAACTAAAATTAGTCAAGGTAATCGACAGTTAATGGAAATATACCTGCATAATATCTGCTTCTCTATCTCGAGGTCGCTGGCAAGTTACTTTAAGAAGAGCCGTAATTTGGCGCTCATTCAACCGTTTCGAATATCGCTGGCCTTCAACGATCTTGCAAACTTCCATGGGAAGGTAGTTGGGACGCAGAGAATTACCCACTTGAAGGCAGGGCAAAGACGGATGACGGATAAAATAGCCGTATGTTTCCCGAAAATAGTCGGTGACAGACTTCAATGTCCCATTCTCATCAACTGGAAATCTGATCAAACAGCAAACAGACATTACCACAATAATATGCTTCAACCCAATGCATGCACGCAAAAAGCAAGTGCACTTGTACACTCTAACAACACACAAACTATAAAGATGCATTCAAGGTTCAGAAACGCACTCGAGTTCATTAGTAGCCTGATTGGTAAGCCCAGATATACGGTACTTGCGACGCATACTTCCGCGATGAGTCACTTCCACTTTGACCCCGCGAAGAGCTTTCTTAATCTGTAAGAAAGCAGCAAATTCTCCAAAGAGTTTATTCCCTAAATTTATCCCGAAAGAGATGCATGCAATGAAGAACAAGCATGATCACGAGCACTACAAACGGATCCGGATACGGATTATAATGTAGAATCAGTGGTGTCATGAAAACACACCTTCATACGATCGGCATCACTTAGGCTACGGGTCAACTCCTTGTTGAGGAGGTCCCTTATAAACTCCATCACAGTCTTGGGTTCTATGAACGCTGTGGAAGACATGTCTGTGACAAAGCCAAAAACAAAAATTTAGATCATTTTCAGTACATGACTTCTGCAGAATTGTTTTGTACAGTAGCCCACAATCATACGAACTGACATTACTCACAACCCTCAGTAACGACAAGTCACTATTAGGATGAAGGCAACAAAGAATCAATCTCAAAGACAAAGCGAATTAGTAAGTTGAGGGATAATGGTTACCAATGTTTAGGGACAGTCCCATTTGAGTTGGTCGAATACTTTGATAAAAGCCCCGCCAGCTTTCAAGACCATCTCCTAACGGCTGTCGAGTGCCCAGATTGGGAGAATAAAATGAGCGTCCTACAGGAGAATAACTGGGCACAGAAGGATTCTTGTGAGACAGCTAAGACAATAGGGTGAACCGCGATCTTTTCACTACTTCGAAAAACTCAAGATGAATAGAAACATTTCTGAAACATTCATAAAACGACGGGGGGGGGGGCACACACGCACCGGTGGGTAGGAAGCTCCCTCAATACGATATCTAGGACTTGCAAGGCTTCTTGAGGAGCATCAGCTTGGCGTCCAAGAAGAAACTGCCCAAGATGATGCAAATCTGCTCGAGCAGCAAACTTGATAACCACTTTGAAGAGCCTCTCCCGTCTGCGGCTAAATACATATATTTGTCAGAACTCTCGAAGTAACATATAAACAAAATGCAACCCAGTAATATTATCAGGAAAAACTGGTGCCACTGATTACACTAATATAGACTATGTCTCTAGGAAAGACACGCAAATTCATTAACGAATAGCACCTAGGTTGGTTGGTTCCATCATCCTCGTCCAAAAGACTGATCTGGAATTCCTTGCTCTGAAACGGAAGTGGTCCAGCGGTATACAAACTCTTCCGACCATCATACGCAGGAAGCCTGGAGCTCAAGTGAGATTCTCTGTAAAGTTTCACAAGCTGCTCCATGACGGCCCTGTTGATACCCCTAGATGTGACCTCTGGAGTGATAGTAACCTGCAATATTCCATTCATAACCACATAAGTAAACACTTTGTTAAGATAGCTAAAATACAATAAGAAAAAGCAGAACATATATAGACTTCCAAAAAGAAGAAACACATCCGCCGATCCAGACTTTCCATCATAATAATATGAAGACATACTAACTGCAATGAATATGTCAAGAAAGATTTTGCAGAAGACGACGTACATCGTACTGATGAAGATCTTTGTCAGGTAGCTCGACAAAAAAATGATTTGCTTTCACAATGCACCTCAGACCAATCCTTCCTCTGTCTGGACGCAAAGGAAACCTCAACTGTTTGCTAGAAATCGGTGGAGGCGTGGGTGGCGGCTCATATTTAGAAACAGGTTGCTCTTGAGTTGGACCAGAGTTGAAATGAGGTCCAGCACCCCCTATAACCACTGACCCGAACTGCTCAACAACTGGACCTACACCTGATCCATAGCCTGCAGGCAGTGCAGCGAAATGCATAGGGGGTCCTCCGCCAGGTCCATATGATGGACCAGGATACGGAGGACCCCTTCCTCCTTGCTGCATAGGCCTAGGTGCTGGAGGTATCGGTTGCTGGGAGGGTCTTGAGGGCCTCCCATACACAGGGGGTGTATAGCCCTGATGTTGCATGTCGCGGTACTCCTGTCCTCCGTGGGCCCGGTACTGTTCAGGATGAGGATTGAAAGAGCCTGGAGCATTGTGATGGGGGGCGCTATGAGATGGACCCTGGTTATAGCGGCTCCTGCCACCCCTCCTTCCAGAACCTCGCTCGCCTCCTCCCATGCCTCTCGCCCGCCCAGGAGGTCCACTGCTATTGAGTTCATCGCGTCCTTGCCCTTGCCCTTGCCCTTGCCCTTGCCTTTGCTTCTGTCCCTGAGAATGCCCCGAACCTTGGCCTTGCAAACCCTCTCCTACATGCTGAGAGTGGGCTTGACCATGGCCTTGGCCTTCAACATGCTGAGGAGCAATATTCAGTGTAGGTGCTGACACTGGAATAGGAGCTGGAACAGGAGCCCCAGCCGCAGCTGGAGTCGGAGTCGAAGCAGGTTCCGGTGCAACAGTTGAGGGAGCTGACCCCTCTGCTCCTGCTAATGCCGATGCTTGAGCTTCTGCTAAAGCCTGAGCTCGGGCACTCTCCTCAAGTTCCCGCGGGGTCTTGCGTCTCCGCGGCATGATGACAAAACAATGTTACAGAATCCTGGCTGCTGATAATATCCAGGTCCACTATAGAATCTTCCTCGCGGTCAGTCGTTATCTGTTGCAGAATAAGAAAGTTAATTGAAAAACTTCGCCGGAAATAATAAATAAGCTGAAATTCAAGGCACGTCTCAGTTCGCAGGCATGTATGCAAGGATCAGATATGTATTTTCCAATCAACTATCCACAGATCATCTGCGTGAAAAACGTAGAATCCCAATCCACAACAAGATTAGGACTCAGCTGCACAAGTAGCAACATGCATGCCATGGGGCATCTTCACAACCGCAGAATTGTAATGATTCGAAGAATGTAAGGAATGAAATATAACCTTAACACCATTGAGCTAACATCTAACTGCTTTGAAAAATATTATATTAAAATAAATCTTGAATATATAGTAATTTGTAGCTGCTTTCAGAGGAAAAAGGTCGAACATCGTAAAATCCTAACAGGATATCAGCCTCGCATTGTGCAGTAGTGTTCCGAAAGACTAAAAAAAAAGCGCCGAAACAGTACACATAAGTTGATCGCGGAGACTATTCCGTTTAAGTGTAACAGCCACTCCGTAACATCGCATCTGCCACAAAATCCCGCCTAGTTTAAACCCGCACTAAACTCCTAATCACACAGTAAAAAACCACATTACAAGCCATGCAGAGACTAAGACCAACATTGGAAAATTGTTCAGTAACAAAGACATTTCTAGTTAGAGGTAACCCCCTCATGCTGAGAACATTCTATGCTTAACCACTAGGATTCCACGTAGAAATTCTAGACGGCATCTGCCAGGAGAAGAAACGAAAGTCAACACAGAACAGCCGAGACAAGCAAGGCATTAACCCTGAAAACGCCCTTCCCGACAACGCCATTCCCACCACATTACGCTTATGACAGTGAAAGCACAGGCGATGTACCAAACTCTAGTATGAACCGAGCTTTCGTAACAAATCCGCAGTCCCGGAGTTGACAGGTTTAAGGTTTGTCAATCAAACATGACAGTACAAAAAAAAAAGTGCAACCAATTAAACAGCCACCTAAATGCACCAACTATTGGCCGTCGTCAAATTAGCTAAACAATCAACTTCACCAATGTCCGCAAAAATAGACGACCACGCCTTGCTTCTATCCCTCGATTACTTGCAAGCAAAGTCTCCCCCTCATAAATCCCGGACCTTTCGACTATTCTCGTCAACGACAAGCCACAGACATTATGTTTACCTGGCCACTACGCCACTTCACTCCCAACGAAGACCAGATCATAAGCTAGTTCAAAAAACCGAGGTCTTGCAGAGACCTGATCACAACGCCACTTCTAGAGGCGAAAGAGAATCGTCTACACAAAGCGCGTCTAGCGCTTGAGAGAAAATTCAGACGTCGCACACACAAACCCGAACAGGCGTCGCGCCATTACAAGAGCCAGGTCGGCCACTCACTCCACACTGCAAATGTACCAAAACCTCGACAATCGAACCCTCTTTTCGGAGCAATTTCACAACAACCACACCATCAACACACCAGCGCAACCCGCGGCCTCCCAAACCCAGCGAAAGCGAGCGGATATTGAAACCCTTAAAGGGTCACACGACTAAGCCAGAAAGAATGGCCGAGCTACTACTACTAGCAAACAAACACGAGGCCTGCTAAGACCAAACTCACATAGAGCAACTAAGAAAGTCGCGCTCGATCAAGCTCACCCTCAACGTAGAAGGTTAGCCTAGACGGCCTCGCACTCAGTCACACATCTCCCAGCATCGCATGCTCGTCGTCTCAGCAAGTGGGGCAAGCGACTGGAAAGGCAACCACGACAACACCTAGAAACACACCATCCAGCACAGCAAAAGGCGCAACAATACCCTAAACGACAAAAATAGGCAGAACAGCTGGTCCCAGATGCGGCACCTACGGCCTCCCCGGCCTCCTACGCCCGCCTGCCCCCGCACACACACAGTCCGACGCACCACCACCCAGACGAACCAAGACGGGACACATAACACAATGGGGCGAGGAGTGATAGAAAATCTGACCACGGCAACAACGCACCGCCGAGACCAAGGCGCACAACGAGAGCAACGCGAGTGCTTTCCTCCGGGCTAACATGACATGACACGCACAGAGAACGGCTAAGCGAAGATTGGAGCGGCTATGTATCCCACCATGGGGGCTCGGTGGCTCACATCCAGGGCAGCGGCAGCAGCATCCACGACGGATTCCCTGTGCATTGCAGCATTATAAATTTAACGCTTTTAGAAATAAAATTACGCCTAAATTAAATTATTATTTAATAAAACACGCATAGAAAAGCAGAATACTGACATGCTGCCATCGCCTAGAAAGCTTAGTAAAGAGTGAGTCGGTCCACTTCCATCCAGACGAAGCATCTGCGCGCAGACGGGGAGACAGTGGGCGCGCCGAACCTAGAGAAGCCCCGGTCATCCATTACCGCGTGTAACGGTCATGGGTCCAGAAAATTTTCCACGTAAATATTTTTATATACACAAACATACCCACAGAGAAAGAGGAAAATAAACAAAAGACAACAAAAGCGTCGGCTGCGCTGCATCCCGTCCCGTCCCGCCCCTCGCCGCGGTACAATCCTGGGCGTAATTTCAAATTGCCTCACCTTATTCCAGTAGATCAGACTCGACGGCGACGATCCCCTCCGCCGCGCCTGGACGGCTCCGATCTGGAGCCTTAAAGGCCTTTTTCCCTGGGTTGCGATTCTGTTCGATTGCGCTTCGTATGGGGCTGGTCTGGGTTGTTCATTCCGTTGTGCCAGCTTGGTGTGGGGCTTTGCTTTTGCGGTGGAGGGGCTGTTGATGGTCCCTCCCCCTTGGAGCCACTCCTCCTTTTAGCTCGTGCCCGCCACCCCCTCTTCCCCTGCTTCCAACGGCGACCATGGCCATACCCCACCACCACTAGCCCCACTCTCTCCACCTTTCTCTCTCTTCATTCATTCACCCTTCCATATATTTCTATTCCCCTGCTTGCTAACTTTGACCTCCACATGAGTCTACATAGATAGCTTGTGGATTGTTGCTATAATTCCCCTTCGGCAACTACTTATGCATATATAGGCTAAACGTTGGTAACTTTGTGTCAAAGCCTGTTACTCGTTGGGTTTTTGAATCTGGTGCATTGGAAGTATCGTATCGAATGTGATTAAGTGAATGATTTCACACTGCTTCCCTTCTGGATGATACTCGATGTGGGAAGATGTTTCCCTGTGCTTTTTGTGCTTTGTGATTTATTTTTAATACGACTGACAAATTATAAATTTCAAAAAAATTGTAAACAATCGTGTTTTGTTTAACATTTCATTAAATATGTTGTACGTGTTTTGTATATATATATTGATTGGTTGAAAACTGGATATGCATAAACAAATACAGTTTTTGTTTTCCATGTTTCTACAAAGTAAACCAATTTATTATATTGCTTGTCTTTCAATTGTTTTATTTTGTTTTAAAAAAACCGAGTACCAATAAAAGTCTTCATTGTGAAAAAACTCGTTTAGTAAACTCAATGAAACACTCAATGAAACATCTGTTGATTAGTCAAGCACTGAAATATGCTACGCACAAAATGAAAAAAAAACAAAACAAAAAAATTACTCGCACATGCAAAATTAATATTAATGATGTATTTTATCCCTACAGATGATAGTTTTGTAAAGCGTTGTATATAAAACATTGAAGTTACTTAAGAAGTATTTATTATAATAACAATTATAATTTGTATAATAGGTTCTTCATTTCAAACACTAACATAAATTGGTCAAAGTGGATTACAATTGTTAACAAAAACCTTGTTCCCAATTCTTTCTCACACACTCGTTTTCATTTTTGCTTCATATTGTTTTTTCCAACTCCAATGCTACAGAGATCACATGATAAATGCATTTATATCTCGTTGGATTGCCAAACTATTGAATTGGCAAGTATTTATGACAGAGTTCATTACAGTGACTACGCCATTTGAATGAAATTCATATCATAAACTCATTTTTTTTTAATGAAAGTACTATGAGTACTTGCAAATTGAATGAATGTCATTGATTGATAGTAAGAAGGGAAACCAGTGAAGGAAATGATCAAATTCTTTGTTCTTTATTGTTTCCAATGGTTCCCAATATATTTTTGTTTATAATTTTCATTGTTTTTAGTCCAACTCGTGTACCGTGTCATGCCATATCAGCTCTCCTCTTTTAAGTTCCATTCATTATACACTCGTATTTTTATTGGAGAGGAAGAACTATTGATTGGCACAGAAAGCAAATAGCTTGTAGCGAAGAATGTGATGGGCCAGGAGAGTGTGCCACGTACAGTCTCCGGAATAGTCAAAGCACGGTTTTCAGAGCGGGAAAGGCCAGGATTGATTTGCACACGGCAACAGGCCGCCCGTGGGGCCTCATTCATCCAAGGCCATCTATCAAAAGATTCATCCTGCCGCCCACTAGGCGTTCATCCACATGCGCTCGCATTCATCCAGGGATCGGAGGGGCGAGGTGGAGGCCCTCTTTATGGAGCAGCAGTGCAGGTGGGGCTCGTGGGGTCCTCGCGGGCTTTGCTTTGGGATAACAAGGCTCACTAAAGTTCGGACCCAGGACTGGACCCGTCTTCCTGGCTGCAAGGATGAATGACCAACGAATATTTTCATTCGTACTTCAGAAAGGGTGTGGCGAAGGGCAGCAGCAGGTGGAGGAGCAGATTCATTATAAGGGGGAGGCATCAGGGTGAAGGTGAAGAGCATCAACAGGCATATGGGAGAGGTACCTCCCCCGCTGGATGCCAAACGAACTGTGGACCTGGGGGCTACGCCCGGCCCTGGATTTCGCCCCGGGCCCGTTCTATCCTCCCCCCCGTTCCCCTCCCCCTAACCCTAGAGTTCCCATCCCATGATCACTTGTACTCCAGCCCACGCTCCATTGGGCCTCCTGGATTTCCCTTTGCCAATTATTCCCACACCACAAACTTAACCTCATGCTTTATTTAAAGAAAAAACAAAAATGTATTTTTAACAAGTTGTTGTTAATGTAACGGAACTTGATCATATAGGATTTGATGTAGGTGAAAGAAATTAGACCATGTGCACCAACAACATTGGATGATTTTTTTAAAGGATCATAAAACATATTATTTGGATTGCAAGAAAAGTTGAGAATATTAAAGAGGTTTTTTCTCATTTATATTACAGTGATTTTCTGTTTGTACAATGAAATTAAAGTTCTATAGATGTTTCAAATATTCAAATATTCTTGTTTAGGTAAGCCAAAAAAAAATAAGGGTGTGTGTCTTCTTCTTCTTCTTCTTCTTCTGCTTTTTTTTGTTTTTTTTTTGTTTTTTTTTTAATAACACTTTTTAGTAATCAAACATAACCCAGTTAATTCACATGTCTATAATCTCTACATCGTCAAGAAATCAATTTTATTTATGAGTTTTACAACTTACTCCTCTAATTACTGACATACCCATATTTATGTTTTGGCAGTGTTTAAGGTAATTGCAGTGTATTACAGAGATTCAATATTTGATTCCTGTTTTTTATGATAATTTGATCAGTTTATACAAATGAATGCTAGAACTCCCTCATAACTACAACAGACACAATATGATTTTTCATTATTAGGTACAATTTATGTACACTGTTACCATAAATGTTCATAAATATATACGAAACTTCTTAATTGTAATAGTATTTATAATGAATAAATTGGTTTTCTTTTGCTTTAGGATCAGCAAGAAATCATTTAACAAAAAAACATGAGTCACATTCAATAGATAGAAAATAATACGATTGGAAATTGTTATTGCAATTTAATTGATAATATAAAATTTACTGTATTTTAAAAATAATAATATAGTTTAATTATTTTCAATATATATAAATATAAATATATATATATATATATATTGAACATTAATTTAATGTTAAAAATATTTATATAACAATATACATTATTGTTTTTTTTTTTTGGCAAGAGCTAACAATAATTTGCTTTAGTTTGATAAATTATTTTAAATTATATATTAATTTGGAAAACAAATTCAAGGAAAGATTTTTTTTGTATAATGTTTGATTTATAGTTCCTTGATTGTTTTTTAATTCTTTTGAATATGTTATTAGCAAATGTTATTTTGATTTAAAATTTATAACTAAAACATATTTAATAAAAATTGATATTCATGTTTTTATTGTTGTTTTTAATGTTTAGATTCTACTAACAATTATTACATATAATTTCTTAACTTTTTATATCTATTGTTGTCATTGTTCTATTATTCACTAATGGCAATAGTTTAAAATTTATTCCATTCTATTTTAAACTTTGGTAGAAATTTTATAAAAAATTTGCAATATTTGAATCATACTAGAGTTTAAGGCCTTTGAATAAATTGTCTGACTATTTTATAATTCAAATATTGTCCATGCATAAATAGAGTGTTGATATTTTGTATTTTCACAAATAAAGAGGAATCCACATTTCAATAAGTGTTTGCTTGTCTTAAAGAATTACATTGTATTTGATAAATTATTTTGTTTTGATTATACTTTTATATAAAAAATGCATATATATATATATATATATATATGTATATATCTAGGAGAATATATTAACCCAGTTAAATCTTAAATCAACCCACTTTCAGTAAAATACAAACAATTATTAATTGTTTTCATCATTTGGTATCCTCAAAAACTTCTCTTTTGGCCATACCTGTCTTGTTAATTCTTCTTCCCAATTCACCTCCAATGCTTCTCCAACTTCCCTTTGATGTAAAATAGTATTCCTTCACAACTAATCTCTCACACTCAAATTCTATACTCTTTTTCTGAGCTGCTCCACTCCAACCCTTACTAGGAGTTCCATTCTCTCCCCCTCTAACCCCCTTGCAAAAATCAACATATCACCAAGTCCAAAATTGAGGGATTGGTGAGGGAGTGCAAAGCCCTAGGCAATGTGGGAGCAGAGCAGAGTGGAGATAAGTGGGTTGAATTAAGTTTTAAGTGCATCAATATCATATTCCCCTGTATGTTTATACATACATGAATATGTTGCACATTGTTTTGACAATTGACTTGCAATAAGGGAGTTATCTGATTTAGATATATGTTGAATGTAATTCAGTTTATTTATTTTAACATTCTTATTAAGTCATGTTTGTTATTAAAGAGCAACAGGTTGATCAAAAATTTTAATTCTCTTGCCATAATTGTTATGGATTCTTGATAGTGCATTAAATACATTAAATTTATTTGATACTATAGTATTTAAAAGTAATAGATATATGGACAGGATAACTTATAATTTATACATGGATATATCAACAAAGTATTATGTAAGTCTTATATCTTCTTTACTACGTTAATAACTGTGTTTAAAATTTATTAAACAAACAAAAGTCACCATGGTTAAAATTGGCAAGATACAAATTTAATAGTCAACGTCCATCCTTTGAAAATTAGAATACGCCGACAATCCAACGATCAGAAACTTATAAAAGATTGATCTCACATTCTAGCTGTATGTAAGATTGTTCAGCATCATTGCAGAGACTAATTCCACCCTATCCAAATTCAACGCATAAACTCAGCGATAGGCCCTAGTAAAATTCAGAATAACAGTACCGCTGCCAAACAAGCAGATCCCAGTTGTTGAATTGTCTGCCGAAAATACTCCCTTCCGACATTTGTGTAAATTTGCTCCAGAATTGGTAGTTTCTCAAATGGAAATACACTAGCATTGTGAAACCTTCGAGTGATCATTTACTTTCCAGATGTAGTAGTGAACATTCACCACTCGACTATAAATTGTGCACACAATGGCCATCTGTAAAGTCGATCACAATTGGTCACACGTAAACAGGTGACTTTTCTGCTCCGATCAAGAACTGAACATACCAGAGGATGGAGCAACGATTATCTCTGAACTTCAAGATTTGGTCTTTTACAAAGTACATGCAAGAAAATCATTATGAACAGTAAAAAGCTCCTGAAAGAGGAACCAGAACTCCAAGTCAACATTGCTACATGTATTCAACACTATATAGACTTATATGTAATATTCATTTCACCAAAACGTAGTACAGATCATGATAGGATGGAACAAGACAAGCTATACATATCACACTAAAATTTGTAAATCAATAAAACATCAAACTGATGTCCTATAAAACAATCCTGACCGCCCAGTAAATCCAGGTCAAAACCCCCTCCACTAAATGACAATCAGAATCTTTGACGAACTGTAGCTCAAGCCTTGACGCTCATTCCTTATCATCTCTGGTTCCCAAAGCACTAAGTCTCTACACGCATATAGCCAGCAAGGCAATTGAAAACAATAACATAATCATCAAGTTACTGGGTGAGGAACACCCAACTTTATTCTACGATATAACGCACGTTTCTTCCAATTCATATGACCACTAGCCACCATCTCTCTCTCTCAACCACCACTTATCCGTTCCACCACAATGAGCCAAACCGTATTCAGCCATCCGTAATAGAGTGAAGACACTCTGATAGAATTGGTGACGAAAGCATCAATCTCAACCGCTACCAGTCATGCGACTGTCATGTTGTAAGAGCTTCTAATGTTGTAACCACGTCGATGATTTGCAGATACTGCAGGTAGTGTATGAAAAACCTGCTGATAAGATTCTCCAGCAGCTATGTAAGGTCTACCATAGCTGACGTTGGTGGATAAGACAGCAGGATGTGCATGACACCTGTCATAAATGGAGGGAGGGAATGAAAAACATTAGCGCCAAGAAACCGAAATGTATACATGACATAGCTGTAAAGAATTGCTAAAAAATTAAGATGATATTGATAAATATTAGAGAGGAAAGTTATAGATACATACCGAGTTGCAAGAGTTGATATCGGAGGTTTAACAACAGGAATTACAGGACCACGGGCATAATGCGTCGGTGGAAAAACTACAGAACCAGCAATACAAGCTGATTAGTATTCATGACTACAACCACTTCAATTACAACGACAACCTACAAAGTGGAGCGAAAGACCTCTTAAACAAAGGCTAAATACAGTTCACTACCTGGACTAACAGATCTGTTGACAGCTGGCTTCACTTTAGAACCGAGGTTCGGTACTGAATTGCGATTCTGTGTACAGCAGGAATAACCAACCTGTTAGGGACTTCATTTCTATTTTACCCAATTGCAGAACAGATGAACTAGCACTATCGAAACAGCAATTATAATTTATTGAAAAAATTTGAAATAAAAAACCCGAATAGATACATACCTCCTTAGTCCTGATAGTATGACCGCGTTTATGTCCTGCACAGATATCGTTGTCGTCTCAAAAAATTAGAGTTCGCTAAAACCTACAAAATTAAAAGTGAACAAATATATTTCACAGAATAATAAAAATCCTGAACGTGTTCTACCTGTCTGCACTTCATATTCCTTGTTAGCCATAGGATAAGCTTTCGGCACTGCATCAAAGACCGGTTGTTATTAATTACATAGAATAGCTTACACATACTGAATAGGTTGCAGTCATGCAAACATTCCGCACTAAAAACAACCTGCAACTTGTGATGTAAGCACACTCTAAAGACTAATAACTAAAACTAATGATTTCTAGGCAATAAAATAATTGCATCATAATGCTTAATGAATTAACCTGTAGGTACGAATGCCTTCGGCTGCACAAACTCATATCCTGAAATAGGTAGTGGAATACGATTGTAGACCTGCAACATGCCCAAAATCTCGATTAGATTGTAAATTCCAAATGCAGGCTGTTACGATTCAACAAAAGAAGCAACTGGCAATTAAAAAGGCAGAACGTCCTTCTGAATATAGCATATTTAACAACCGAATTTTAGAAATTCGGACAACGCAAAACTATTAAGGTAACGGCATCAACTGGTACACAAGTCGACGTATAGATGCACCTGAAAAAATGGATGTTGCAATGCTTGTGCTGCCGTCGGCCTTTTCCGAGGATCCCAGACACACATAGCCTGTCGAAAAAATATACTTTCAAAAGACAGCCTCCTAACATAAACGATAAACTAGAATCCGGTTCATGTGATAAAAGAGTATGCAATTCACTAGTCATTTACGTTTGATAATCAACGTCAAAGAAGTCCAAAAAACATCACAAAAACTGCGATAAGTCTAAGAAGGAAGCAGCAATACTTACGGATATCAGATTAATTGCTTCTGGACTAGCGTTCGGGATCAAATTAGACAAGTGTGTTGATGGAAGCTGTTACATAACCGCACATGAAGCATTATGGCCTCCTTAATCCAAAGATAAAAGTGGATATAGGACACCCGTCAAACACCTTACCAAACCCTTCAACTCCAATATCCGATGGAATCTTAATATGTTAAGTGCTATCTCAGATTTTGAAAACAAGAGTTCATCTTGATCTAGTTCACTTTTATCTTTTAAAATATCCATCTACCCATGAATGAAATGAGGAATTAAAGCAAAACAGAGGGAGAAATATGAAATAAAACGTTTTGATTCAAAATCAAAATACAAGAAAAGAAGTGTAAGAAGAAGAACACGAAGAACGCTCCATTAACTTCATTTATCAAAATGCTTTCACTGCAAAATTTTATATCGCCTGTTAAGTACATACCTGAGGGAGCTGAAAGTTCAAAGAAGTTGCCAGCTTCATGCCATCAGGCCATGTTTGATGAGTAGGAGATCCAATCACAGAACAGATTTTGTATATTTCATCGACCTCACTGTAACCAGAACGCAAATCAAGAGCGACGCCACAAAGATCAGTCTCGCAGAATACACATACAAATGGCCGTTTTTAACGTGATACGACATGCACGACTATTTACACAACATCAATGAAGACATATTCAAAACAGTATAAACCACATCGTCTTTTAAATTATCCGATCAAGAAGTAAAAGAAGAATCCGATGCTCAATTTCATATCAATGTAAGCAAGTCAATCAAACTGAAGTGACGGATACCGTACCTAGCTCCAGGAAAAAGTGGGCGAAGTGTGAAAAGTTCAGCCATTATTGCCCCCACCGCCCACATATCTATAGCAGGAGAATAAGTTGGTGACTGAAGAAGCACTTCAGGCGCACGATACCTATGACAAACAAACGCATCAACGTTAAAACAATCGTATGATCAACGGACGCACAGAGTAATAAACAACAAATAACTCCAAATGCTAACAACAATATCTCTGTCGAATAATCTTACCAACGAGTGGAGACATAATCTGTGTATGGTGGAGACGAATGAACTTCCCTCGCAAGCCCAAAATCAGCAACCTTTACCACGTCCTGGGTAACCAGTAAATTCTCTTCACAGGACAAAAAGGGATTAAATCGCATTAGCAAGTGATTATATGATTCGGTACGTCAGACTCTGCATTCACAATTATACTATTTATATAATCATATATTAAAAACAAAAGAAATAATGAACATTGTTGATGTCCAGGAAATCATCCACAACAAGACTGTACCTGGTTTCAGATCCCTGTGAAAATAACCATTCTTGTGCATGTACTCTAAAGCTTCCAAAATTTGAAAAGTCCAACTCCGCACTTTTGCTTCAGAAAAAAGTTTATCCTTATCCTTAATCAGCTGGTACAGATTGTACTCCTACACAGGTCAACATGGACCAATGATCAGATGTGTCTGATCCGCTCATATTGCTCAAATTGCAAATATCACGAACCACCTACATGTCGAATGCACGAATATGGATAATTACTTAAAAGTAAATGGTCTACCATGTACTCGAACACAAAAAATAACTCATCATTCTCTCTAATAACCTCCTTCAGCTTCACAATATTGGGATGATTCAGCTTCCGCAGAGACTGTGATCAAGCACATACACCATTTCAGTACTTATTAGAAAAGATTTATCGTTACGAATTACTCAATAAATGGTACAAATGAACTATTCGAGCAATCAATTTGTACTCTATGTAGGATGGACTTACCTTGACCTCTCTAAGGTTCATGCATTCATCCCAAGAGTAAAACTTCCTCTTCATCTTCTTTATCGCCACAACCTCGTTGGTATCATTATTCATTGCTTTCCAGACACTTCCATAGGTCCCATCGCCCAACTGTCTCTGAACCTTATACCTGTTACATTACAAAATAGTCCCTGCAAATCCGTAAGATGCAAAAATGTAGCAACTCAATTTAATAACTGAAAAACCTCTCGTCAAACTAAGCCCAGATGCTACCAGTCCACGTAAGCTACCCAGGAAGATACGCTCATGCATAGAAAGCGGACGTACCGTTCCATGTTTTGCTAGCAGTTTTTGATCAGGAAAATTCCTTACGGAAGGGATAAAAAATTATCCAATAATTTCCAATCCGTGTGATGCACACAAAAAGCTATGCTGCAGCATTTTCCTGTAATGTAATTCTTGAAACCTCTCTCCCTGCAGTAACCGCATCGACAATGAAACTGTCCATATTCTATCTGTCCTCCGCATGAAGAGCCACCATTCATCTCCGGAGGAAGTGAGTGCTTCAAGGGTGCAAACTATAACAAATCCTTGCGGTTAGGACGCAGCGGCACTGCTGCCGCTGACATGCCTATTCCTAGAGCAGGTTGAAAGGTCACAACAGATCCTAGTGCCACTGAGTCGGCGGAAACATCATTCTCAAACCAAGTAACCGAGGGTGGCTGTTCCATGTCTCCAAAGACTCGAATCATCGTTGAAGATCCAAATTGCCCCAAACCTCCCAAAAGAATTTCTAAAATTACGATGCACCTGCACAGGGGTACCAAATTAAAATGTGATGATCAAGTCCGGTCCGCAACAATAATGTTGAGACATATTCATAATTACAACAGGTATGCAATCGAAGATAGACAAGTTTGAAAGATTAAAACCGGCCAGATGAAATCGCAGAGAAATTTTCTCGAAAGTTAACGAAAAGCTTGCAAACCAGATGCATGAATGATTCATGCTCGATAACTAAATTTCAAACTAGTACGGCGAGAATTTTCAAGATTAAGCAAGAAACAGAAGTAGCAAGTAGCATGTAAGGCCCCTAAACCAGATAGACCGAAAGAAAAAAGGAGCAGAATGAGGAAAAGTTCAAGATACACAACACTGTAGAGCAGACTAAAGCATAGCGAAAACTACAAAATCAAATGCGTAATATGCGGGTCTCCTCCGCCCCGAAAAAGAAGTATTCAGTAATTACAGACAAAATAAAAAAAAGTCGGTACCTAGATCAAAATCGTCGACATGATCCTCCCGTCCAAGCTGCAGAGGTAATATCAAGCTGGCTCAAGCGAAATGCAAGTGACTTCCACCCGCCTCTCCGACCGCCTACCGATGCTGACCACGATCCTAAGGATATCTCTTCACCAGTCCGAAAACCTGGTCCAAACCCCGCTCTACCACAACACTAACCCCTAACCAAGCCTTCAACAATGCTACCACCTACGAAACTTCGCACCCGTGTAAAGAACAACAACCACAGCAACCTCTCAACTTCCAGAGACAAGGAAGCGATAAAAAAAGTAGCAGGGAATCCCCCACGCAGCACTCCTTTGCAGTCCGCCACGAGCTTCCTTTCCCGAAATCCACCCCGAAATCACACCTGCCGCACACAATACTATCTAGTCCGGACCAAACCCGACGATCTACACGAACCGCCAACAAAACCTCCACCGATGCGCAAGTTACTGCGGCTAAAGCATCCCCTCTCCCTGTCGCGCTTCGGGAAAGCGCACCGCCTTCTCCTCCTCCTCAAAGCGCAAGATGAAAGAACAGATTCTGGCCCTGCCCTCCACATCCAGAACTCCGCTCACAACCACACCACTCGCTCTGCTCAGGGTTGGACGCGGCGAATTCGAAGGACAGAACTCAACAAATAGGCTACCAAACCCGAGCGAGCTCGAGACCACGACAAACCAAAAGGAAACACGACTCCCGGCCCTCCTGATCGCCACCTCCCCCACCCTCTCCTCCTGTGTAGATCACGGCAAAACGATCACGACGACGCTGCTCCTACGAATGTCGTTACACGTCCATCCCGGGGCCGTCCTTCGATCACTCATGTCGATGTACGCATAATCATAACTTAGTATTTCCAACGCGAGAGGAACGGTACACGACGGCGCGGGCTGGCGGGGACGCAGACGCAGACGCCAAAGCTGCGCCAATCGTGAATGAATGTTCTCCTTTCTTCTGTTCGTGCAGGAGGGTGAGTCACCGTGGCGCCAGACCGAGGCTGCACCAAGTTTTTGGTTCGGAATCAGGCATGGGGGATAGCCGGGGAGCTTAAATAGGGTGCCGCTCCAGAAAAAATCCACGCTCGTTTCTTCTCTCTCTCTCCCCCATTTTGTCTGGCTCGCGACCGATTTGATTGCCCCAACGCTGTGGACCTCTGGTTGTCGATCCTTGTGGAGGCTGGGCCCTCCTTTCGGTGTGGGCCTCCATCTCCCAGGTGCACAGCACCGCATGCCACAGAGCTTGCATCGGGGCGGTCCAGACCACAAGCCTGACGTTTCTATTTGCGACGGCGGACGCGTTGATTCCTCCACGCACTCCCTCCCGGCACTCAACTTCGTCAGTATCGATCTGCGAGACTCCGTGATCTGATTCTCAGCGCCGCTCGGCGTTCCGTTCCGTTCCGTTCCAAGCGGTCCTTCCGGTCACAAAATGAAACTCGAGGGCGGCCATTTTACCTTCTCTTCCCCATGTGCGTCTGTCTGATCCGGTGTGCTCATGCCACGTCATGACCCATCGGTATTCGGCCAAGGGGCCAACGACACGTGTCATTGGTAAGAAAATCAAACCATCCTCACCACCTGACTTTGCCTTGGAGTGCAGGAATAAACATTGATTTTTGTGAAGTAGAACAATGCCAGGAAATAATTGCTTCATTGTAATCTACTTGATATATGAATGTTGGTAATTTGTTCACTGTTTTTTTCTCTCATTGTCTTACAAGCATTTATGTGTGTAGAAACGTATGACACTCCATAAATATCCTCACACCTTGTTGTCCTATATAATTGCCACTTATGATGATTCATCACTTTTCACCAAATTATCCAGAATGAAGGTGTAGTGTGATATTTTAAGCTTGTACAGATGCCAATTATGTCCTCAAGTGTCTTTTTCTTTCTTAATGTGTAATAAATCTAGAACCCTATTTCTGGGATCACAATTATCTTCTTGATATAATAACAATCTTTTAATATAACGTACGATAATAGCTGTGTTTTATTCTTAATATATCATAATCATCATAAATAGTAATTTTGTTAAGATTTAAAATTTACATTGTTCCATATTATTTACACACTAAGTATTCTTGTTAATGTTGGCAGAAGAAAACATTATCAACTGTAAAAAATTTCATCCTCTGATCTTTTAACTCAATGTATTTACCATTACAAATAGTTGAGGTAATTAGAATTTTGGAGAATGATTTATATTAAAGTGATTTTAAAAAAGATTCTCCCAAAATTTACTCTTTTCTAATGAAGTGAACATGTCAGGCATGAAAAATGTGTTTGAATAAAGTAGTTTGATGCGAGTTTCAAAAAATAAAGTGGGTATTCATGTACTAACCACAATGGAAAGAAATATTTGTCTAAACATAAGATGCATGTGTTATCATTAGATTTGTGTACAGCAAATGCAATCCATCAAGCTTTATATAACATGTTTCAAAATACTAATATATATGTATATATATCAAATCAAATGGACCATTCAACTCCGAAGGTCAGAAACACAAATTGTTCCTTGGCTTTACAAGCTGATAACCTTTAACCATTACATAATATGCTTTATGATACATGAAAAATATGATAAAATTATATTGACACTGAATTTTGCAAGTTTCTGTAATTTGCCAAATGTTATAGATCATTCACATGTTCAAACATCAACAGTGATACAAACATTTCTTGTATGTTCAAATTGGAAGTGAATTTTCACATACAATTCCATTATACATGTCAAGCATGAATAAAAGAATAATAATGCTATTAGAAATTTATGAATTGGACATGTCAATTTCCCTAGTCAAACTTTTTTATCAATCCGTTAAAGAATTTGTTCAAAAAATATAAAAATTAAATAAAAATTAAACATAAAAAAACCCCAATTCAAAGATATATAACAACTTGCTAACATGATTTTGAGAAAAATTATTGTTAATATTCATTATGTATATAACCATTTTAATATATATATATATACACATACATACATTCATTTATACATATGATTATGTGATTTAAATTTTCATTTAAATATCTAACTAGTGTATTTCCGGAAAAAGCTTAAATTCCATTCTAAATTATATAGTAAATGGATTTAAAAAGTATATATATATTTTTTGGGAGTGGTTTTCGAATTTTTAAATGTATACTTCTTTCTGAAACTCGTCAAATTATTGTAATAAGTGCATAAGTGTTTTAAATTTTTAAAAAATATTATATTGAGTTGAATGTGCTTGTAAATTTTTCATAAATTCATGAAAAAAAAAGAAAGCAATCATAAATTGTGAAAAAATAAAAAAATAAAAATCTATAATTATAATTAAAAAGTTCTCATGGTGAATATACTGCAGTGTTCAAAACAATTTAAATTTCAGGCATTAGTCAATTTTTGTAAAAAACTAACTTTAAAGAAATGTTTTTATTTCAACCCAGAAGTTATTTTTTCTGAAAAAGAATTAAATTTTGAGTTTATGTATATATATATATATATATATATATACGTATGGAAGTTTGAATTTAACATAAGGAAGTTTGAATTTAACACAGTGTTATTCATTCTATTCATAATTGTTTGTTTTAGATTTATTTTATTTAATATAGATTTGGATATTGCATGTAAAGTTGAATCCTGTGTACTTATTATGAATAGTTATGTAAACATAATTTTCATAACTTTTCATAAACAGTAACTGAATTATTTATATAAACTATTCATATATGTAAATATTCGTAGTTTATAAAAATAGATTGTAATTTGTCAAATTGAAACTCATATAATGAGCTAAACATCAGATTAGTATGAGTTTAAAAATTCCATAACTTTAAATTGTTAAGACTAATTAGTCATAACTGTAAATCAATTAGTCAAATTGTTTTTAGATGACACTTACATATATTTTATTTCTCGTCAAGAACCTAATTATTATGGAAATAGAAATAGCAATTACATTTTAGTCAATAAAGATTTTAAACTTAGCTTACAATTATGACTTGATTAGGTAGTGCTACTTCTGTACTCTGAAGAATAAATTATACAACTTTCAAATATTTTTAGTAGTTTTTCTTAGTCAGTTAGAACAATGTCATGCTTAAAAACTCTAAAATTTATTTGAAACTGTTGGTCTTCTTAACTAAGTTCATAGAGAATTTATCATTCAACTCATTTGATATAATGTGCTCAATTCTTCTGTTTATGGTAGATGTAAATAATTCATTTGCATTTATCTTTGCTGTAACAGCACTCATTGATTATGTATAGTTACATTTTAAAAACATAATTCGAGCTAGATTTCAATAGTCACACGAATTCCTTGGAATGTTTTGATTTTTTTTTTAATACAGAATTTTTTTAATACTTAAAATAATTCTTACACAGTGATTAATGAACCAGATTTTTTATAATAAATCCATTTTTTTTTTTAATGATATATCAAATGAATAATAACGTCTCAGTCACTTTTACAGTAAAAGATTGACAAATTCGATTTCATGCACAGTTATGACATAAATAAGCTGTCAAATACAAAATATCACATGTATATATTAACAGTGAATATTAGCATGGTATCCAAACATATTTATTATTAATTATAAATTTAGCAGTTTCAAATCATTTAATCTTCTGTATTTCAATCAATTCATTTATGCAACATTCTCTTTTCAAAATATCATTTATAGAAATATATCATTTTTAAGAGGTAAATTTCATTACCCCCCAAAAGACTTGATTCTACTACTGCATGGCAATTGTGATTGTGTATGTGTGTCTTTGTTTTTCTTGTCCTTTTTTTTTAAATACAAAAGCAATGTGAAATTTTCAGCACTTGCCCAACTAAAGCAAAAATACAGTAGCTCAACTGCAGATCAACCAGTGTTTTATTTTAAACCAAAATGAAAGAACATCAACTCTAATAAGAAGTGAAGTAGAAAACAATAAACAGCAAACTCAACAGATTGGCTTACAACATCCACCCAAATGACACTCAAAGGGTCCAAATGAATGAACCACTGTCTTGTTGTAATTCTTCTTCTTCTTCTTCCTCTTTTTTCCTCTCATTGTTATAAAGAATGAACAAACTTGCCGTGGGCCAAAGTGGGAGAGGGTGAAATGCACAAGAATCACATGAAGGGGCCATTACATATCTTCATCATCATTGTCATCAACTGCATTGCCATCATCAAAACCCCCCATCACCACCACCATTGCTCCTTCTTTAATGAACCCCCTTTTAACTTGATAATGGTGCAACACACACACAAAAGCTTATATATATATATATATATATATGTTAATCAATGTTGGGGAGTTTTGAATAGAAGAAGAATGCCCAAAAAAACTAAGGAGAAAAAAAAGAAGACAAAAGAAAACACTGAGAAGACTGAAGAGGACAGTGGCACAGTCTGATAATCTGTTGCAAAAAGCAGAAGATCAATATGGGCCACTCAGGCTATTCTGAGTATTCTTTCTTACAAGTTTTGTGGGTGGGGTTCAGACTTTTCCTGTGGAATGAATCAAAGCTGTTGTGGAGTGGAGTGGAGTGGAGGAGGAGGGTTAGGATGAGGGCTGCCTGCCTTGTGACGCTCTGACGTTTGTGGGTCTCCCTGCCTGCAGTGGGGCCTGCGAACTGCGACAATCGTATTCTCACCGTCTGCGTTTGTCTGCCTGGCTCTGTAGAAATCGTAACCCGAAACTTCCCCCTGCATCGCAGCCTGTTGAACAGGTCCTCGAGGTTGGGCGGCTACCTCCCCCGCTGGGGAGGGCTTGCGATCCCCGGAGCAGGCCCCTCCGAAATACCGTTTTAGAAATTTGTGACCCACAGTTGGGTTTCTCCCCCACCCGGGAAATCTGTTTCGGAGCATCTCGATATGAACAGATTGTGCGCATCAAACACAGGAAAGGTCGATTCTTTCTCATCCGCTCCGGCTGTGTCTTGTGGCACATCTCCACGTTTGTTTTACAATGGCTTTGGAGGTTTGGGTTAAACACGCTTGCTGTGTGTAGACGTTAACTTTCAAATGCAGCTCAGCTTCATACAGATTTTAGAGGTGTGATTCACATTGGGGTTCCATGTTGTGTGTACGAGCCGCCAGTGAGCTGGGCACATGCTTGTCTGATTCGTTTGATTGTAAGGGATTGAAATTCTGCAGCGTTAAAAGAAAGGAGAAAGAAAAAAGAACAAAAATGTTTAATTGAGAATAATTTCTCTTGTAACAACTTTCACAGTTTGTCTCAGTGCACGGAAAACGCTGGCACTCATTGAATGGTCGGTTCGGCATCCCGAGTTTTGGAACCAAACTGGGAAACACGATTAGTACTAAATGAAAATCTAATGCATGTCTTGAATGAGATAGGACACACAGCACCTCGTGCTTGACTGAGAAAAGTCTACTGCACTGTGATCTGAGAAGTACACCATGTGGACTTTGGAAGGGAAATGGAGACATGGTGGCATTCTTGGCACAGTTACCGGTATCCAGCCCCTACTTTCTGGAGAACAGAGGCTCTCTAAAAACAAATTAGGGCTCTATCGTGGGGTAATATTCATTTTATCAATGCTACATACTTCAATAACATTCTCCAGCAGGATAGTTGTGTGTTATTACTCACGATTAAAGGACCAATGTTTGCCTCTTGGAAGAGGAGAGCATGAGGAGATTCACGCATGGTGCTGATGTTTGTAAGAGTTTTAAGATATCATCTTCAAGACCAGCTCTATAACCAAATGAGCTTATGTGTCTGTACCACCTCTACACACAGTGCCTTCTGAAGCAACAGATGGCAGCAAAGGAGTTGGGTCTTTCATGAGCTGCAGTGAACTTGGTAAGTCTGGCACAAACCAACAATCGTTCACAGGAATACAATGTTCTTCTGATTATAGCTAACGGAACAGATCATTCTAAGTCGGATGTTATTGAGTATCTTTGTGCACAAACTCGGATCCTGAATGATTATACCAAAGAAGTCATCCACATGAGCAACCTGGGACGAATCTGCATTTAGAAATCAAGAATGGAAAAATCAACAGCAGAAGCAATCACAAACCCTTCGTCTTTCCAGTGAGTTGTGTCATGAAAAACAAACGCACTGCTGGAATCCATTTCACAGTTGAGATGCAACCAGAACTATGTCGCACACCAAAAGTTCCTCAAACCCTTTACAAATGATTCTGAGAGTGGAGAAACATGTTTTCAAGACCACGCCACCGACGGCCTCGTTGCCAATAATTGCAATTTGATCTAAAGCGGTCACTGTATCATCTACAAAAACCCACTGAAACTCACCATGTAAATAAATAACTAGATAATATCGCTTTCATGCAACAGTGAGGATCATCTCAACCATGTGAAGCATCCGACGCTGAAGTTTGCGATGTAACATGTGCCAGAAACCATGGCAACATGCCTGCTTCAGTGGTAGATACATCCGTCCCAGCGAAGGAGTTGATATAACTAGACACTGAAAATCTAATCGACTTGAGCAAGTAGGTATCTGCAAGAACCTTTGAACATAGATAGCATTTGCATAGAGTTTCACCACTTGTGGCTTCACCGACAGAATTAAAGGTGGGTACATCTACATTGTGAACGGCTTGACATGATAGCTTCCTTGCAAGAAAAACATGTACAAAGCCAACATTGAACACTTTCTCAACTCTGTAAAGCTCCTAACTGATAGAGTTCTTACACGTTCCTGTATTATTTTAAAAGCAGAAGGAAGATTATCCCATGAGATAAAACATCCAGTTAGAATTTGCAAATTTCAACTTGTACAAGGTGTTGAGTGTGTCTTTTTCATACTTTGATGCATTTGTCACAAACTTGTAAAAGCTGCAAAATGTTTCTTCAAAACAAAAAAAAAATTAAAATTAAAATATTAGCTCCAACTTGTTATCCAGTACAGAGTTCTTACTTACCATAGATCTATAAATTGGATTAACTAGAATGCATCCTTTTTCACATCTTTTTGCCAACACTCTATAAAACCATTCCAACATATCAAAGATTTTTGTTTGGTTAATTATACTTTACATTTTGGAATCATAGTATATTAAAACAAAATGCAAATTTATAAACAAATTTATAACATTAGTAGAATTACTTGATTATCTTTTTTAAAGAAATATTGTTTTAGGATATTATTAATGCTACCACAATTTTTGCTACTACCACCACAATCCTACATCTATCATACACTACCTTTCTTCAATATCTTTTAAATCATTGAATATAAATTTTAATTGAAATTAAATAAAACAAATAAAACAAATAAAAATAAAAATAAAAACTAAAGAAATATGTTGAGTCGATGATAATGTTGTGTTCTGGTTTAATTACCATATGAATAATATATAAAAATATTTAATACATAATTTATTACGCAGTTGAGTGAAAGCTATATCAATAGATTTTTATTGATTACAAAATATGATTAGATTATTACTTTGGAAGGAGTCTATTTAAAAGAACTACTATTGAGATTTGTACAATCCATTTTTTTTTTTTTTTTTTTTTTTGATAGTGACTTTTGAGGTTGATTTTATATTAATAATAACTTTTATATATTTTGAATCAGCTTTGTTAGACATTGGTGATCCTTGAAATCTTTATTTTATTTCTTTTATTTAGTGTTTAAGGCACATATTATATATATTTTATTGGAAAAAGGATTAAAAAGGAGTTTTAGTATCAAAAAGAATAATAAGGTCATTCATATGGATGAATGGAGATGAGTGATAGAAATCTCTACTCATATTGGTTAAAAGTCTAAATAGCTTCAAGGAGACTATCTTAGGTCTTATTAGGGATTAGAATTATTCTTTTGAAATAATTCAAACATCAAAGATTAAAATATAAAAATTTAGATTTTCGGATGTGATTTTGGTGCAAAAATTGAGTTATTTAGAGTTTTTGTGAAAGAGATATAGGGGCTTAAAATTAAGGTATTAATTTAATATCTACTATTACTCTTTAGGATATAATATACGCATATAGAAAGCAATAAAAGATTAGCAATTGGAATTAGAGAGAGCACTTTCTTAACTACACTTTACATGTATGACTTAATGAATTTTAGATCAAGATAAATGAGATATTAGGAGTTGAAGTCAAAGCTTGCAATCTAAAGGCAATTTGCAACCTATTTAATTAGTGGTTGTATATTAAACTATATTTTAAGCAATTTGACAAGGTTTTGGCTCAATTTTTTTAAAAGTATGTATTTTCATATTAAAAAGCTACACACAAAATTTTGTGGCATTTAAAATTTTAATTTTTAAGATATAAAGAAAATAGTGCTTGGATGTCTATAAACTAAGGTTTTTAGTACATGTCAAGGTTTTTGAAATATCAGATGATCAAAAGAAAACCTATTTATTATTTTTTTTGCAATAAAATTTAAGGATATAAGATATACTCTTAAGAAATTTAACAAAAATTGAATAGCTCAATCAAGAGATATTTAATCCTAAAGTTTAGGAAGAAAATAATCCTCTACATGTGAATAAGATATTAAAGAATTTTGCTACAATTTGAGCATTTTATGCAAACTAAAGGGGTTTTTTGAGAGTCAAGACTTTATGGAGGTGAAAAAATGAATATATGGAGTTATATAAAATTTTAATATAAAGAGGAGTTTTTAAAAAGAAATTATAGATTTTTTTAAAATTATTAAAAATCTAACTTATAGAAAATTATTTAGTTATGATTTGGTATAGAAAAGAGTATTAAGGATTTTCTAAATGCTATAAAAAAATCTTATATATAAACTTATTTAAATATAAAAGGTTATTAAATAAATAAATAAATATATATATATATATATATATATATATATATATATATATATTTGTCTTCTTTATTAATGACAAATAACTTATTAGAGTCTAACTAATAAGTTATAAATAATTTTTCTATAGATAAGTATCTAGTGTATTCTTAGATTAAAAATTATGCCATACGACAATGGATTGTAGTGGCAATAGCAAAAATTATAGTGGCATTAACAACACCTTTGTTTTAAGATCATCTTAAAGAGATCATATTATATATCTTTTAAGAATATTATAATATTTCTAAGGAATAGATTGCTCTAAACCAATACTTATAACTAACATTTATATTTGTATAAAAATATTATTGGTTTAATATAGCAAACATATTTGAATGTCATGTTTTTCCTTTCAACTACTTATAAATAATGATAGGATAGTTATATAATGTTCAACTTGGTAGTACTTAATTACAAAACTTCAAATATGTTTTAAGTAAATTATCATAATAATTGAAAGAATTATGATTAGTAAATAATATAAAAAAGTTGACTACCAAAAAAAATTATTAATATGTATCAAAGGGGCCAAAGACTAATATGTTGGATAAGCTTAATAAAATAAGAACAATATTTTATAGATTTTTTAAACAAGTACAATTGTTTCTATACTTACATCTTTTTAGCTATTCTAATAGACTCATCTAAGTGAGATTGATAGAAATTGTATTAACTTGCATATCATTAATTTGTTTTGCATCTTTTTTAAAAGAGAATTACAATTTTTTGACAAATTTAAAACATTTACAATAAGATTTGAAGAAACCTTTAAAAAATATCATAAAAAAATTGTTGCATAAATAAAATTATTAAATCTTTAACAAAGAATATGCCTTATTTTAATATATACTATTAAATTTTGACAACTAATATATAATTTGAATTGAAATAAAAATAAATATTATTAATCAATTTTGATTTAATATTAAAAATAATAGAAATAATTTATTTCTTTCTATGTCAAAAGTTGATGGCTTGACTAAATTTGTTGTAGAAGCAATTGCATGTAGCAAGTAATTGTGTTAAAAAATAAAAAATGGAAATAAATTTAGCTCCAACA
Source organism: Physcomitrellopsis africana (assembly GCA_036785485.1). NCBI lineage: Eukaryota > Viridiplantae > Streptophyta > Bryopsida > Funariales > Funariaceae > Physcomitrellopsis > Physcomitrellopsis africana. The sequence goes on along the minus strand of JAWRVF010000059.1, from coordinate 90,035 downwards.
TTATATATTGGATTATATTATTTATAATATCTAGTATTAAAGTCAAGATCAAGATGATCTTATGCAAATCAATTTAAAAAATTAACAAAAAAACAAAAAAACAAAAAAACAAAACAAAAAAAAAATATAACAATTGGACATCCTCTATGTATTTTGTGATGAATTAAAATTTATTGCATAGTTTTGTTTTTAATAAAAAGAAGTTCAAAACTTAAAGCACAATAATATTTTGTAATAATATTGTATTGGAAAATAACAATGTTTAGTGACAACATTAATTATGCTATTAAATACTACTAGCTTATAATTAAAAATGTATATCTTTCTACTTCTCAATCTTACATCTTGTTTTAAAATTTCTATATATATCAAAATATAATATTGTGACATTTGTATTTAATCTGCCAATTAATAGACACATTTGTTAATTGGATTAATAAATTTATTTATTTTTAAAATATTTTAATTAATAAAAATTATCATTCATAAAAACAATCTTTAATATTTTTTGAAGTTATCAATAGATAATATTAAGAAATATTTTTTAAAATATATAATATTTAAAAATAGTATTATCTTTAATATTATTCATCTTCTTTAAAACCTTATAAATTTTAAAATTATATGATTCAAGTTATATAATTCAATGATAAATTTTTTAATTAAAATATTTTCTTTAAAAGATATAACTTAAATATTTGGCCAAAATAAAATATAAAATATAAAATATAACTTACATATTTATAAGCTAATATATTTAAATAAGCATTAAATTAAAATACATAATTTGTACTTTATATGATCGTATTAGAAACTTCAACCAGTAATATCAATGGCAAGTTATCTATCCAATATTACAACTTTAAAGATGTATTTAAAAATAAAAATAAAGATATACTTTTAAATCATTAATTTTATAGTTGTGCAATCAAACAAAAATAAAAATAACATGACTTGGACTTAGACCATGATGAAATTTACTACAAATGAAATTGATAGCTTTATAATAACATATTTAATAAAACTTAGCCAAATAAAACTTTTGACTAAGTTTTTTCTAATATTTTTTTGAAATACTATTCATACTTTTAATAGAATTATTTTAGAACTCTAATAAAATTAAAAAATCTTTATTATTTGATGGTAATGATGTAATTTATTTAGTAGAATATTAAATCAATCTATTATGTGACTTTGTGGTTTGAAATTATTTAAGGTTTGTCATGGTCACCTTGGTTTCTTTACAATAGATGATTTTCAAGCTTAAGTGATATGTTTAATAATCCATGCAAATAACTTCAAACATCTTCTTCTTAGTGGGGCACCAATACATGATACATATAGTTCACGATGTCTAAAAAGAGCCTTTTATCACACATAAGGTCAAAGAATTATATAAAACTATATTAAAATAAGGGAATATATGAGTGTTGTTGCAAGTTAATATAATACAAGAACAAAAACAAGACTAGAATGTTCAAACTAGACCACAAGACATGTGTTGTCAAGACTTAAGAGCTTCTTAGTCTTGACACTTGTATATATTAGGAATTGGGAAGCTTTTAGATAACTTCTTGTAAAAGGCCTTGCCCCTAAGTTATCCTAGGACGCTTCTTGGGTGCCTTTTTCATTGCTTTGATATACAGAAACCTTGAGAATCTTCTCTTATAACTTCTTACATTGGGAGTCAAGCAACCTAAAGAACTTCCTCTAACAACCTCTTGGAATCTTCTACAATCTTCTAAGATCTTTTAGATTCTTCTAAGCCCTTCCAAGAAGTTCTAAGATCTTTTAGAACATTCTCTAGATGGATGTCTATAATATCTTGAGTGTTTGAGCCTTCAAGTATTTGTAGTATTATTGTGGTGGATTGATTTAAGATTTTAGGTAGGTAAATTTAATGTTATATTATATTTATTTACCTTTTTATTTATTTATTTATTATTTCATCTATTAAAAAAACTTATTGCTTTATAAATATGTAAGAGATAACATTAAATCACTAAATTCAATATATATATATATATATATATTAGTCATATTTGTGACATATGTTTTGAATGAAATCAAATGAATATTAAATTTTTTAAAAAGATATTTTAAGAAAATATATTTTAATATAATTTAATCAAAATAATTTGTTATATTTTAAATTATTTTTATTTTATATATATAATATTTTTCTATTAATTAATATCATTTGTTGTATAAAAAAAATATCAATTATTAGAGATTATTAATCATCAAGGGTGGGACATTGAAGATAGGATAGAAATCATTATTGCCCAGATTCTACAATCTGAGCTACTTGCTTCCACCATGGCAGCCATGTAGCCTTGCCTCACCCAATTATGTATAGCCATATGGCCTTGTCTTACCAAATCATGTATAGCCATATGGCCTTGTCTTACCCAATCATGTATAGCCACATGGCCTTGCCTTATCCAATTCTGTATAGCCACGTGGCCTTATCAATGATATTGTCTTTATTAATTATCTTTGTTAATTAATAAAAGTCAATAGAAATCAATTAATTATTAGAAATCAGAGATTATTAATTATGCAACATAGAACAAAGTTGGTTTATTAATTAGTAGAACTTATTAGTTTTTGGAGGATTAGTTAATGGAAAAAAATATTATATACACATGTGTGTAAAACATTTTATATAAATATTTATTACTTATATTTTTAAATTATTAAAAAAAATTATTTTATATCATTAAATAAAATTAATTAGATTATTAATTAAATAATTTTTTATTTTTGATATTTTAAAAATATATAAGTATATTTATTGATATTACTTTTAAAGTTAGATAACTTTATTTATTTTTATGTTTTTAAAATAATTTTTAACTAAAAAAATAATAAAAATATATATATATTTTTTTCTATCATTAAAATTTTTTATATGTGTATAAAAATGTATGTAAATGTTTTGACCTTGCTCATCGTGCATTAGAAACTAAGCAAAACTTGGATGTATTTCATCCCCAAGAAATAACGGATGGCTTTTCGGACTCTGGGCTTGCACACCCCAATGCCAACCAAGACGTAGCCACCGAAAACCGTCCCACCCTCACAGAGCCTGGGTATCGTCCGATCTAAATGTCCGAGTCAAGTGGAATGTCAGATCATGAACCCTAGAGCAGAGCAAAGAGCCGTTCGATCTCGCGCTCTTTCTCACGCACTTTTGCTGTGTCCTTGAAAACCCTTGAAGCATCATTGTTGCAAATTGAGAGGAGCTCCCTTGCGGACTGAGGAAAAAGGTAAAAAAGCTCCTTCTCTCCATCCCTGCGTGGCGTCAGATGCAGTCGACCTGCTGCATGTCGCGCTAGATTGCGCATGCCCCATTAGATTCTGCACTTCGGTGAATTTTTCTTCCCAAACTGCTCCTACGTGTGTTGATGTTTCCTACGCCTACACTTCTTGTCCTGACACGCTGCGCTTTACCGCTGTGCCGTTGATTTGGAGGTATTGGGTCGAGTTTCGGTACGTTTGTAGAAGCAGAGTGGATGATGTGAGGGTGAAGTGCATAGTTTGGATAATTCGATCGTGGTGAATTGTGTCTGTGGCATTGTCAGTTGTCGGAGGAGTTGTGGAGGGGGAAGGGAGTACGTATGTATGAGCAGCGTGTGTAAGGTTTAGGTTTTAGACGGATTCCCGTGACCGTGTTGAAATGCTGGCGGTGCATTTGTTTTGTTGCATTTGAATTGTGGGAGTTGGAGGTGGAGAGTTTTTGTGACGTCGATGTAGTCACGGAGGGAAAAGTTTTCAGTGGGGTATGGTGAATTGGAACTGGCGCCTTGTTCTTTCGAGACAGAATATGATTGTGTGGCTTTGTGCAGTGCTACTTATTGAGGCCCTGTTCTGCATCGGCGGTGGAGGTCGTTTGGACGGGGTAAAGTGGGGGAGGTAAGGTACAATGGGAGACCGACACTCTACTTCCACAGCCGATATTCGCTTTTTTGGAATTAGGTTTTTGCGTGGAGCATGGAGAAGCTATGGAACTAGAATGCGTGGAGCTGGAGGGAGCGTAAATAATGAACCTTATAGACATGTTGATGGGAGGGAATGAGGGATAGAAGGATACTCTGAGGGATGAGGGAAGGTATGCATTAATGGCCTGCCTGGAGAGGGGGTGGGTATGATGAATCCTTGTCCAATGCACGAGAGTGAGAGACCGTGGGATATTGGCGTGTCTAAGTCGTGCATAGCTGTGGAGCTTCCTGGAGCTAAGGAGGGAGCGGTGGAGCTTGAGGGGCTTCGCTTGGACCAAATATGTCGCTCTTGGTTGGCCTCATAGCTTTCTATTTTCAGCTCTGGCAGGCGTCCGCTGATTTTGCCAGTTGGTAACATACTTTTTTTTCTATGAGCACAGGCGAGACTGCCATGTGTCTACTACTTCTCTGACCAGTTGTGGTGGATTGTTATCTCCAGTCCTACCCTCTCTGAGTGAGGAGAGTGACTCATCGAAACCAGCACGATGAGCAGCCATGCGAGTCGTACGATTTATGTTGGAAACCTTCCTGGTGATGTGAGGGAGCGAGAAATTGAAGATCTATTTTACAAGGTACTGTAATTCATTGTAACGGGTGGTTAATCCAGAATACTGGCCTAAAAGTTGCAACAGCGGCGTCGACTTAGTATGGCTCATATCTTCCATTTGTTCTACTTATTGTGTGGATGCAGTATGGACGAATTGTGGACATTGACTTGAAATTACCCCCCCGCCCACCTGGTTATTGTTTTATTGAGGTAATTCTACTCGCGTGTTATTTGATTTCCATGATCTTGTATAGTAACTGCTCTCTAGATTCTCGAATGAGGATAGCAGCATGCTTTCTTGCTACTTTTTTTTTTCATTATTTATTTTATTTTGTTCTGTTCATATTATCTGCTTCAACAGCTCTGCGTTGAAGTACTTTTGAAACATGATATATTTGTCATTCGCAGTTCGAAGACGGAAGGGATGCCGAAGATGCTATTCGTGGACGGGATGGGTACAACTTTGATGGGAATCGATTGCGAGTACGGTTTTTCCTCCGTGCTACGTTTCGGGCATCTCTAAATGGTCGTCTGATGCAGTCATCTGGTCTTTAATTTTACTAGATTATCTAAACAAAGAATGCACCATGTTTGGTCTGTTTTCTTTTTTAGACTATTGATTTTGTGTTGTATGGACTTTTTTCCACAGGTTGAAATCGCCCATGGTGGTCGTGGGCCTCCGCCGGCAGTGGATCGGTACAGCATCTATAGTAGTGGTGGAAGGGGTGGAGGTGGAAGTGCCGCAGATAGTGGTGGTCGTGCAGGAGGAGTTTCTCGCCGATCCGAATATAGAGGTATGATTCGCAGTTTTCTTAATTGGCATTTATATTATTGTATGTGTAATATTTAGTTTGTAGGAAGAATCATTGTTTTACAGAATTCTGATATGTGACACTATGTATTTTGGGCAGTAACGGTGACAGGATTACCATCGTCTGCCTCGTGGCAAGATTTGAAGGTATGCACTAGTTTTGCGTTTTACTAAATACGAACATGTACAGTAGCTTCTGTAGTACTTCGCTTCTATTCCCATCTTCGATTGTTTACCACTAACTATTTTGAGACACGGGTTTTTTTTTTTTTTTTTTTTTCCAAAATTGGACACAGTTGTTCTTGACTTATTTGTACAAATGGTACTATGTACAGGATCACATGCGTAGGGCTGGTGATGTGTGCTTTGCACAAGTTTTTCGTGATGGCTCTTCGGGAACAATGGGTATCGTGGACTTCACGAATTATGATGATATGAAATACGCTGTAAGTGTGAAACCTGCGACAAATATGTACGTGTCCATTTGCTCGACCATGAACCGGAACTGACAAGGCATAGATACATGCTTACAGATAAATACAATGACATTTTCTAACCATGCAGTAATTTATGTGTTCTGCAGATCCGGAAGTTGGATGATTCGGAATTTCGCAACCCATTTTCTCGATCTTTCATTCGGGTTGGTGGTCTTTCCTTCGCTTACATATGTGTGTTCTTTGTTTATCACTAGTATTTTATCCGTTGAAGCCCCTTTTGCTACTGTTAATTCTACGTCCTCCTGACAGGTAAAAGAGGACAAGGGTTATGGATCTTCTCGGAGGAGTGTTACTCGAAGCCGTTCACGTAGCCGCAGGTATAGTTTGGTTCATCTGCTACTTTATTGCGGGTTGGAGATACTAACCCCTCTTTCAGTTGTGCCATTAGGAATGAGATCTCAGTGTGTGTGTCGTTCAAGATGTTCTGTTCCTCTGGCTGCCTCAATGCATTTGCAATGAGAAGTAACTTTGTAATGGCGGGTTATGTTCAGCCGCTCTCGCAGCAAGTCTCCGCGTAGCCGATCTCCACGGTCGCGATCTCGTTCACCACGCTCCGCAACTCCTTTGTCCGCCCGGTCGCGGTCGCGGTCACGTTCGCGATCTCGTTCCCGTTCTCGTTCGCGGTCTGTCCGATCACCTTCAAAGTAAGTTCCGACATGCGAATCTCAATATTACCGTAATTGAATAGAGATTTGCACCTTCCTTTTGTGGCTGATGTATGTGAACTCACATTGAACCAAATGCTGATCTATTCGAAAGTTAATTTATCGTGTCTGATGATGGTGTTGTCATTTTCTGCAGGTCATTATCACCTTCGCCTGTACAGGTTAATGGGAGCATAACTGAAGCCCTAGATTGAGTTCTCTCGTTTTATCTCGGCTGCCAAAACATTGCGGAATGAGTGTATACTATACTGCTGAAGTACCCCAAACTCTTGTTGTATCATGGTCTGACTTGGAATTTTATCATTGACAGGGATCTCCTTTGAAGAAAGGCAGTCGGAGCCCCCGCTTAAGCCGGTCCAAGTCTCCAGTGAATATGGTACGAATGTCCCCACTAGAAAGTGTTTGTAGCGTTAGCTCAAGAATTGTTGGTTAAGTACCTCAACCAGTAAGTACTTGTGAACCTAATGTCTCGATGATTTTATGCAGGCGAATGGAAGAAGCTCCAGTGAGGAAAAAAACGGTAGTCTGAGTCCCAAGGGAGATAATCAGGTAATTATAGGCATTTTGTGTCCTCGTCGTGCGTACTTTCTAATTCCTTAACCTTTCTCCTGCTTGTTTTTGGATATAGGAACAATTGAAAACTATGATTATTACTAGAGCTTGTCAAAGTTCATTGCTTTGTATTTCACCTGACATTGATTGTGGACTGGTTTTCAGGATCGGTCTTTTGAACGCAGTATTTCTCCTGTATCCGAGAATGGTAAAGACTAAAACTAGAATCTCGCAAGTTTCATGAAGTGTAGTTTTGCTGTGTTAACAAATTAACCCAGAAGTCAGTCTTTCCCAGCGTCCGCAATTGTACTGAAAATCTATCTCCACCCAACCGTACGTATTTCTTCCTATTCTGATTCCGTTGCATTGATATCTAGATTTATTACTCTAGGACGGAAGCATTGGTTTATTTGTAGTCCGAGTTTCTAGCATGTGCAGGAGTGGTTTCGTGGTCAGTTCACACGTCCACAAAGGAGTCGTTTGTGTAAATTGACGATTTCATCGTCTACTTCTCAATTTAAGTTTTGATGTTAGTTATTCATGTATTCTTGGTGTAGACGTGCATGTAAATCAAACCGTACACTTCAAATCGTTCTGTCTAGAATGGGATTGGACACCGCTTTTAGTTTTAAAGCGGTGCATCTTTTGTTATGATTTTGCATTTCATGTGCTTTTTACCTTGAGTTTGATTACTTTTGACGTGGTTTGTATATGGATTCGACGCTGATTCAGATGTGATATTGCGTTGCTTTTGCTTATTATTTTCCAAGCATTATTTTAAGCCAAAATTTGATGAAGTAGTCTTACTTGAATCATTCTATTAGAGTATGATTTGTTAAAATTTTGATTAATTGAGTTGACATACTTTCCGTGGCATCCGTAAGATGATTCCAGTATTACCTGTTTATGTGATCACCATACTTCCGTGAATAGATGAATTTTTAATTGCGTCATTTTCCCTGTTATCTATTTAAGTATTAGGACCGGGCATAAAATCTCGTACCAAATACTCTTGTATTGAAATCGAAGTATTGTAGTAAATTGCTTCGGAATGATTTTGCCAACATCAGGTCCATATCAGGTTACATGTTCTGGAACAAATAATGTAGAATACAGGTGTGGTGTGTGTGGTGAGTATTCATATATAATACTTTCATGAATACTACTAATTATTATACATATGGAAAATGCAAGAGATGCATCAAAATCAAAACTGATATCAATAGTGCATGTTATCTAGTGTGCACATGCAATTTACCTAAAATCTCATCTCAGTAAGTTTTGTAAGAAAAGATACAGAATTGATTGAAAAAGTAAGGAGGGTGATGTATTTACTCCTTAAATTTTGAAATCCACTCTTTTGATTGGAGTACCAATTTTTTTAGCTCAAAAGAAGAAAATTTAAGTGGAAGATTTATTTAAAGTTCAAAAGACTATTTTATTATTAAATTGAGATATTCAAACATATTATGTACAATAGTTGGATTGTAATATGTTGAGAATGTAAATATTGTCTGCTCATGCTACATTTTTTTATTTAAGCCTTCTTACTTTAGCATTAATTATACCAGAGTCCAAGAAAAAATGTTGTAAATGATTTAAACAATTTTCAAATAGTATTCATGTTTCTACTTGATAATTGTTTTTTTAGACCTTTGACCTTAACTTCAAATGCCATTTTGATGACATGAAACAATTTCTCCAGTAGCTATCAATTAAAATAAAATAAATTTTACAACATAATCCAACTCCACAATGTCGTCTTTGAAAATGTGACTTATTGTTACAACTCTGATGTGGCTTGCTTGGCACGATTAACATATTTGCAAAAACTAAGGATCAAGTTACTTAGTTGCTACTTGTCTAAGCAACCCAACAAGTTGCACTGCACAGTTTGTCATAAATTGTGTCGTTTGGCAACAGGGTTTGGTATATGGAGAGCTCTTCGCCCAGATTGGAAGGGAACAGTCATTGGATGCTTTTCACTATTTGACCATGAAAACTGGACAGACTTCAAGGCTACTGGTCGCAGATTGAACGATGGAAGGTTGTTAGGGATTTTATGCCTGATAAAGCTGGCATAGGATAGTAACCTTGCGGGTATGAGTGAGACAATGTTGGAATTAGAAAGTGCAGCGCCCAGGAAAAGTGACAAAATTGCTGCAAATCGGGGCTCATCAAGTCCAATTTCTTCATTAAGATATCCTTGCATCTGTGCATGACAATGACAAGTTGGTGCCTCAATGACAATCAAAGTTGACATAAACACAAGAGCAGTGTCTGCAAAGCCGTTCTATACATACTGTAAGAAGACTCTTATTAGAACCAAAGGGAACCGTATTAGAAAATATGAGCAACAACGTCAAAAATGAAAGTGAAAAGTGATCCAAACTAAAGGAACCGTAAACTTTTCCATAGAAAGATGTGAAGTAACCACACGAAATATCAGCGATCCCGTCCATTCAAACCACTATATGAGGCAGTAGATATAAAAATAGAAACAAAATCATTAAATGTCAAAGCTTGATTCAGAACAAAATCCTTGCAGTTAAATTTCATCCTGTCTGTTTCTTGAGAGAAAAAAAATATGATAAGAGACGTTTAAAAGCACATACCTTCTGGATCAACTCTTGAACAATGCATTCCGTGTAAGTAGGATGACTCTGACCCAAAACGCTAAAAGTGCTAATCACAACGTCTTCATCCTGCGGGAGATAGACATTGAAATCGTGACATACGCTGCATAAACCATGCAAACAAATTCCACAATGACGTCTAAAACAAGTCGCTTCAAAAAGAGAAGACTTTTGAGAGCTCTATATAAAACATTAGAACGAAACAAGATTCCATTCTGTACATGTACAATAAAGAAAGGAGAGGAGATATCCAGCAGACCTCAGGATGGTGCTCTAAACTGGTGAGGAGCGTGGAAACCACTGAATAAAAAATGCTGAAGCTCGGCAATAGGGAAGAAGAAAGTAAGTTGCAGCCACCTTTTCGCATCTCTGGATTTATATCCTTCACCACACCTAAAAACTGCTCGGCGAACATCCAAAGCAACAGTTGACAATGAAATAGTTAGTAAAATTATGGGTTAGAAGCCGTCCACTGCTTTCAGCGGTCGCCACTAATGTAAATAAAATCTGAAACCCCAGATCACCAGGGTAACTGATTAATCGCTAATCTCTGGAAGACGGAACAAAGAATTAAGCTCAGCGTCCCCCTTACATGAATATGCATACATAATTATTAAAATACAATTCATGTCAAAATTTTAGGCTGGAACTCTTGTAGCGATAATCCTAGCTCTCACCAGATGAAGATGTTGATCATTGACGGACAGGTAACCTGCACTTGCAAGCTGTGAAAGTGCATGCATTGCCTGCATTCGCACAATCTCCACCTCTTCGTTCAGCATATCAAGCAGAAGATTCGCTGCACCAAAAACCATCTTCTCACATTTGCAAGCAAGTTTTGCCAGAGCCTCTATTGCCGCACAGCGTACCTGGTAAAGGACGATAAGGCCAGGCTGTCACGAAGACTCATAAACGATATACAAATGCAATATTACCTTCTACGTCGTCCATTTCTAACAAGCAAATAAGGCTCGGTTTGTTAAAGGCTGTACTGTGAAAACCACGAAACACTAATTACTTGTGAGCAACATTGTCCTCAACAATAAACGTTGTTGATGAGCTGTAACATATTTCACCTCAAGATATTCGTCTTCGAGTCCATGCACAAATGCACCAGCAGCACTCGCATCCAGCAGGTTTGCACTGTCCTCAAACTTGGAGAAGTCGCCATCGGTATCACCATCTTGTGACACTGACGACACAGATGCTGAGACATTTGTTTCTTTAGGAGCCTTTGCTACCTTCTTGGTCAAAGTTTGAAGCAACACGCTCTCAGGTACCTTGGCTGCCTCGCCAAGTACACGGAAAGCCGCTTCCCTTACGCGCATATTCATGTCTGTGACTGTGGTGCAAACCTGAGAGAACAAGTATTTCCAATAAAAATCCTGACATCCTCATACCTAAAGTTTCTGTAAAAAACCAAAAACAAAAGACATCGCGTACTCCTTCATGAAGGATAACCCAACCAGACTTCACTTATCACCAGCAAGAAAAAAACAACTGCATTTTACAAACCCTTACTAACTGAAAATGTATTGAACTGTCAAATTAAAACCCAAGTAACTTCTCATTGTCATTCTCAGCTCAAAGAGAACACCTGTGCTGGTTCGAACATATAAGTATTCTCAAATACAGCATAAAACTGATAGGAGACATTTGCTATCTCAATCACAACTCATCATCTGTCTTACATCATGGTTTCTCCACAATGATGAGTCTTTGACAAAAGGTTTCCCAATGAGAGAAGTGCAGGCACCACCAATCCAGATTTTAACGATTTTCAGAGACCCGACTATATTGCCTTAAAGCGGTACCTGTAAGAATGCTTCCGTGCGCTGCTTTGACGACAAACCATTTCTCACATCTGAGTAACTCCTCATCCATAGCCCTACCTGCCAAAAGTATGTTGAATTATTTACAACTCGAGATGTTGTGTTAAATAGTAATAGTATGGCACTTGCTTTAGTAGATAAGAGTTTATGCAAAGTGCTAAATCATAGTATGACGGTGAAGCGATCTAAGCCCAGTTAGACAACCAGAGAAAACTAACAAGCGTACAAATTAAGTGTTGACGCAACCTCATATCAATAATAGTAACAATAATAGTAACAATAATAGTAATAATAATGGTAATGATAATAGCATTAGTAATGACGATAGAAGAAGTAGAAGGAACTGACCATTTCGATTGCAGCTATGCGCACATTTTCGAATGAATCCCTGAATAAGTTAGTGGCACCCTTGCAGCACTCACTGGTCAATTCATATCCTTTGCCATGCAGCTTCATCAGAGCCCTTAGAGCTGCCTCTCTCACAGATGGATACGGATCCCTCACGTAACTCAAGAATGAAGACAGAAGGGTCTCCCCTGCCTTCGAGCGCGATATACCAAGTCCAGGACAACTACTATTGACACCTTGGTGCTTCGTCTCATGTTCAGCAAATTTGTCAGTCAAGCTCGGCAAGAGATCATCCGGCTTCATTCCTAAATCTGTAGTTCTCTGCATAGCACTCACAGCTTCTCGAACTCTTCCAGGGAAGTGGTCCCCGACACGCCTCCTCTTGGCACCTTCTTCTTCTGCCTCTGCAACATTTTCTAACAGGGGATTATTCAGTTCAGGTACGCTCTCAACAAGCAATCGCAGCACTAATGCCCGCACGCGAGGGTGACTGCTTCTAAGATGACGTCTAACCACAAATCCAAGTGACTCCCACGTCACAATGCCATCAATCTTCTCAGCGATTTTAAGCAGGGAATGCAGAAGTTGTAATCGCACAGCACTTTTCAACTTCAATTCCACCTGGTCTTTCGTGGCAAGATATGCATGAAGCAATTGCAACACCAATTTAGCAATCGCAAATTTATAATCAATATGACCCTCCATTCGAGAAACCCACTTCCCTCCCTCAGCATTCAAATCGAGCCTATCGTGAGCCTCGCGTTGTAGAGGGGATGTGGTGGACGAAACCAACCCATCTCTCGTTTGCACATCCGCACTCTTCCCACACGACTCACACAGTATCCCATCTTCTGAAATTCTTCCCACACATGTGCATAATTGCCGATGACCGGAGGCAGCAATCGCCGGAGGGTACGCACAAAGCGGCACGAGGGCCACATCAACTAAAACTTTCACCACGTTATGCACAAGAAAAGGATCGTCCTCCTTCCAAAGCTGAGCTTTCAAACAATGCAGAATCTCCCTCCTCGTTTTCACCTCTCTCGTCAAATCTAAGTGTGAAGATATCGAACCAAGAGCCTCCCCACGGACTTCAGACTCTGAATGCTCCAGCAGTGAGAGCTGCTCTTGAAGTATCCTAGCCAGATCATCATCCTCCCCATGAAACCTCAATTTCCCCTCAACAGAGCTCACATGCTCAGACTCTACCTCCATTACCTCCATGGCAGCACTGAACATTCTTCAATGCATCATATCCAGTTCTGAAGAACGGTTCTTATACATCTCGGAGACTCGGTACCTTTCTGCAGTGCTCGCATACCCATTCAAAGACCCATGTCAGCAACTGCAAATCTCTCCATTGTCACTCACTTCGCAAACGGATTGAAGTTGAGCATGATGGGGTTTTAGGGTTTAGTAACTCTGAAGGAAATTGACTCACGCTACATCCCATCCACATTTGGACGAAAGTTTTCAATGAAGGTTAGATCTTCGGCGACCTATTCCGGTCAAAACTGTCGAGCGGATGACAAGCCTAGTTGAAGCGCTGACCTTCGTCATCTCTGCCTTCCGAGTCGCCTCAGTGCCTTAGCAGTTGTCTGCACGCCGACAAATCTCCCTTCTATCCCTCTTGCTTGCAATCATCTCTGCGCAGACTGCTGGATGAATACAAAGTTCACCTTTCATTACCTTCTCAGGTGGGTATCTCCAGATTTTGCTACAGGATTGTGGTACGTGTGACATTCCCCTCTGCGGAGCGGGCTTTCCGGTGAAGATCGCTGCGAATGTTAGCTTGAGGATGTGAGACGTGGAGAGCGGTTATGTGTTGGCGTGGTGAGTTCAGGGAGCTTTAATATTGTTTTTCTGTTTAGTGTTCAATTCAATGATGGGGGGATTATTATTGGGTTTCCCTTTTGGAGTGCGAAAGCCCATGGGTTCGTATGAAGAGGAATTGTCTGCTGTTTGGGTTTGTTCAACGATTTGACTGTAGTCATTAGTGGATTTCTCGTTTGAAAGAGGTGGTAGTCGGGTAGCAAGTCTGCATTTTTTTTCTATTTATGTGGCCTTTGTTGCTGGACTTTTGGACTTCTCTTTGCACCTCTGCAATACCTGTACTTGGTATTGATTTATTATTAAACTTTTAGCAGTTTGAGCCTCGCCACACTTCTGCGTTTGCCACATTTTTGCGAATTTTTCTCAGTTTTATGCCGTCATTCAGAAACTGCATGGTTGAATGTGTTTGAGGAATTAGGGTTTCCAAGGTCGTTGAATCTGGAAGCTGCGGAGAAAGCTTAGAAAGCAGGAGCAATGATTTTTCTGTATAGGGGTGAACTCCACAAGGTTTCTGGGATCACGCGCCAGTGGTCAATCCCAAAACCGACCATCTCGCTATCTGCATTTAGGCAGGCGCTCGAGAAACGAAATGACGCTCTGCGTAGTAGCTCGCTAACCTCTGGCTTCCCGACTTCCTGTTTGACGCGCCAAGACACTTGCGTCTCTGGCTCTCACAATGTTTCACCCTCACATGTTCATGCGAGAGAAGGCCCCAGAGACGATCCAGAGACGGATATTGGACAAGAAGGGCGTGGAGAGAGCGATGGTCTAGTGAAGGCAGATTACATGGACGAGGATATTCCTGAGGAGGCAGAGGATGGGGAAGACAGGAATAAGTATGGAGGAAAGACTCGACATGGAAGCTGCGAAGAGGAGGGATACAGGGACTTATGTGCAACTGCGGAAGATTCTTCTGCTCGGCTTCTATCCAGAGGTCAGTCCTTTGATGACAATGAACTGCGATTCGAAACTAAACTAGAGAGCGATGAACCTGCAGATTTGGAAGAGGACATGGATAGGAAAGAAAGAAAGAAGAGAAAACGAGAGGAAACTTCTCTTGTTGATGTGAGGAAGGGTAAGATGAAGGTGAAGGTTGAGGAGGAGGTTTTAGTGGGTGGTACGCCTGTCGCCGTTGAGCGCATGGCGGTTGACTCAGCAGGAGCAGGCGAGGAGATGGAATTGGACCAGAAGGTTGTGGATAAAGAGGTTAGGATTGGGGATAACAGTGAAATCGAAAACATTAAGAAAGAGGGATCCGATGCTAATCTAGGATTGGCCGTGGAAGAGGCTGATGGTCAGATGGAAGTGAATGATGATGAACAAGTCGATTTTGTGAGAGTGGAAGCACCTTCTACACCACCTGTACATTCCGAGGAGTTAAATTTTGGAAAGCCTGTGAGTGATTTTATCATCTTTCATGTTGGTTTTGTTTCTGGCTGCAATTGCCTTGTGCTTGTTAGTATCTTATGCTTTAGTGGAAGTCATTAGAAACTTTGCTGCTGTGGTTGATGTTGTTATCATTAGTTGACCATCGTATGGTTTTTAAGTATGTATCTCTTGATTTTAGATCACCGGTAGTTTGATTTTTGAGCTTTGTTCTGAAAATGTGTTTCTTAGGTGGTAGGAAGGGACCTCGCTGAAGAGGCTAGGGAAAAAACAGACGCAGGAGGTGGCAAGAAAGCAGAGTTGGAGGCGAAGCTCGAGAAACTAACCGCAGAAAAGCACCACCTTGTACAAATGTTGAAGCAGGTCTTACTAAACATAATTTGAATTTGTGCCATGGCATAGAAATCCCCTGCCACAGCTGATTCTAAATTTAGTGAAATTAGTTCCTGGTGTGTAATGTAGGTGCATGATTCAGTATTTTGTTCACGGGATCTTTGCGAAATATTTGGATGCCGTCTTAACATGTTCCGGTTTGTTCAGGTGTTGAGCACTGAGAAGGTGTCAAAGAAAAAGGTTCTGAGTGCATCACAGTCTCCATCTGCTCCAGGGCCCTCATCTGCGTCTCAAGATGTCCCAAGTAGTACTGAATTGCCTGCTGCGCCTATCGTGCAATCAGAGATTACTAGTGCAGGCGGCGCTGAAGTCTCACATAAAGTAGATGTGCATAGTGCGTCAGGTCATTCACAGGTTCGGTTTCACAAGTTCGGGCGTCAACTTAACACTGCACGGGTCGTTCAGGTGTTAAGCAGTGAGGAGGAGTCAAAAAAGAAGGTTCAGAATGCGTCCCAATCACCATCTGCTCCTGGGCCTCCAGCTACTTCTCAGGCAGCTTCTATTAGTGCTGATGTACCTGCTGCCCCGATCGTGCAGTCAGAGACTACCGTTGCGAGTGGCGCTGAAGTCCAGGCTTCAACGGATCTTGAGGAAGGGGAATTGGAGTATGCAAGGACACCAAGTCCACCACCATCTCATACAACGATTGCATCACAGTCCGCAAGCCATGGAACACATCCTTCTCATGGATCAACTCCAGCTTTGGGTCCGTTACTGGGCAGACAGCCACAACACTTGAACCAGGTATTCGAAGGTGATACTATCTTAAATTTTGTCAGATAAGGAGTACATGTTAAGTTAGAGGTGGAGGCTTGCTACTAAGACAATTGTTCTAGTAAGCTGAGGATTTGTATAAGCTTATCATTCCTATGGTTGCATTTCTTGGTCTCCTGCTTCTTATGGAAGTTGGCTGGCGACCTCTGATGCCTTAATCAGGTAGCAAGTGTGAGACACCTTTGTGCTTGTTTTGCAGGGTGGATCTTCACGGGGTAATTATTATCCACAGGGATTGGGTCTCCCTTCTCCAAATTCAGCTGCTGCAGCAGCATTAGCGGGTACAATATCTCCAGGGACTGGGTTTATGTCACTTGTCAACCGGCCTTATCCGCACCAAATGGTTAGCAATTGTACTGACTTTTGATATTTTGTTTCGTCCATTCCATTCTGCAGTAGCTGGGCTATGTCCTTTCTTTTCCATACATGATTTGTTTCTTTTCTTTCTTTCCTGTTTGTGATGTGTTATGAAACAACTGATTCTTTCTCTATTGTGTTTATAGAGTGTTGTATGTCAGTGTTTTGCCTTGCTGATACTTGTCACGAACTTTGGTGATATTGTCATCATCAACTAGAAGTTGATGGAGTTTGTTCATTTGAGTAAATATATATTTTTTTGATGTGTTGCAGGCAATGCAGCATGCAGCACATGCACTACACGCCCAAAAGGTTGCGGCAGCTGCAGGTCATTCTCACATGAGCCCCATTTTAGGAGGAGGAGGTCCTGCAGGACCTGGCAATGGAGTTTCTAATGGCCCCCCTGGGTTTGGTGGTTATGGAGTTTCTCCATCTGTGCATGGGCATCACGGTCATATGCCGCAGGGCGCGTCTCCGGGAGCTGGTCATATTGCAGCGCAACAAGGAGCTTCTCCTTCTCTTCTCACCACTCCAAGAGGTCCTCCTGGATACCATGAGATGCGTAGTTTGAATCCTCCTTGGAATTTGCAGAGATAAGAAGAAGATGGTTGTGGACCCTCTTGATTCAATTCATTGGAAGGTCAACTCTAGGTTGTCCCCTAATTCTCCAGTGGGATTAAGTTGCACTTTTGTGCATGGTTTGGAGCCTTGCAATCTCCTGTTGCTGAAAGTCTCTATTTTCAACTGTTTAAATTGCTGCATTTTTTTTCTGACACCATTGTGTCAATGTCAAAGATTTGAAGCATTTCAGGACGTGGCTACCAATTGTAGACGCTTAATCATATGACACATAATTTTCCTAGATATGATCCGCACTAGAGCCTTCGCATTGAATCGAAGTTATGAAAACCTATCTCTGTGATACAGGCTAGATGAGAGTAGACAAAGGCAGGTCGTGGGGAGAGATGTTCAAATGATACTGGAATGAGGCAATTGCCATCTACTTAATTTATGCTGGTTTAAACATGAGAATGTTATGTATCGTCTGCACCATATACCCAGATTGACGGTGGTGATATGAGGGTGATGCTATTTATATATATAGGAACCTTAAGAGCATGATTTTTAATCAGTATTCTGGGACATGACTTGTGCATCAGGAATATAAATCAAGTTGCATATTCTTGGGGTGCCTCATTATAATTTTGGGAATCTCTGAATGAAACAAGATTGCACTGTATGTATCCATCATTTCAAACTTGAACCTAATTGAATTATCATGTCACCAACATACATACAAACCATGTGAGAGCATAATGCTATTCCAATGCTTATCGGTGGAGTCCTTACTAGATAAATGAATATTACCTTTCATGCAATATTAACGGGGTGATTTTATTGTTCACAATGTCAGTCTAACCTCTTCAACCCAAAAAAGATTGTTAACTTGATTGCAATTGCTTGAATTTCTGTCAACTCAATTTTTTTTTTTTTTTAAATTTAACTTGCTTTGTAAATTTAGAATCTCAATTTTGTTTTTAGATATAGTAAAGTCAAATAGATTGTAACATTATATGTTTTATCTTCTATACTTTTATAATTTCACTTTTATCAATTTTAAGATATTTATTTATGTACTCAGTAACAATGTACAAATTTATATATATATATATATATATATATCTTTTAAAACTAATATTTAATTGAAAGCTTTCTAATATATTTATTTTTGGTAAGTTAAACTAGATATCAATTTAAGTAGAGTTTAATAAATAAAATCAAGTTTGAATCATGTTAAATAAATAAATAAAAATCCTTAAATAATAACTAATTTATTTTTTTATTTGACTTTATCCTTTATAAGAGGTTTTATACAAATAGAGTTTAGATTAAATAGTTTCAACTATTTTATTATTATTTTACTAAAACCCCTCTTTTTATAATAATTTTTTAAGTAACAAAAATATTTTTGTACAAAATCCTATGCTTTTGTGTTTTCTTCATTAGCCAAAAATTTATAGTCATATCTTTTATATTTATTAATCATATTTTTTTAAAAAAAATCTTTCTATATATTTATAGCTTTAGATAGTTTTAAAGAAATTTGGCTACCTTTGCTACAATTACAATAATTTGTTTGAATATGATGTAGATTCAAATATTCTTATTTTACTTTACAAAAGTTAAAATACGTAATTTTCTTTTTATTATTGTGAATTAAACATATAGTATATATATGCATATGTATAGATATTAGTAGATAATTTTAAAAATAAGTATTCTATTTTATAAATTTTAAAACATATACATAAATAAAAAAATCAATGGCATTGTTTAAATTTGTTTGTTAATTTTTTTAAAAATATCACTTCTTAAGTAAAAGAATTAACTTCTAAATGTTAATTCTAAAATTTATATGATTTTTTAGAATAAGCATAAGACTTTATATAATTTTATTAAAAATAAAAAAATATAAATTATACAAAAGAAGTCTTTATATAATTTTCATTGATGTTGTATAAGATGCTTTCTTTTTAAATGTATTGTACATTAAAAAAATATTATTTCACATGTTTTGATGAAATTTTATATTCAAAAATATACATTTTATGTTGAAATAATCTTAGTAATTAAATGACTATATATATATATATATATATATATATATATATAATCATATTTAAGCTATTAAATTATAATTCTTTTATCTAATCTTTATTTTAATTTATTTTAATTTTTTATTTATTATATTTTCATGTAATAACATGATTTTGATATATTCAATTGACAAGATTATATCCCACATTATTTCTAATATACTAATTAAGTTTTTATTAGAAATTGGAAACTTCTTTAAAAATGTAGTGATGAAAAATGTGGTAATGAAAAATTCATTACCACATTCAAATCATTTTAAAATTCATGGATGACTATAATTTGGTTTAAAGGTATGTTAATATTATAAATATAAGCCAAAAAATCACTATTTTTTATATATTTTATAAAATATTTATAAATATTATAAATTATTATTTATTTTTAAAATATTTCTTACAAGAACTAAAGTGGATGAAACTCTTATTATTTATACTAGTGTCAATAATTGTTAATCTTGGTTTTTAAATTGGTCAAAAAGACATTCCATCCAAAATAACCACGAGAATTAAAAGAGTGAAGTTAAAGAAAACATTACAAAACAAACAAATATCTATTGGTCCAAAATCTAAACATCTTCTTAGAAGGCACTTTGTCCAAACTTTGGTATTAGATGTATATCCTAGTTTGAAATCCAAACATTTATTTAATGGGTTTTTAGTTTGGACTTTGGCACTTATAGGTATTTGTTGATCTTAAACTTTGATATCTTATTCTTTAGTCTATTGAAGAAAAAGAACTAAGAAGTTCAAATACTAAGTATCAGTAAGGATTACATACAAAATGAAATGTGGAATAAGATAACTCTCATTTCCAATTCCTTTTACTTATAGGTGGTGGTTGTTGCCTTATTAGATAACTTCCATTTTTTTATTGTTACTTTCATCAAACCTACTATTAAGTCAACCCTTTGTATCTTACCTACCATTAAGATAGTCTTTTGTATTTCACATACTATTAAGATATCTTTTGGCATATTTTTTATGCTCTTATCTACTCTCAAGGCCATTGTCTTTATGGCTCATCTATAAGATAATCCTTCTATATTCCAAGAGCCAACCTTTTGATTATTAATAACTTATCTAAGATAATATCTATTATATAATTATTTATTATATCTTTATTATTACTTCTTTAATATCTTTTAATTATTAATAACTTATTACAATTAAATTTTATATAATAATAACTAAATAAGTGCTTGTTAATCTTTAATACTCATACTTTGCTAATTGTTAAAAGTTTTTCAAGCCTAATGCATTTATCAATTCATGGAGTCTAGCTATTACTAATACCTTTGTAAGTACATCAATAAGCATGTTTTTTATAGCACAATACTTCATACCTATTATACCATCTTCAATTGTCTTTTATATGAAATGATGTTGAACATCAGTGTACTTGGTTCTTGAATGGTGCTTTTGATTCTTAGTAAATATAAAATATTCTTGATTATTATAAATAATTAGAGTTGTTTCAAATTATACTAATTCAATGGCTTCTAAAAATTATCTTATTCAAGAAGCTTCCATTATATAATGACTTGCTACTATATATTTAATATCTATGGTTGATCTTGCAATGATAGGTTGTCTCTTGCAATTCCATAAAATAACTTCCACTTTAATAAAGAATATATATCTTGATGTGAATCTTCTATTATTTATATCTCCAATCCAATCTGTATCATAATAACCTTACAAATCAATGTTCTTACCACTAATGCACAATTTGAAGTTCTTTGTACCTTTTAAGTACCTTAAAGTCTTCTTTACCATTGTCCAATGTAAAGGTTTAGCCTTATACATGTGTTGACTTACAATACTCATATTAAATGCAAGATCTACTCTTATAGTGACCATTGCATACATAAATAAGCCTACTACTAGCTTATATGGAATACTTTATATTTCACCTTCAACTTGTGCAAACTCCTCATCTATGAGCTTCATCAACTTCAAATTGGCTTCCAAAGATATTCCAATAGACTTGCACTCTTCTATGTTGAATTGTTTCAAAATTTCTTCAATACACTTGTTTTGGCTCATTATAATGGTCTTGTTACTACAATATCTTATAAACTTCACTCCTAAGCAATAGTGGAGTTTTTCCAAATTCATCATCTCATATTCTTTTTCTAATATGGCCTTCATCTAATCCATCTTCTCCATATTGTTTGTCAGGGATGGAAGATAACAGATTAGTAAAGAAACAAGGAAAAAATTAAAAAATTAGAATAATTTTAAGAACAAAGAATTGGATGGATAAGAACAAGAAGTAGATCATTCACAAGAACAAGACAGTAGATTGATATGAAGGACAAGGCAACACTTTGGATTGCTCTAAGACTTAAGTTGATAAGATTGAGATAACCTCGATCTTGTCTCTTATTTATATTATAAGGCTTATGTCCTATTGAATCTTTTAAGAGTATTTTAGAAGATTTTAGAAGCGCGAAGATGATTCTATAAGACTACGGAAAGTTCTAAAATGTGATGACTTAAAGTATATCTATGACATCACCTCTCCTTCTAACAATGAGTTCTACAAGAAACTGAAGTGATTTGATAATTAAATCATATATACAAGAAATCCAAAATTTGTCGGAGTAGAGAAGCAACATATTTTATCTTTTGTTTATTGGTTATCAATTCAACAAGACCCTTAAAGAAGTGTCGATGATTCCAAAATATAACCTTTATTGTACTAATTTCCCATCCAAGAATATTTTTTTTGCTGCAGTCTTTAAAACATTGTCTAAATGTAATTTTTTGATTTATAATAGGTTTTTATAAGCAAAACATAGAAGACTGGATGAAACCACATACTACATGGTAGTTCAAGATAAAAACTTACTAGATTTATTTGATATAGAATTATAAATGATCCAAGTCTTTGATAATCTAATTTCTATGATGATTGATTTGTTTGTATATTTTTCCAAAGTAGCCAAATACGATCTCTTACCTTGAACTTTGGTTAGTTCCTACAAAGAATGTCTGCATAGTCTTTATATTGGTCTTGAACCATTTGCAGTTGGAATTTTAATTCTTTATGGATGGCTTTTAAGTAAATAACTTGATTTTTTGTACCAAGACTTTCCACATTTTCAATTTGAAATGGATTTGTTCTAAGGTGGTATTCATAATTTAAGAAGCATAAAGTTTGCTTTATCAAAGAATATTCGGAATTATTATATACAAACTCAATCAATGGTAGGAGATTCAATTCAACCAATTATCTTATAGGTAATTTATATTATAACAAAGATATTGTTCCAAAATCTGATTCACTTGTTTTGTTGACCATTGGTCTAAGGATGATAAGTTGATGAAAGATTGATTTTGATCTTCAAAAGTTAAAATAGTCTTCTCCAAAAATTTGATATAAATTATGGTCTTCAATCCAAAATGATGTCATTTAGAAGACCATATATTCAATAAATAATATCAATAAAAAACTTGGCCATTTCTTTTCTAAAAATAATCTTATTGTATAGGATGTAATGTGCCATCTTGATAAGATGGTCTACCACCACAAAAATTAAGTCTTTTCCATTCAAAATTGAGAGATTTGTAATGAAGCCCATGGATAATGATTGCATGGGCCCTTAGGAATTAGAAGTGGTTGGAGAAGTCTATATGATTGGTATCTTGGGACCTTTGTTTGGATACAAATTTTGCATGATTAGATGAATTCTTTCACCAATTTCTATATTTGAGGCCACCAATAGTTTCTTGATATTAATTCCAAGATCTTATTGAAGCCAAAATATCTAGCTATTGGAAAGTCATGTCATGCTTAAAGAATTTGAAGTCGTGTAGGATGTGGAGATACATACAAGAGATCCTTAAAATATAACAATTCATCTTCAAACTTAAAATTATTATTTTTTTCTATATATGCATTTATTGGATGTTGTTGAATGCTCTTTATAAATGGATTTGTCTTCATTGTTCTTTGGATTTTCATCTTGAGAGTTGTATCTATATAAATAGATATTATTAATGTCTTCAATTATAAATTGGATGGCTTCAATATGATTATTTTTTGTTGATCTAATATAAGGTCTCTTCTTCTTGGTGCAAGATATGATCATTGAGAAAAGACATCTATTTTCCCTTACAGTTTCTCCAAATGATATGTAATCAAATTGAGATAATGATATACTCAATCGTGCTTGTTGGTAATTCAAAACTTGAGCATTCATAAAAATATTCTATATTGTTATACTCAGTACATATCATGATCTTGTGTTTAGCCCCTTCCATCAAATGGCGCCACTCTTCAAAAGCATTAACAATTGCCAATACTTCTTTGTTATGGATCTCATAATAGATCTTTGCAATTGAATTTTTTTGAGAATGGTGTCGTGTAATAACATGGCCATTAGATAAAAGAAAAAAAGAATGATTAAAATATATAGGAGCTTAAATGGAAATATTTTAGCAAATTATCTTAGAATTATAAATAATAGAGAAGAAAATAAAAAAAAATTAAAAGACTAATGCTACCTTTTTATAAAAGAGGCTTCTACTTACTTTGTATGGCCATAAATAAGGCAAAATAAAATATATTAAAAAAATAAATAATATAGACATCTTTAGGAAAGATTTAAGAATAGATTTAAGAAATTTTTACCTCAAAAATCTTAGAATTGATACCTGGAGAGGACCAATTATGAGTCTAGATTGGAATAAGATCTTGAGGTACAAAACCATGTGCCTATGGTAGGTCGGGGGATCTTTTGCAAGTTAAAGAATAAAATTAGAGAGCAGACTTAAGAAGGTGTGTTTTAGTATTAATTTTTAATGGTTTAAAGAAGAATTGGCTTTATAAGAGCTTTACAAAGTCAAGGTTGTATCGAGTGACTTTGGATCTTGTGAAGTAAAGAAGGGTTTACAAATTTGAGCATTCTATAAGTTTGATTTTAGATCTATAAGTGAAAATTTGAAGATTTGTGACTAGAGTTGAGATTAATTTATATTGTAAGTTTGAGATAGATCAAATGGTTTAATTGAGAGTTATTGGAGTTCAAGTGCACTAAGATCTCAAAAGTTGAGATTTGAGAGTTAGTGAGGGTTTCTTAGATATTTAGCAATCTATTAATTGGATTGAGATGAAAGTTTTATATATAGATAGTAGATTAGATTTTCTATTTGTGTATGAAATTTAAAAGCAATTGAATAGTACAAAGAGAAGATACTTATGCTAGAAGTTTGACATTAGAATTGGAAAAGGAGGGCAGCCGATACTTGAGTAGAAATTTGAATATAAATTTTGTTGAATAATTTGAATCTCTTTCAAATTTTTTGTGTGTGTTGTCAACTTAATCATTGAAAGGTGTGAAAAATTTGGACTAAGATCAAAGGTTACATCATCAGCCATTGTAGATTAAATCTGCTATAGGATTTGATTGGAATTTATTAGGGTTTGGATAAGATTTATTAGGATTTTGTTAGGATTTGATTAAGATTGTTAAGATTTGTTAGAATTCAATTAAGATTTAGTTAAGATTTAGTTAGGATTTGATTGAGGTTGTTAGGATTTAACCAAGGTTTGATTAAGATTTGACTAAGGTTGTTAGGATTTGACGAAGATTTGATTAGAATTTGACTAAGATTAGACTAGGATTAGATTAAGATTAGATTAAGATTTATTTAAAATTTTACTAGAATTTGTTTAGAATTTGATTAAAGTTTGATTTAGATTTGGTTAGAATTTGTTTAGGATTTAACTAGGATTGTTAGAATTCAACCAAGATTTGACTAAGATTTGACTAAGATTTGATTAGGATTTGGTTAGGATTTGGTTAGGATTTGATTAGGATTTGATTAAAATTTGGTTAGGATTTGATTAGGATTTATTTAGGATTTGGTTAGAATTTAATTAAGATTTGATTAGGATTTGACTAGGATTTGTTTAGGATTTGGTTAGGATTTGACTAGAATTTGGTTAAAATTTAACTAAAATTTATTTAGAATTTGATTAGGATTGTTAGAATTCAACTAAGGATTGATTAGAATTTGATTAGGATTTGACTAGGATTTGATTAGGATTTGACTAGGATTTGATTAGGATTTTTTTAGGATTTATTTAGGAATTGGTTAGGATTTGATTAAGATTTGTTTAGAATTTATTTAGGATTTGGTTAGGATTTGATTAGGATTTGAGTAGAATTTGTTTAAGATTTGTTTAGAATTTGGTTAAGATTTGACTAGGATTTGATTAGGATTTGACAAGGATTTGTTTAAAACTTGACTAGGATTGTTAAGATTCAATCAAGATTTTACTAAGATTTGATTAAGATTTGACTAGGATTTGATTAGGATTTTATTAGGTTTGATTAGGATTTTACTAAGACTAAATTAAGATTAGATTAAGATTAGATTAAGATTTATTTAGAATTTTACTAGAATTTATTTAGAATTTGACTAAAGTTTGATTTAGATTTGGTTAGGATTTGGTTAGAATTTGCTTACAATTTAACTAGGATTGTTAGGATTCAATCAAGATTTGACTAAGATTTGACTAAGATTTGATTAGGATTTGGTTAGAATTTGATTAGAATTTGATTAAAATTTGATTAGGATTTGATTAGGATTTATTTAGGATTTGGTTAGGATTTAATTAATATTTGATTAGGATTTGACTAGAATTTGTTTAAGATTTGGTTAAGATTTGACTAGAATTTGATTAGGATTTAACTAAAATTTATTTAGAATTTGATTAGAATTTTTAGAATTCAAGTAGGGATTGATTAGAGTTTGATTAGGATTTGAGTAGGATTTGATTAGGATTTATTTAGGATTTATTTAAAATTTGATTAGGATTTGATTAGAATTTGAGTAGGATTTGTTTAAGATTTGTTTAGAATTTGGTTAAGATTTGATTAAAATTTGATTAGGAATTGATTAGGATTTGTTTAGAATTTGACTAGGGTTGTTAAGATTCAACCAAGATTTGACTAAGATTTGACCAAGATTTGACTAGGATTTGATTAGGATTTTAGTAGGATTTTAGTAGGATTTATTTAGGATTTGACTAGGATTTGTTTAGAATTTGATTAGGATTCTTAGGATTTAATCAGGATTTGACTAGAATTATTAGGATTCAACCAGGATTTGACTAGGATTTAACTAGAATTTGTTTAGGATTTGATTAGGATTTAGTTAGAATTTGATCAAGATTTGACTAGGATTTGGTTAGTACTTGATTAGAATTTGTTTAGAATTTGATTAAAGTTGTTAGAATTCAATTAGGGATTGATTAGGATTTGACCAAGATTTGACTAGGATTTGTTTAGGATTTGGTTAAAATTTAGTTAAGAATTTGACCATGGTTTGATTAATATTGTTAGGATTTAATTACAATTTGACTAAGATTTGACCAAGTTTTGTCTAGAATTCTTTAGGATTTTTGATATATTTTTCTATAATTAATTAAAAAATCTAATTAAACTTTTTAATAATTGAAGCATAATTATTAGTATTAATTGTAAGTTTATATAATTCTATTAGAGATATTAGGACTTGTTATTGTTATTTCTTTTTTATTTTCTACAGCCAAGTGCCCAACGCATTCTCAAGCAAGACTTCACGATTTATGACATATTTGGTGAAGTTGATGTGAAAAGCTTGAGGTGGAAGATAATTGGATTTTTTTTGATCTATTTGAATTATGGAGAAAGAAAGCAAGAGAATAGAAGGAGGAGCTATGGATGGTATTTCAAGTGAAGCTACAAGCAGAAATATTAATAGAAGACAAAATATGTATTTCAATTCTAATTTTGTAAGCATATTCAAAGCATTTTCTTTATTCATGCAAAAAAAATATATTAAAAACTGCAAAGAAGGTATGGCAAATAAAGCATTATAGGTGGTTGTCAACAAATTTGATCAATTTGAAGGGAAGGATATTACAAGATATTTAAGGTATTATGTGAGAGAAATAGAATTGAAGGATGTTTTTGAGAAGGAGATGGTTCAATTATTCAAATTGGCTACTATACTAGAGATAAGAAATCATGTGAAGTTCATTATAGGACATACTGGAGGTTCATGGGAGAAATTTTTTTAAACATTGACGGATGAATATTTTTTAAAAGACAATGATTGTATTAAAAAGAAGTTATTTTTTAAATAGATTGAAAGGCCTAAAAAGGATCTTCAAGCAACAAAATTATTAAGAGAATTTGAAAGACAATATTCTCATTTATCAAAAGAGAGGCAATTATTAGATCCAAGTAAAATAGAACTTTTTCTTTAAGCGGCTGATAGAATGTTACAAGCAAAATTAGAAATATTGCTTGAAGATAAAAAAGAGGAAGAAGGATTGATATCAAATTGGAAAGAAATAGAAGAAGCAATAGGATTATTTTCATAAAGAGAAAGAAGAAAAGATAGGGTGGATATTCAAAGACCATTGCAAGCATCTAAGATAAAATTGCCTATCAACCGTCTTGCATCTATGATTCAACCTTCAATGTCTATATCAAAGAAAGAAGAAATGAATATAGATGAGATCATACGTGGCATAAGAGATTTACAAATAAAATTTATAAAACTTGAAGAGAAAGGTCAATCACCAAGAGTATCAACAAAATAAAATTCAGGACCAATAGAAGGTATAGTATATAGGTGCATGTGGTGTGATAGCATGAAATATTCAAAAAGAGAGTGTGAAGATTTTATAGAGGTGCTATGCAAAAGAATTATTTTTTTAAAGATGGTATAATACACTTAAAAAAAAGTGGAGAAAAATTGGAAATAAATTTTAATAAAAGAGGAATGAAGGTATTTATGAGAGATGCTTTTAAAATACATACAATCTCAAATAAAGAAGCATCAACATATTAGGCGAAAGCAAATCAAGGCAAATGTTTAAGTGTAAATCTTGAATTTCTAGGAGAATCTTATTTTTTGTGGACAAGTACAATGAATTATGTTGAAAAAAGAAAATTTATTATAAATGATTTAAAATTTTTTGGTAATAATATTCGACAAATTATTAGATAGAATGATTTAGTAGATGGATTATTAGTATATATTCATATTGCAAGGAGTCAACATGAAGCATTAATAGAAGAAAAACAAAGAAGAGATGAAAATAATGAAGGGCCATAAAAAAAGACCAGAAGAGGAGGTAAAGCAAGACAACAAAAAAATCCTATGTATGAGGAGGAAGTGAAGAATTATTTGATAAAAGAAAAGAAAATTCTAAAAGAAAAAAAAAGAGACTCTTGCCTACAAATTATAATCAAATATTGAGGCTGCTACAGATTTGAAGAAGATATTAAAAGAACGGATTTTAGAAAAAAATGTCGAATTTACAATTGGTGAAATTTTGGGAATTATAAAGCGTGAATTTTATGAAATCATTATTCATACAATAAAGAAAAAATGACAATCTATAGGAGATATTATAACACCAAATATACAAGGAATAAAGACAATGAAAAATATTATAGATGAAGAGGATGAAATTCAAGTTTTAGAAGATGTTTCACAAGTTGGACTTACAAAAGAAGGAAATAGGATATATCCATGTAGTTATTATTTCTAAAATCATTGGACAAGGGCTATTATAGATATTTTAATAAAATTGGGAGATTTAAAAGAACCAATTGTAGCATTAATTGATCGTGGTTCTGAGATCAATTTGATATTAAAAGAGCTATATAAAAAAAAAAAATGGCCCATTGATATTGAATATGGATGGATGATAAGATCAGTAAATAATTCAAAGGAAGATTTATATGAAGCTTGTTCAAATATCAAAGTAATAATAAGAGATGTTATGCATGAACAACATTTTTTTGTATAAGAGATGTCTACATATCCTATTATATTGGAACAAGCATATATTACCACGACACAAATAGAGACAAAGATAATAGATGATTGTTCAGCCTATGTAAGGATAAGAAGCCAAGATGGAATGAAAGCAATTCAATTTTTGACTATTTGTGCCAATCATGAAATAAATCGTAATAAATTGAGAGAAAAGCCATTATCAAATGAGAATTTTGAAGATCTTAAGGATTTTTACCATGCACCATTTTAAAGCGGAATTACAATGGATTAGAGAAAAAAATGCTTCCACATAGTTTAAAAGAAAAGGTATTATCTATTGAACTTATTAGATTGAGACAAGATTGTGTATTATCTTTTAAGACTATTGATAAGATAAAAAGAATAAAAAAAATATTATATTAAAAATATAGAGCAAATCTTAAAAGAAAATGGAGAATTGATTGAAGATGAATTTATTTCAAGAGCATTTAAAGAGGTTAGATTTACAAATACTATGGGAGAATTAAATTATTTGTTGCAATATGAATTATAAAGAGAGAATAGAATTATTAATGTATGTTCAAAAAAATATTATGATGAAATTTAAAAATTTATAAAAATCTTAAGTCACCAAGAGGTACATATTGAGACTAAATATAAATCAATGGAAAAAAAGGTTAAATCATTGGCTTTGCCATTACCATCGGATTATAAATAAAGATTGAAGGGAGTAGCTACACAAGCAAATTTAAGGGATGTTAGGAAGATAGGGCATGAATTTATAGATGCTATATTAAATAGATTAAAGATTGGATGTGATGGATTTTTGACAAAATATGAAGAAGAATATTTTAGAAAAATACTTTTAAAACATGAAAAGGCTTTTATATTTGAAGCATATGAAATCAGATGTGTTGATCTAAGTATTATAGCATCTATGGTTATTTTTACTATTCATCATGAATCATGGAATTTGCAGCCAATTTCAATGTCAAAAGCATATTTATCCAAGTTAATAAATTTATTCAATAAAAAAATAAAAATAGAGATTTTTAAATCATCTATTGTATCTTATTTTAATTGATGGTTTACAATATCAAAGAATAATGGAACAATGAGATTTATACAAGATATGCAATATGTGAATAAAGTGACTATAAAAAATATGGGTTCAAGTCCAATTGTGGATGAATTTGTAGAAACATTTGTTGGAAGAGAAATCTATTCAATGGATGATTTTTACTCAGAATATGATCAATTCCAATTGGCATTACAAAATAGAGATTTAACTACTATGAAGATTCTATTGGATTTAGTAAAGATGTGTATATTGCCTCAAGGGGCTACTAATTCAGTAGCTCATATGATAAATGCAATGAACAAAATATTAAGGAATTTTATACCAAAAAAGACTATGCCATTCTTAGATGATATTCCAATTAAAAGATGTATAGAAGAAAAAAAAGATGAAATATTGGATCAAAAGGGTTGTAGAAGATTTGTTACAAATTATATTATGGATTGTGAAAAGATTTTATCATGGTTGGAAGAAGTACATTTGATCTTATCAGGTACTTAATTTATATTTGAGATAAATAAGATACTTGTTATTGGATACATGTGTAGATCTTATAGACAAAAGCCAAGTATTAAAAAAATTGATATTATTAAAAGGATGAAAGAATATGCAAATACAATGGAAGTCAGAAGATTTTTAGAATCATGTATTTTCTATCATATATGGATACTTCATTTTGCACATATAGCAAATCTATTATATGAGTTGCTAAGAAAGAATAAAAAATTTTAATGGAAAGAAAAACAAAAAAAAGATATGAAAAAATTAAAAGAACTTCTTTTTTTATCTCCAACTTTGAAGAAAGTAGATTATGAATATGGAAGGCCAATGATATTGATAGTTGATGTAAGTCCAATTGGAATAGATTGGGCAATTGGACAAGATGATGAACAAAAGAATAGATATGTAATAAGATTTGGAGCAAAGATTTTGAATATTAGACAAAGGACATATGCACAAATTAAAAGAGAGTTATGAGATGTAGTAATAGCTATGAAAAATAAAAAAGAGTATTTGATTGGACCTTTAATAGTTATAAAAATAGATTGTCTATCTTTATTAGATATGATTACAAGTTATTCAATTCTTTATATTGCTATGTTAAGATGGATAGCATATATTAAATCTATGAATCCAAAGTTTAATCACATTTCAAGAAAAGATAATTCAATTGCAAATATGTTATTGAGGATAAGATATTATGATGAAAAAAATATAATTGATTTAGAAGATAATATAGGCACAAAATTTTATATTAATGCATTATTAAAAGAAGAAGGTATATGTTTGAATCTACCATTGGAATCTTTTTTAAAAGTTTTATATGAAGGTGAATGGAAAGATGTTGGAAAGTATC
The DNA here is from genome assembly GCA_036785485.1 of Physcomitrellopsis africana. Lineage (NCBI taxonomy): Eukaryota > Viridiplantae > Streptophyta > Bryopsida > Funariales > Funariaceae > Physcomitrellopsis > Physcomitrellopsis africana. The sequence continues at coordinate 58,516 of JAWRVF010000059.1, read as the reverse complement.
TAAGTACATTAAAGCAATAAGAAGATTGGACAGATGAAAAATTTAAGAAAATCCATAAAAAGGCCTATGGATATTTTCTACATGATGAATATTTATGGAAGCATCCAAAGAGAAGGTGAAAAGTACCACAATAGGTAATATGTGGTTTAAAAGCTCAACAAAAGTTTATTAAAGAATTCTATGAGAGCTTGTGGATAGGGCATAGAGGAATTTGGATAATTTTTATTAAAATAAAAGAGAAGTATTGGTGGAAAGACATATACAAAGATGTCGTGGATTTTATAAGATCATGTGAGACTTGTCAAGTTTATTCTAATATTCAATATTGAGATGAATTATATCCAACTTATCTTCTAGCATTATATTATAAGTGGGTAGTGGATTTAGTAGCAATGCCTATGGGACTTGGAAAAATGAAATATTTGGTACTTATATATGAAGATTTATCAAATATGGTTGAAGGATGAGCATTAAGAACAAAGGACATTGAAAGTGTATGTCGATTTTTTTTAGAAGACATTATTTGTCGCTATAGTTGTATTGGAAAAATTATTACAAATAGAAATGAATTGGATGCAAAAGAAGCAAGAGAGCTCTTTGATAGAATGAGAATTAAACTTTCTTTGATAACAACATATAATCTAGAAGGTAATAGAAGAGTGAGCGTGGACATTCACCTATTGTTAAAGCATTAATAGAAGCATGCAATGGCAAAGTACATCATTGGCCAAGACTACTACCATTTGTATTATGACCTAATTGTATAATTTATAGTATGGTGTTGTGATAGAGAAAATTTGCCTCAAGAAAGCGTTGGACTTCTGGCTGCTACTAATTATTCAACGAAGATCCAAGTATAATAAAAACTCTTAAATTTATATAAAGTCTCTTTTATAGGGCTATTACATCCAAAATACAAGTCTTATTTCATCAAACCATTCAAACATAACAAATGCTCTAAAACCCTCATTCCTCTGTGAGAAGGGAGTTTTTTTCAAACCTCATTAATTCATAATTTTTAATCTAACCATTCAAATCTAGTCAAAATTTACATAAAGTACTAATATAGACTTTACAAGTACCACCATAAATTTTAATTGTTGATTCTTTACCAATCTTTAGATATCGCCAAAATCCTAGCAGTAGCTTCAAATCCTTGTTTATAAACATGTGTGTAGTAAATTATTTATATCTCACAAACTAAATGTCTAAATACTATGAAACTTTGATTTATAGCTTCTTAGCATAATAATACACCTTATTAAAAAGTTTTAGACAAATTCATCTAGAAATTCAAGATATGGCAAATCCCATCACTATCAACAAAACGGCCTACTTACCACCTTGGAATTTGATATGCTATCTTTGACTTCCAATATCTCCTTCTTTAGAATTCTAAATGTAGTAATTTTTCTACATTAAGTATAGAAGTTGAAATCATCTCTCTAGCCGCACCTCCTAATCTCCAAAAGCTTACATACAACTCCTCAAATCCTCAAAAGAGTGATAGTAGGTACAATTTGTACATCCTAACTTTAAGCGCCTACTCCTTCTTCATTAAAATTCCAAATTCTTTGATTTTTATACCAAAATTGTAATCCAAAAAACAAGCTTTGTGCCTCTAGTCTTTGATTTTTGAATGGCCTCTTTGAAGATGCCAAAATTCTTATTCTTGTTGCAGGTAGCCTCCTCAAAGCCTATTGGGCATAACCATTGATCAATAGGAATGAAGAACTTTACCTCTTATCTTCATTCATCCTCACTTTATCTTCATCCTTCCAAATAGGCCTCTTTGTAGTTTAATTCTTCATCTTTAGGCCCCAAGCTTCTCTCAAGGCTTCATACTAAGTATTTAGGTTCTATATAATTTAAACTTCATAAGCAAATTAAGTAAAAGTCTAAAATAAAGTTTCTTATACCAATCCCTTTTAATTTATTTTACTAACTATTTTAACATATATCTAAACCTATAAACATATTATGCATTTTGATTAGATTTTATATACCGTAAGCAATTATAGTACGACCATAGTAAGTAGTTATATGCCTTTTGAATTAATGTATGGACAAAAGCTAGTTATGCCAATAGAAGAAATAATACATATATAGAGAATATTGCCTTGGAAAGATGAACTTAATAAAAAAGAGCTTTTAACATTACGGATTCAACAATTGGAAAGAAGACTTGAAGATATTGAAGTAGCAATTGGAAGATTGAAAGAAGCAAGTGAAAAGAATAATGATAAATTTGATAAAACATATTGACTACAACCTAAAAAAATTAAAGAAGGTATTTGGATATTAGTCTATGACAATAATTTGAATAATCAACATAATACATTATAAAAAAAATTTAAATGGTGGTTTGAATCTTATGTTGTAATAAAGGTCTATGATAATAGAATATATTCTTTTTAGAAGCTTGATGGAATATAATTGAAGTCACCTATAGCAGACAAGCGAGTCAAGTTATTCAAACAAAGAGGAATATACATATATTTTGATGAAGAAAAAAATCTACTAAGAGTTATTGAAACAAAAGAAGAAGAACAAATTGAGGATTAAGAATTAGACCAAGGTAGAGAGTGTCAGATATTAGTATATTGAAGAAATTTTGGTACATATTAGAAGATATACAAGTTTAGAGGAGAAGGATGTTATGTAGTAACATGACGATTAGATGAAAGAAAAAATGAATGATTAAAATATATAGGAGCTTAAATGGAAATATTTTAGCAAATTATCTTAGAATTATAAATAATAGAGAAGAAAATAAAAAAAAGTTAAAAGACTAATGCTACCTTTTTATAAAAGAGGCTTCTACTTACTTTGTATAGCCATAAATAAGGCAAAATAAAATATATTAAAAAAATAAATAATATAGACATCTTTAGGAAAGATTTAAGAATAGATTTAAGAAATTTTTACCTCAAAAATCTTAGAATTGATACCTGGAGAGGACCAATTATGAGTCTAGATTGGAATAAGATCTTGAGGTACAAAACCATGTGCCTATGGTAGGTCGGGGGATCTTTTGCAAGTTAAAGAATAAAATTAGAGAGCAGACTTAAGAAGGTGTGTTTTAGTATTAATTTTTAATGGTTTAAAGAAGAATTGGCTTTATAAGAGCTTTACAAAGTCAAGGTTGTATCGAGTGACTTTGGATCTTGTGAAGTAAAGAAGGGTTTACAAATTTGAGCATTCTATAAGTTTGATTTTAGATCTATAAGTGAAAATTTGAAGGTTTGTGACTAGAGCTGAGATTAATTTATATTGTAAGTTTGAGATAGATCAAATGGTTTAATTGAGAGTTATTGGAGTTCAAGTGCACTAAGATCTCAAAAGTTGAGATTTGAGAGTTAGTGAGGGTTTCTTAGATATTTAGCAATCTATTAATTGGATTGAGATGAAAGTTTTATATATAGATAGTAGATTAGATTTTCTATTTGTGTATGAAATTTAAAAGCAATTGAATAGTACAAAGAGAAGATACTTATGCTAGAAGTTTGACATTAGAATTGGAAAAGGAGGGCAGCCGACACCTGAGTAGAAATTTGAATATAAATTTTGTTGAATAATTTGGATCTCTTTCAAATTTTTTGTGTGTGTTGTCAACTTAATCATTGAAAGGTGTGAAAAATTTGGACTAAGATCAAAGGTTACATCATCAGCCATTGTAGATTAAATCTGCTATAGGATTTGATTGGGATTTATTAGGGTTTGGATAAGATTTATTAGGATTTTGTTAGGATTTGATTAAGATTGTTAAGATTTGTTAGAATTCAATTAAGATTTAGTTAAGATTTAGTTAGAATTTGATTGAGGTTGTTAGGATTTAACCAAGGTTTGAATAAGATTTGATCAAGATTTTACTAAGATTAGATTAGGATTAGATTAGAATTTGTTTAGAATTTTAGTCGGGTTTGTTTAGGATTTGATCAGGTTTCGATTAGAATTTGGTTAGGATTTGACCAAGGTTCGATTAGGATTTGACTATGATTTATTTAGAATTTGTTTAGAATTTGTTTAAGATTTAATTAGGATTTGATCAAGGTTTGACTAAGATTTGTTTAAAATTTGATTAAGATTTAATTAAGAGTTGATCAAGGTTTGATTAAAATTTGATTAGGATTTGATTAAAATTTATTTATAATTTGACTATGGTTGTTAGGATTCAACCAAAGATTGATTAGAGTTTGATTAGGATTTGGTTAGGATTTAATTAGAGTTCTATCAGGATTTTATAAGGATTTGGTTAAAATTTGACTAGAGTTTGGATAGGATTTGATTAAGATTTGTTTAAAATTTGATTAGGATTTAATTAGAATTTGATCAAGATTTGATTAGGATTTGTATAGAATTTGACTAAGATTATTAAGATTCCATCAGAGTTTAACTAGAATTGTTAGGATTCAACCAAAGATTGACTAGAGTTTGATTAGGGTCTGACTAGGATTTATTTAGGATTTGATTAGAGTTTAGTTAGGATTTGACAAAAATTTGACTAGGATTTGGTTAGAATTTGGTTAGAATTTTATTAGGATTTTATTAGGATTTGACTAGGATTTGTTTAGAATTTGGCTAGAATTTTTAAGATTTAATCAAAATTTAATTAGGGTTTGTTTAGAGTTTGACTACGATTGTTAGGATTCAACTACAATTTGATTAAGATTTGACTAAGGTTTCACTAGGATTTGACCAGGATTTGTTTAGAATTTGTTTAAGATTTCATTATGATTTAGTTAGAATTTGAGTAGGATTTAATTAGGATTTGGTTAGGATTTGTTTAAAGTTTGACTAGAATTTGTTTAGACTTTGACTAGGATTGGTAGGATTCAATCAAGGATTGATTAGGATTTGATGAAGGTTTGATTAGGATTTATTTAGGATTTGATTAGAATTTAGTTAAAATTTGACCAGGGTTTGACTAGAATTTATTTAGGATTTGATTAGGATTTATCTAGGATTTGACCTCAGTTTGATTAGGATTTGTTTAGGATTTGATTAGAATTTAGTTAAGATTTGATTAAGATTTGATTAGGATTTTTTAAAGATTTGATTAAGATTATTAGGATTCAACTAAGGTTTCATTAAAATTTGACCAAATTTTGCCTAGAGTTTTTTAGGATTTTTTATATATTCTTTTATAATTAATTAAAAAATCTAATTAAACTTTTTTAATGATTGAAAAATATTTATTAGTCTTAATTATAAGTTTATATAGTTCTATTAGATGTATTAGGACTTGTTATTGTTATTTCTATTTTTTTTTCTACAACCAAGTGTCCAGCGTATTCTTAAGCAAGACTTTATGACTTACAATAATAGAATGCTATTGGATGTAATTGACCATCATTACTAGTTTGAGAGAGTACAGATTCAAGTACAAAATCTAAGGCATCTATTTCCAAAAGGAAAGATTTTGTTGAATCTGCGTGGATAAATATAGGGGTTGAAGTGAAGGATTCTTTTAGCTTCTTGAATACTTCTTCAATCTTATCATCATAGTTAAATTTTTCCTTATCTATAAGTTGTGTCAATGGAGCCACAATCTTAGAATAAACCTTGATGAAGATTTTGTAAAAATTTACAAATTCCAAGAAACATTATATGTCTTTAATTGACGACAATTGTTTTCACTCTGTAACAATTTTATCTTCTTTGGATCCATATAAATTCTATTTTTAGAAGAAATATTTCTCAAAAATTCAACTGATGGTTGATGAAAAGAGCACTTCTCTAATTTGGTATACAATCCACTTTTCCATAATTTCTCCAATATCATTCGTTCTTAGAGAAGATCAAGGTATCATCCAGATAGATGACTACAAAGTCATCTAAGTATTTCTATAAGATATTATTTATTATATATTGAAAGAATACAGGTACATTTGTAAGTCTAAAAGACATAACATTGTACTCGAAATGTCTATACCTTGTACAAAATGATGTCTTCCATTGATCTCCTTCTTTAATCTTGACTAGGTTGTAGGCATCTCTCAAATTAATCTTTCTAAAGATCTTTACATGTCCTAATTGTTCCAATAATATTAAGATTAATAATAATAGATAGCAATTTTTTATAATTATCTTATTTAGACCTCGATAGTCAATACACGTACATAAAGAACCATCTTTTTTCTTCACAAATAAGATAAGGGCTTCCATAGGTGATTTTGAATGTCTAATAAAATTCTTGGCAAAGTTTTCATCAATATATTCTCACAATGTTGTAAGCTTTGTTTGTGACAGATTGTAAATTGGATCAAATAGAGATTGAGCTTCATCTTGTAATTCGATTGCACAATCATAAAGACGGCATTTTAATAATATGTTTGGTTTTTTTTTTCTTTTTCAAATACGTCTTTAAGGTTATAATATTGATTAGAAATATCTTACATCAATTGCTTTATTGGATCTTTCATTGAGATAGCATATAATGCAAATGCAATTATTTTTTTTGTTGCTTGCATAAATGCTTTAGTTCCAAAAAAATGAAGTAGTACCTCATTTCTTCTTTTGATATTTGGATCTTGAAAAAATCTTCCACAAATTCCAATCAATATCAAGATTATGTAATTCAAACTAGAGGAGTTCAATGACAATATGATTTGTTAGACATCAAATGATATTGAAAATAGTGTGTGATACTTGATCTTCTAATATCACTTCTAATGATTGGGTTTCTTCAATAACATCTTTTAATGCAAGGTTTTGTCTATCAATGACTTCAACGGGTGTAAAATGGGTCTTTTTTATTAGTACTAAGTTGTGCTTGGTTGTAAAAATTTTATCCGTAAAACATGATGAGGCTCTAGTATCTAAAAAGATTTTAGCAAAAATCTCTTGTTTTAAGGTTCTTATATATACAAGAAGTATAAAACAAGATATTGGATCCAAAGATAGGAAGAAATCTTTTTTTGATACTTTAGATTTGAAGGTGTCTAACTACTGCCATATTACGTGTTGTCCTATTTGGAAATGGACTAGGCACCTAGCTGTAGAAGGTGAAGTTGCAGTTCATATATACCGAAGAATCCTTAATATGTTTTGTCTATATAAGAAGAATATGATTGAATATCAATACAAGAGTACTTAAGCCAATACAAAGTACTTAGAAACACTCTTCTTGATAATTTTATCTACATATAAACTCCAATTGCTTTGCTGCTTGTCACAATCAAGCAACTAAGATTTCTCTTTACAAGTTCCAATTTTATTCAATGAACTTCAATAAGCTATAACTTTTAATATAACTGTCAACTTAGTGTGAAACTTTGTATATAAAAGTAAATATAAGTCTTCTACATGCTTAGAAGTTTCAATCCAATTCAACTTATAGATTACCAAGAATTAACCAAAAACCACACTAATGTCACTTGGTTGCCAGCTTGAAAGTTGATATAAATATTCCAATGGCAAATTCTCCTTCTTCAACTATTAACTTCAATTAAAAATTAGTGAATAGTGTGCCTTTCAAGTCTTCTAACATTGTGCCAAATTTCACCTTGATTTAATTAATAGATCATTAGATATTACAAAAAATCCAAACAATGTTAAACTGCCAATTTCTAGTATTTCTTTGTACTAAAGATCAAATAAATCTCAATTGTACTATGAGATTATTACAAATTTTTATTTAAAATTAGTATATTTAATCACCTATATACTATCCAATTTTCAACTATAGATGTCACTTCAATTACAGACAATAGCTAAAAGTGTTGGTCCTAACTTTATTGTATAAAAACTTAATCTCTAGTACAAACCCTGACTTTAGATAGTGATTGCTCAGTCCTCTCAAATCCTATGGAAATAAGCCTAATATCTTTTGAACGAGCTTAAAGCTAGCTCTCCTATCCTAGTCACCAATGTCTGAATGCCCCCTTGACCCCCTGCCTTTGGTGGCTATTTTTATGGCTGAAGGTTTGATTTTGATCCTGTCTCATACACGGTCGATCCCCGAGTATCAATCCAACTTATTCTAAGGATTTTAAAGCTTATTCCTATTCTCAACTTAATCTTAGTATCAACCATATTAACTATTTACTTTCTTTATTCTATTTTTATTAACTTATGGCCTTTTAAAAGCAATAACAAAGTTTGTACAATCTAGAAGGAAAATTTAATAACTAAATTTTATCTATTAGCTATTAAAACAAGAAAATAATCTAAGAGGCTTTCATAAATCTTTTCTTAAGTATCTTAAGTTCCTATTGAATTAAAATAATCAAGTACTTAATAGAAATTATTCTTATTCATGCTTTTCATTATATAAATGTGTTATAACATGACACCACAAGGTCCCTATTGTGGCTAGACATCTTTGTTTTCCGACCTCTCCAATTTAAAATGTTATATCTTGTGCCTTGAATTCTTTAGACTTGTTTGGATAATTTGTTGCCTTGTAATTAGACCTTTCATAATATAGACATAGATTTTCTTACGATATCTAAATTTTTTTTATTAATATTAATAGTTTGAATTGAGTTATATCAATCTGCATGGGTTCAGGATATCTTAATGGCTTCTTTGATATTCTTGAGAAAATAGCAGATGTACCTTGATAAGCATAAATAAAAATTGATTGCCTCTCCTGTTATAACTCAAATAGGTGATTGTCATAAGTAATAGCCTAAGATATGAATTCTTCTAAACTTTCAATTTTTGGCATTGTGATCAATAAATTCTTTACATCATCTTTAAGGCTATAATGGAATCAAGTCATAAAAGCCTTATCATTCTAATCAAGATCACAAATAAGTTCTTGAAATTCTATGATATAAATTAGAGTTGAACGTTGTCCTTTTCATAGGTTTTGAATCTTTCTTTTTGCCACCCTCTCTCAATTACTATCTCCAAATGCAACAATTAATCTTTCCATACAAGCCTCCAAATTATATAAGATTAAAAAATTCTTTTTCATCAATGGAATAAACCATGATCAAGCACTTCTCCATAAAAAGGTGTCTACAAAAGCAACTTGAGTGAATCCATCCAAATAACAAGAAGGATATAGTCATACGTAAAGTCATATTTGTTGCATAAATCTTCAAAAATTAGATCTTGTTCTATCAAATTTATTAGGCATGCTGGCCTTTGGCTCTTTTATAATAATCTTTGGAGCTTCTAGAGAGGTTACATGCATAGCTTGTCTTTCGCCTGCTTCCCTCAATCATATGATCACTTATTATAAACTATGATTTTCTTGCTTAGTTTCTTTAGATACTTGCTCTATTTGCAGTTCTTTTTTTGAATTGCAAAAGAATGTCATTTCTTCTTATACAATATCCAATAGAACTCAAAGATTTATAAGAGTCACCACTCTATTTTTTGTTTATGAGGATGCACCTCCTATGACTTGATTTATTTCTATATTAATAAAAAAAAATCAATAGGCTATTAGTGTAGTATTTTTTATATTAAAAAAGAATATTTTTAAATAATATTAATTTAAAAAAAGATAATCCGTAACTTCTAAAATATAGCAATATATCTTAAGAAAATAATACTCTATTCTTTTCAAAAAAAGATCAAACTACAATAAGTAAGCATATCAGTCTCAAAGGGGATAATCCATATTCCTCTAGAACACAATAGTATCTTCAAGAAGAATGATATTCTATTCTCTATCAAGAGAACAAGCTCTGATGTGATTATTTAGATAGTCTTGTCAAATTGTCAAGGATGCAAGATAGCAAGTTAGCAAGTTAGCAAAGAAATAAGAAAAAGATTATAGAATTAGAATAATTTTAAGAACAAAGAATTGGATGGACAAGAACAAAGAACTAGATCATTGACAAGAACAAGAAATTAGATTGATATCAAGAACAAGACAATACTTTGGATTCTTCTAAGACTTGTGTTGGCAAGATTGAAATGCACCTCGGTCTTACCTCTTATTTATATTATAAGGCCTAAGTCTTATTGAACCTTCTAAAAGTATCTTAGAAGATTTTAAAAGCTTGAAAAAGATTTAAGAAGACTAAGACAAGTTTAAGAAGACTAAAGAAGATTCTAGAAGATTTTAGAAGACTATGGGAGAATCTAGAAGATTGAAGAAGATTCTAGAGGATTTTAGAAGACTATAGAAGATTCTTAGAAGACTAAAGATGGTTTTAGAAGATTTTGGAAGATTCTAGAAAATCATAGAAGATTCTAAAAGATTATAGAAGGTTCTAAAAGACCACAAAAAGTTTTAGAATGTGGTGACTTAAAGTATGTACGTGATACAAGGAATAAATGTCAAATAAGTGCTCTTGTATCAATGATCACACAAGAAACTTGGAATAAAAGATAACCTTGCATTTTATATATGAGGACCTTTACATGCATTGCATATATAAAAATACTAGATTGTATGAGGTCCAAATTTGATGCAAAAGATACAAAGTATTTATTCTTGAGATATTGTAAAGATATCAAGGCATATAGGCTAATATGTTTGGATACCAAAAAGATCATCAAAAGTTGTAATGTTAGATTTTTGGAATATAAGAGTGCTTGTGAGCACTTGGAGATGTGTCCAAATGGGAGTAATGATAAGTTGTGGATACATCTTCAAATTCAACAAAGAAAGAAGAAGATGAAGACAATGAAGATGGTGGAGATATGAATCGAGAAGAACTTAAGAAGATAGATAAGATGAATGCTTTTACAATTAATAAAACCATCAATGAAAAAAATGAAGATATTAAAGATGATGATGATGATGATGATGATGATGAATATAAATCTTTAAATGAAAAAAGACAAGTTTTAAAATAAATAAAAAGATTGTGCAAGAAGGTGAATCTTCTTCTTCACATGAAAGAAGATATCCTTTGAGAAAAAAAAGACCACTTGGTGAATGGTGGAAGAATCACATCTTTTTTCAAATAAATAAAGAACATATTAATGTTGCATTACTTGTTGATCCATTGATATTATATGATGCAATAAAATCCACGATTTTGTATTGTGATTTGACTACTATATAAAAATATTGTATATATATATATATATATATATATATATATATATATATAATTTACTATCCAGCTAAATGAGAGCCATATCAATGGCTTTTATTGATTACAAGATGTGGTTTGGTTGATAGTTTAGAAAGAATCTATCTAAAAAGGTTATTATTGAGGTTTATACAACCTTATGTTTTTTTTTGGTAGTAGCTTTTGAGATTGATTTTATATTGATAATAGCTTTATATATCTTGAATTACCTTTGTTAGACATTGGTGATCCTTGAGACCTTATTTACTTCTTCTATTAGGTATTTAGAATATATATTATATAAATCTTATTAAAAAAAAATTAAAAAAATATTTTTAATATAAAAAAGAATTGTTAAGTCATCCATGTAGATGAATGGAAATAGATGATAAAAATTTCTATTCCTATTGGCCAAAAATCATACCCAATGGGCTTCAAGGAAGTTGCCTTAGGGCTTATTAGAAATTAGGGTTTTTATTTTGAGAGAAATTGAATATTAGAGGCTAAGATTAGTAAGTTTTGGTTTTTAGATATGATTTTGGTACAAATTTTGTGTGATTTGGACTTTTTATGAAGAAGATATAGGCGCTCAAAGTTAAGGTGTTGAAACTGTATCTACTATCACTCTTTTAAATATTACTTGTGCACATAGAAAACAATAGAAAATCAGAAATCAAAATTAAAAAGAATATTTTCTTAGCTACACTATTTGCATATAATTCAATGAAATCCAAATTAGAATGAAAGAGATATTGGGAGTTGAAGTTAGTACTTGTAAGCTAAGGATAGTAAGTGACCCTATTCAACTAGTTATTATGTTTTAAGCTATAATTTAGGTAATTTGATAAATTTTTTGCTCAAAATTTTTAAGAGTATATATATTCATGTCACAAGATTATGTGCAAAAATTTTATAGCATTAAAATTTTGGATTTGTGAAATATAAAGAAAATAGTGCTCAAGTATCTTTGAATTAGGATTTTAAGTGCCTATTAGGATTTTTAAGATATCGCACGATTAGAAGCAAATATATAGTTGATTCATTTTTGTATTAAAGTTTAAGAGTATTGCCTACACTTTGAAAAAAAAATTATAGAAATTAAATGGCTAAATCAAGAAATATTGAACTCTAAAGTTTGAGAAGAAATAAACCCTAGTAGGTGAATAAGCTATTGAAGGATATTATTGCAATTTGAGCCTTTTATATAACCTAAAGGGATTCTGTAAGAGCCAAGATTTTATATACAAACTTATTAGAATACAAGAGGGATTTTATCAATATGATTTTTTTTTAATAATATCTTTGTATTATTTATCCTTTCTATTAAAGACAAATCACTTATTGGAGTCTTGCCAATAAATTAAAGGTAAATTTTCTATAGCCAGATATCTAATATATTCTTAGATAGAAGGTCACACTACAAGACAATGGATGCTATAAAGTTCAAGAAGGCCATAGAAAAAGAGTACAAATTTTTCATGGTCAATGGAATATAGGAATTAACTCAACTTCCATTAAATCGATCATCTATTGATTGTAAGTAGGTGTTTAGAATCAAGAAGGATGTAATAGGTAATATTGTAAGATGTAAGATAAGATTAATTATCAAAGGATATTCACAAGTTGCTAGTATTGATTTCAATGAGACATATGCTATCATATCCAAATTCACCACTATTAGAACCATTTTGGTAATTGAGATAAGAATGGACTTGGAAATATATCAAATAGATGTAAAGACAACTTTCTTAAATGGAGACTTGGAAGAAGACAATTATATAGAACAACCTTAATAATTTGTTAAAAAAGACAAGTATCATCTTATTTGTAAGTTGAAAAAATCCTTAGATGGACTTAAGCAATTACCAAGGATATGGTATCAACAAATTGATACATTCTTTATAACTGAGGAATTTGTAAGGAGTGAGGCTGATCATTCTATATATGTGATGCAATCAAAAGAATTTTTTATGATTATTATCTTTAATGTATATAATTTAATAATTTTAATCAAGATTTTGAAGATGATGGATTGATTGACGGCAAAATTAGTAAAGGAATATGAGATGAGTGATTTGGAAGAGCTTTACTATTATTTAAAAGTAAAATTTATAAGAGATCATATTAAGAATACCATCACAATGAGCCAAAAAAAATACATTGAAAAAATGTTGAAACAATTCAACATGGAGGATTGCAAGCCTACTAGAACACCTTTAGAAGTAAATTTGAAGTTGATAAAGCTTACAGATGAGGAGTTTGCTAAAGTTGAAGATGAAATATAAGATATTTCATATAAAGTAATAGTAGGCTTATTTATGTATGCAATGGTTAGCACAAAGATGGATCTTATATATGCGGTGAGTGTTGTAAGTCAACACATGTCAAAAGCTAGACCAATCTATTAAACAAAAATGAAAAAGATAATGAGGTACTTGAAAGACACATTAGATTTCAAGTTATATCTTGGAGATGATAATATTATATTACATGGTTATTATAATGCGAATTAGATAGGAGATGCAAATGAAAGAAGATCAATAATAGGCTATGTGTTTTTTATTGGAGTAGGAGTAATTTCATAGAATTACAAGAGGCAATCCACAATTGCAAGGTCCACAATGGAGGTTGGATACATGGCAGCAAGCCATGGAATAATGGAGGAAATTTGATTAAAACAAGTTTTGAAGGACATTGGACTTATGCAATTGGAAGCAACTTCAATGAAGTGTGACAATCAAAGATGCCTTGCTTTTACAAAGAATCCAAAGTATCATTTAAAAACCAAACACATTGACATTCAACATCACTTTATAAGAGAAAAAATTAAAATGGGAATAAATGATTTGAAATATTGTACTACAAAAGAGATGCTTGCTGATTTATTAACAAAAGTATTAATGAAAGATAGGTATCACATATTAACAAAGATATTAGATTTAAATGCTTTTGACTAATAGCAAAGTAGAAGTATTGAGATAAATAGATAATAATAGAATAAATTATTAAATAAAAGATATTATCTTAGATAAGTTGCTAATGGTTGTAGAATTGTCTTTTGATAAATGAAAAGGCCATCTTATAAATAAGAGACAAAGCCAAGGATCAAGAGACAAAGTCAAGAGGATAAAGGATATCCTAGGAAATATCCAAAGATTAGGTAAGAATATAAAGTATATGCTATAAGATATATTTGAAATAGATGAGATGCCAAAGGATCCTACAGGCATATTGAATATACTAAAGGCATGTCTTCATAAAAGATAAGATACCAAAAGATATAATTGATATATTCTTTGATGAATGTAAAAGTCAAAAGATGAAAATTATTTATTAGGATAGCAACCATCACCTATAAGTAATGGATATTAGAAATAAGAGATATTTTACTCTAAACTTCTCTTTGTATACAACCTTGCTAATATTAAGTGTTGTTACTTCTAACTTCTCTATCTTTAATGGTTTAAACTCGAGAAAGATCTTCTAGATTTTGAAGAACGTTTGTATATCTCAAAAAGACCAACATAACTGTGTGTTTTTCAATCTTGCCATGACTTTCCAACTATAGGTCACTTTGAATTTAACAAGACCTTAGAACTTATTTCTCAAGATTTTTGATGGCCTCAAATGTGAAAGGTTGTAAAGGACTTTGTATTCTTTTGTGATATCTATTGAAGATCTAAGAATCATCAATATCACCTTTATGGACTCTTATATTGTTTATTTTAAGATGGTCATGGTTTTCTATCTTGATGGATTTCATTACAATATTACCACCATTCAATTCATTAGACAACATCCTTGTAGTGATTGATCGATTCACTAAGATGGCTCATTTCATTCCTTGCAAAAAGACTACATCTAGTGAAGTAATGAGAAGGCTCTTTCTTGACAACATATATATATATATATATATATATATTGATATGATAGCCTATCAGATGATATCATATGCAATTGAGGATCCCAGTTCATATCCAAATTTTGGAGATGTCTTTTTAAAATATTAAAGGTGGACATTAAACTTTCTTTGGCTTTCCATCTTCAAACTGACGACCAAACAAAATGAGTTAACCAAATTTTGAAGTAGTATTTATAATGCAATATCAACTATCAATAAGACAATTGAATCTTATATCTTTTATTAGTAGAATTTATAAATAATAATATTATTCATATTTCAATTTAATAAATATTATTTTATCTAACTATGGATATCATTCAAAGTTTGATCTATGGAGTATGTTAAAGAATAACAATCTAACACTTGAAAGATTTACAAAGCATTTATTGCAATCTCAAACAAACTTGAAGCTTCAATTGCAAGCAACTCAAGATGCTTACAAGGCATGTGCAAATAAATTCAAAAATCAATCACCTGCTTTTCATATTGGAGATAAAATATGGCTTCTTCAATGGAACATTAAGACTAAGCAACCATGCAATAAGTTAGACTATCAAAGATTAGGACCATTTTTCATCGAGAAGCAAATTATTTCAGTAGCATATTGCTTCAAACTACCATATTTTATGAAGGTACATCCAATTTTTCATGCCTCTCTTTTGGAGCCTTATAGAAAGTCATGTATTTGAAAAAAAATATAACAATTGTCACCTAATATCAAAATCAAAAATTATAAAGAATACAAAATTAAAAAGATGCTAGATTTATAGTAAAGGTGGGACAAATTGGAATATCTTGTTCATTGGCACGACTATAATATCAATGAGCGTACATGAGAATTAGCCAAAAATCTTACCAATGCACCTTAAAAGGTATAGGAATTGCATCGACTCTATCTTCACAAATCTAAATATATTCAAAGATAATTTTTTGATAAAAAATAGATCTGAAAAACATTCATAAGTGGGAGAGAATTAAAATCAAAACCTTCATTAATATGCAATCATTTGTTCTAAGATAAAATAGAGTGATAGAAGTAAGTTAATTACCATATTAAACCTTCAAGTGTTGAAAGATTTAATAAAACAAGATTCAAAAGATTCACTTGTTATACAAGCTTTGAATGAATTAGTGTAGTTTTTATAGCCTTTAATTCAATACGGGAGTCGATGTTGAAAAGTTCTTCAGTCTTAACAATATATTTCTTGGAATTCTAACTCATCTTTCTTAGTATTGTTTGTGTATTCATCTAGATAATTCAAGTCCTTGTCAATTTTCTTTTAAAACCTCTTTCTATTTCAAGTCTCTTATATTGCATTCTTATATCCTTGATATAAATTGAATTAAATCATAAAACCTCTTATTACAAGTTTATTCATTGAAAGTAGATTTTGCTTCATCTTAGGCATATAGAAGATGTCTTTGAATCTGATCCTATTGATTTGTCTATTTACAACCACCTCCACCATAATAAAACCAATTAAAATAGCTTCACATGTGCTACTATTGGTTAGTATCGCATTTGATGTTGGAATAGCATCATAAGTATTAAATAAGCATTTATTAGATGTCATATCCTTGGAATAACTTGAATCCACAATCCATCTTACCATAGCAACCATAAAGGTCCAATAGATTTAGAAACTTCTAACTTTTAGATTCAAAGTTAGGAGTTTTTAAACCTTAATATTAACAATAATAAAATAATCTATTCTACACAACAACAAATATTTCATAAAACTTCAAAACTTATAAACAAATGTGAGTAGAACTATAATCTATTGAAGAAAAAGGACTAAGAAGTCCCAACACTTAACATCAAGAAGAATTGTATATAAAACAAAGCATGGAATAAAGTAACTCTTACTTCTAACTCCTTTTATTTATAGGTGGTGGTTGCTATCCTAATAGACAACTTCTATCCTTTCACTCTCACTTTCATTAAACCTATCATTAAAATATATCTTTACATCTCACATATTATTAAGATATCTTTTAGCATATTTTTTATACTTTTATCTATTCTTAAGACCATTGTCATTATGGTTCATCTATAAGATAGTCCTTTCATATTCCAAGAGCCAACCTTTTGACCATTAATAACTTATCTAAGATAATATCTATTATATAATTTTTTATTATAATTTTTTTTTTTTTTTTTTAAAAAAAATCTTTTGATTATTAGTAACTTACTATGATTAAATTCTATATAATAGTAATTAGGCAAGTGATTGTTGATTTTCAACATAGTCTTTGATCCAGACTTTATTATTATAGGCTTTGGCCTTTTAAAGGTTTGATAGTTTAAGTTTTTAGCAAAAAATCCTTCAAATAATTTGATCAAAATTAGCCATCAATTCTGAATAGTTTTTAAATAAATTAAAAACTTTGGCCAATCTAAAATTTGATAGTTCAAAGATAATAAAAAATCCTTCTAAAAATTTTATCAAAATCAACAATCAACTCTAAAAAAAATTTAAATGAATTAGATTCAAATTAATACTAATCTTCAAACAATCCCAACATAATAAATTTCTATCAAATAAATAAATAAAACAAAATCTTATTTTGAGAGAATTTTGTATTGACTATTGTTACAATCCGGTGTCGTAATACGTGAAGTCTTGCTTGAGAATGCTCCAGGCACCTAGCTGTAGAAGATAAAAAGAAAATATGCCACAATAAAATCCTAACAATTCTAATAGAATCTTAAATAACTTCTATTAAACTTTAACAATATTTTTCAGCTTGATTCAATCTTAAAGAAATTATAAAAGAAGAATAAATGAATCATATAATAATCATAATAGAAAATAATATATAAAATACTAAATTTAGAAAATACTAAAAATAGAATCTTAAAACCCTAAGTCATACCTTATTCAAACCCTAGTCAAATCCTAATCAAACCTTGATCAAACCCTAGTCAAACCCTAAGTCAAACCCTGGTCAAATCCTAATCAAACCCTAAGTCAAACCCTGATCAAACCCTAACCCTCAAACCCTGGTCAAACCCTAGTCAAACCCTAATCAAACCCTAAGTCAAACCCTCCTCAAACCCTAGTCAAACCCTAGTCAAATCTAAGTCTGATCAAACCCCTACCCCCCAAATCCTATCTAATCAAATCCTAACTAATAAAACTAACTCAAACCTGGTCAAACCTTAGTCAAATCCTAATCAAACCCTAAGTCAAACCCTGATCAAACCCTAACCCTAATGAAACCCTAACTAAACCCTAAATCCAAATCCTAATCAAACCCTAGTAAAATCTTAAACCCTAAATCCTAGCCAAGCCCTAAGCAATTTCTAAGGCAGTTTTAGAACCACAATAACTACCAAACAAACCGTTGATCTTGATTGAAATTTTTCATACACCTTAACAATTAAGTTAACAACACACACACCAAGTTTGAAGAAGATCCAACTTACCAAGAAGAAGAAAAACTTACAAATTTGCTCGGGTATCAGCCGGCCTCCTTCTCCAATCTTCACGCCAATATTCCAGTGCCTAAACCTCCTATTTGCACCGTTCAATTGCTTCCAAATTTCACATGCATGTAGGAAATTAAGTCTTCTACACACACACATAAATTTCACTCCAATCCAATTGATAGATTGCTCAAAATCTGCAAAACCCTAACTGACCTTTAAAACCCAATTCCAGAGACCCCAACCCACATAAACTTCAATAACCTTTGATCGAACTATTAGATCAATCTCAAATTCACAGCACCTTACAAGCACAACTGTATGCACAAACCCACAAAATTTCACTTGACGATCTATAACCAATCTCACAAAATCCTCAAAAATATAAACCCCAATATACTTCACAAACTCTAAAGTCTCCCAAAACAACTCTGACTTTTCAAAGCTCTTACAAACTCAACTTTTATCCAAATCATTCAAAACCAAAAAACATACAGACTTCCTCAAGTTTGCCTTCTAACCCCACTCTCCGATCTGCAAAAAACTTCTCCATTCGCCGTCGGCACGCGGTTTTGTGCCCTGGGGTCTGGTTTCGACCCAGGTTCTTAACCGGCCCTCTCCGGGTATCAACTCTTGTAATTTTGAGGTAAATTTCTCTAAAACCTACTCTTAACTCCTTACTAAACATGCCTATACCAATTATCTTTCTAATCTACTTTGTTTTACCATATTTATGGCTATACAAAGTAAGTAGAATTCCTTTTTATAAAAGGCAGCATTAGCACCTTTTAATTTTTACTACCTCCTTGTCTATTATCTATTTTTCTAAGATAATTTTCTCTAATATTTTCATTTGAGCTCTTCTATAATATAATCACTCTTTCCTTCTTTCACCTAGTGATCATATTATTACACGACACTGGTCTAAGACAAATTCACTTTGATTGGTACAAAAAGTAAGAAAATAATACAATATTAAATTGGATCTAAAAATAATTAATCCAAATGGAACATGAAATTTCAATAAGATTGATAAAATTTTAAAGATAAGATTTGATTTTACTAGTTTCTATTATATACTTATATTTCTTTTAATTAATTATAATCACTAGTCATTATGCTTAGGCGACTACTTTACTATTCTATTCTAACTTAATTTTTTTTATTTAGAAGATTTGGTTTTTAAATGCGTGAAGTATATCTAATACATTGTGAGTTCTTATTTGGATCCTAGTAGTCAAAATATCTATTATTTGAATCTTATTAATTTGGATTTGTATATTATCCAAGCCCTATTGATTTGGGTCTAATGCCTAATTTACCAAGCCAATTAAAAATAGTTCTATTTTTTTTATTTTTTTTTATTTTTTATTTTGACTACAAAGATATTATTCATTAATTTTTGTCTTTCCAATATGTAATGTAGAATGGGTAGGATTTTTTTGGTTTAGAATATATAATATGTGGAATCAAGAAAAACTAGTAAATTGATAAATGAATAGTTTAGAAGGCAGGATGGATGATGTAGTTAGAAAAAGTAATTAATATTGAAGAGATAAGCATAAATAGGTTGAAGAAGAAGTAGAGAGGGCCAACCTGTGATAGTCATGAGTTGGAATAAGCTTGGTGCTACGTCTTGTTTTTCTTTGTAGAAGAAGGGTAATGGATTTTGAATAATGTGAAGTGAAATTCTGTAATGAAGGAGAGATTTGATTTATATGTTGTCAAATAAAAAATTGAATTTATTGTATACTAAATTATAAGAGAAGAATTAAAAAGTTGATAATTGAAGATATTTATGAAATATGGATATGTATGAGAGAATTATAATACATTGAGTATTGAGAATTGAGAGTGATCCACAAGAAGAGGTCTATGGAGTTTGGAATTATGTGGAGCAAACTACTAGAAATGATAGTTAATTTTAAAAATTTCCAGTGTTTGGATTATAGAATGATTATATATCATCTATTAAGATATTGAGGTATTACATATCATTATTATAAATTAGAAGAAGAAAAGAGACAATGAATGCATAAGATGGAATTATCAATTACAACATTTATTTGATAGAAGAAGAATTGATAGAATATGGAAGGCATTGTAGCAGTCTTGGGTGTTTTTAGGAGATCAAAAGATAATTAATTGTATGATCCTAATGTGGAAATTCATGTGGATAGTCTTTTCCCATGTTTGAACTCCTCTTTACAGGTTTATTTTAGATAATATTAAAAGAATAAATAAAACAAATATTATATATTTTGATGCCGCTGCTATAAATTGATAATAGTGTTATGTATCAGGAATTAACTACCAAACGAGTGGTTTTTAGATGTTATATGAAGAGGTTCTAAAATTGATACTGGTTCAAAAGTAAAGCCAAATGTGTAGTTTGATTGGAGATGGAAAATAATTTCAGTGTTATATAATAAAAGATTATGGTTAATAAAAATAAGAATATTAAATTGAAAAAATACTCGAGTTGAAAAAAAGACAAGAAAGAGCACAAACAAGAAATTTGTTGTGGGATGAACAAGAACAAAATCTAAAAAAGAACCATCAACAAAGTTGGATTAAACCATAGTTGCATGCCTGTCGGCATATCTGAGTATACCCAGAACCTGATAGACCTTTAATATTTCAAACATATATATCGTTAAGAAAATTGCCAAAAGCACTTCTAGAAAATTTAATCAACATTCCAACATATCTCTTGAGCCCATTAATTGAAAGTGAAGGAGGCACAAAAAAATTGGATATTTTATTGGATATTTTTTTAATAGTGGATACACCCAATTTTAGCAAGATTGGTTCTTCAAAATGGCATAAATTACTTGCCGATAAGGGCCAATTTAGCGTGTTTCAAAATCCATCATTTTCACCTCAAATTCAATTAATAAAATTATTTGCAGATAATAATAATAAATTGAGGAGGCTTGAAAGTCCAAAAAAGACAATTGGGAAAGACAATGTTTATTTTAATAAGGAATTGAATAGAACATTATCATCTTTAATGGTGTCGGGAGGTCTAGCAGTTGTAATTGTGGTCCAAATAGGTGCGCTGGGCAATCACACAATTAGTATAGCTCGATTATCTACTTTTAGAGGTTTGCGAGGAGCAGATCCAAATAAACATTTATCTTAATTCTTGACTGCATGTATAGCCAATAATGGTAGAACTGAAGATATTTGGTTGAGATGGCTATCAAAAATCTTGAAAGACACAGTGTTTGAATGGTGTAATTGCCAACTCATGGGTCAATTTCTTAATTAGAAGGTATTAAAAAATATATTTTTAATCCATTTTTGATTAATTAGATTTAAAGAACATCTCAAGAAAAGGTTAATGAATAGTAGAATGGTATTAAGAAAAGCAATGCAGTCATATTATAGCCAAGTAGTAGATATCTTTTGTAAATGGCCAAATAATCAAATGCCAAATTTGCTTGTTTTGTCTATATTGATAAACGGATTATATCCATCAAAATTAAAGATGTTTGTGAAGGAGGCCAACCGGCCATGTTGCTTCCTCACTTAATTGAGTTAAGATATAGGAAGAATATCATTATAACCAATTCTTAACCACCAAAGCCATGATGATTCCATCTCAAGGAGTTTATCAAATGCCAACCTGGAATGAAATAGTAGACAGTCATCCAAGAATAATTGATTACAATGCAAATCTTAGTGCTAATTTGTAGAGAATAATTAATAATGTCCTATTGTAGGCTGTACCACCAACAACTATAATTTTATATTCCCCATACTCCCCATATTAAAAATTAATACCTATGAAAGAATTATCTAATGAACTAATATCAAAGGATCTAAATAAGGCTTTGTTATTAACTTTGATAAAGAAGATGAATGAATTGGCTATTAATCTGGTGAAGGATAAGGAGAAGAGGCATAAATCAACTAATATGTGATCCAATATTTGGTGTAGTAATTGTAAGGGACAAGGCCATTTAATAACAAAATGTTCTTCACTACCTCAAATGACTATGCAATGTATATTTTGTGGGAATAAACATATCACCACCAATTGTTGGAATTTACAAAAGCAACAATACTTCGGTAATGACACCATGATTCAACCAACTTTGTGGGATGTTAATTAAGTCCAGACAGAAAATAGATTTAGTTGAAGCAAGAATTGTTCAAATAAATAAAATAGAATTTTTTTTAATTTTCAAAATTCTATGTATAACTAAGAATATGAATCCAATCTTTAAGATATTGTACAAAATTAGCAAGATTATTTTTAATATCCATCCATTCAGAAACTAATTTTAGATTCTATAATATTAACTGGACAACTGGGATCATTTATCCATCCAACCTGAAATAAGTCCAACCAATATATATCAATAGAAACACCCAATATTCCTGATGGTGTTGAAAGAAGACTACTTCAATATTATTATTGCACACAATTAAAACATTATGCTAGTGAATGTCCCAATCCAAGAGCCAGTGATGAATATGCTCTAATATATGGAAATTATAAGGAGTCAAGACATACATATCAGCAGTGCAATGCTCCGTTTAATTTTAATAATTGAGACCAATATATCCAATTGCATAGTAAGATAGAGGATAATAATCAAGTCCCACAAGATTTTCTAATAAATCAGATGGAATGTGTTCATGTAGTACTTACCAAGGCCTAGCAAAAAAAAAGATATAATTCAATAATTAGATGCACCAACTGCAAAGGATCAATTCAATTCAATTGTAGGAACTTCAAATCCAATATTTGTACAAAAAATATTACCAACATTGGAATTTGATCCTTCTGTGCAACCCAATGATGTCTCTAGTATTAAATTATTGATTCAACCTAAACTAGTACCATTATTTGTGAAGTTCTTAGAGCCATCTTATCTATTAAAAGATCCTCTCAAGGATAGATATTTTGAAAAAATTCATTCAGCTATTTCAATTCCAAACTCCATAAAAGAAGATATATTATCTCAAGGAATTAACTTGAAATCCATGAAAAAAAAAGGGCCTTGGCAATCACTACTAATATGGAACTGTATGATATTTTGAAAGATTTGGAGGAAATTAAACCTTCAATTTAAATGAAGAAATTATTAACAGTCGTGCTAGAATATTGTTCTACATTGAATTTCTTGTTAATACAATATAAAACTTATAATAAAGAAATTTATAAAATTAATTTAAATGCCAATCCGGATGTACCGACTATTGATGTATCTATTGATGGTGTTCTTATTTCCAGACTTCAAGTAAATGGAGGTTCTAGTGTGAATTTAATAACTGCGGTCGCGTGGCGTGAACTTCTATCTAGGAATACACCGGGTACCTAGCTGTAGAGAATTTTACTTAATATTTATTGGCTAAACTCTAATGAGTTATTTGTCCTTAATAAGAAGGACAAATACACACGATAATATAAGAAAAAGGTTTTGTATGATTAAAACCTCTTATTTTTAAGTAGGTTTGTACATAAGTTTTCTCTATGATATGTAGAAAATCCTTAAAACCCTTTTAAAGACTCATCTATATACCAAAATCATATCATGGCTCTATACATCCACCTTTTACACCTCCATAAAGTCTTGGCTCCCAAAAACACCTTTAGTATGCACAAAAGTCCAAATTTGCAACAAAACCCTTAAAAATATATTTTCCCGCAAAGGATGTTTTTCTTTCCAAACTTTAGAAAATCATATCTTCTGATCCAGCCGTTCAGTCTTCTTCAAACTTTCAGGAAAGGTAGAATTCACCTTTAAGCTTTACCAGAAAAAAATTCAACTGCAAATATACTTCCGATCGTTCGATATCTCAAAACCCCTAGCAGGTGCTTAAAACCCTAGCTCAGAGACACCCGAGCACTATTTTCTCTATATCTCACAAACCCAAAACCCTAATGCCACAAAAATTTTGCACATAGTCTTGTGACATGAACATATATACTCCTGAAAATTTTGAGCCAAAAATCTATCAAATTGACTAAGATATAGCTCAAAATGTAACCGCTAGTTAAGCAGAATCACTTACTGCCTTTAGCTTACAAGTACTGACTTCAACTCGCAATATCTCCTTGACCCTAGCTTGGATTTTATCGAGCTGTACGTAAAAAGTGTAGCCAAGAAAGTGCGCTTTCCAACCCTAGTCGCCGATCTTTGATTGCTCTCTGTATGCGCGAGATATACCCAAAAGAGTGACAGTAGGTCCAAAATCGACACCCTAACTTTGAGCGCCTATAACTTCTTCATTAAAAGTCCAAATCATGCAAGATTTGCACCTAAACCATACCCAAAAACCTAAACCTGATGATCCTAGCCTCTGATGTTCGACTCCCCCCGAAAAACAAACCCTAACTCCTAATAAACCCTCGGGCAGCCTCCTTGAAGCCCATTGGGCATGATTTTTGGCCAATTAGAATAGAGATTTCTATCATCCACCTCTATTCATCCACATGGATGGCCAAACTACCCTTTTTACACTAAAAACCCTTTTCTAACCCTTCTTCTTATAAGATTTACATACTTGGTGCTTTAAGCACCAAATAAAAGAAGTAAATAAGATCTTAAGGATCACCAATGTCTAACATAGGTGACTTAAGATATATACAAGTTATTATCCATATAAAATTAACTTCAAAAGTCACTACTAAAAGAAAATAAGGTTGTATAAACCTTAATAATAATCCTTTTAATAGATCCTTTCTAAACTAGCAACCTAATCACATCCTATAACCAATAAAATCCACTAATATGACTTTCATTTAGTTAAGTAGTAAATTGTACATCAAATATACATGTACAATTTTTTTACATAAGTAAACCAAACCACAAACGGATACAATAGAGAATTTGGATTTAGCTCAATTGTTACCTATTACCTTGATATTGAGAATGACTGACCATAGTCATGTAAAACCTATGGATATTTTTTATAATATTGATACTATTATTTTTAAAATCATATATAAGATTGATTATATTATTTTTTAATTATAGAGTTTCACATTATCATATCCAATTTTATTGAATCGGCCATGGCTATATTAAGCCAAAGTTAGAAATGATTGGGGCTATGGAACATTGATTATTGAGAAGGATAGAGACAAGATTGTTTTACAAATGTACTTAGTTCAATATCATAGAAAATCTCAAATTTTGAATTCAGAGGCAACATTTGACGATGAGGGTCAATCTAATGTGGAGTATGATGAAGTTACCAATACAATGCAAGTTGGTGATGACCCAATTCACATACAAAAGCAAGGCATATTATACCAATATGAAAGACCCGGAGAATATTTAGTATATCTAGAGGATACAATAAACTTTGATCATGCTATTACCAATTGGATGAATAATTCCACAATTAATAAAATCAATGTATTGGAACTAGAATTGAATAGTTCCAATTTATTGAATTATATGAAAGATTTAGAGCAAGAGAAGAAAATCAAATCAAAGATTGTTGTAAAACTTGTGTGCCAATCCATTATCTTAGGCATCAATAAAATATTGCAGATTATCAAAGTATACACTAGTATTACGGATATAGAGCTAAAAAATTGGAAAGATTTCTTCCTAAGTCATAAATCTGCTTTTGTTTGCTTATATGCAGATTTAAAAGGTATTCCTATACAAGTTTGTGAGCATTGAATTACTTTGGAAGAAGATGCTATATTAATTCATTAAAGACAATACCGGCTCAATCCAAAATATTTGCTTATAATAAAAGAGGAATTGGACAAATTTCTTGGTGTAGGTTTTATTTATCTAGTCTCATATAGTAAATGGATTTTATTAATTATGATGGTGCTAAAGAAGAATGAAAAAATTTGAATCTGTCAAGATTTTTATAAATTAAATGCAGCTACCAAGAAGGATTATTTTTCTTTACCTTTTACAAATAATATATTAGACGCAGTAGCCGAGTATAAATATTATTCTTCTTTGGATGGATTTTTGAGTTACAATCAAATTAAAATTGTGGTAAAAGACCAGTTAAAGATTCTTTTTACTACGGATTGAGGCATATTTATTTATAAAGTGATGCCATTTGGATTATGTAATGCCTCAGCCACATTTCAAAGGGTGATAATGCAAATATTTTAGGATTATTTATGATTGTTGATGGAAATAATTTTAGATGATTTTTACACATTTAATACAATAATTGATCATTTGAAATGTCTTGGTAAATATTTGGATCAATGTGATAAGTATGGGATATCTTTGAATTCTTAATAATATTAATTTGGCATATCATTGAGAAAGCTTTTGGGACACATTATTTCCATGGCTGATATTGCTACTGATTCAGATAAAGTTATTCATATATTGGCCTTATTAAAGCCAAAAATAGTATCAAGTATTTATGATTTTATAGGCCATGGTAGCTATTATTAATAATTTATTGATTCATTTGCAGTCATATATCATTCTTTAACTAATCTCTTAAAGAAACCACCATTTGATAGATCTAGTCCAATTTAGACTAAGGAATGTACACTTGCATTTGACGAATTTAAACAAAAATTGATATTTGCACCAATATTTGTTGCACCTTGTTAAACAAAACTATTTCATGTTTATGTTGATGCATCCAATACTTCTATTGGATCCATGTTAAGTCAGATAGATGAAAAAAATTTAGATCATCTAATATATTATGTTAATCAATAATTTATTATTGTGGAATAAAATTACATTACAACTGAATGGAAAGCCTTGAGCATGATCTATTTTGTACAAAAAAATTGGCATTATTTGCTTAGTTACCTATATGTATTTCATATCAATGACAATACTCTTAAATATATGGTTAATAAACCTCAATTGAATGGATGCATTACTCGATGGGTGTTATTCCTTCAAGAATTTAATTTTACTATTAATGTTTGATTAAGAAAGAAATATGCCAATGCGGACCATTTATCCCGTTTAACCGATATATTGGACAATGAACCTATAAATGATATACTTTGTGATGTGGAATTATTTGTCTTTGATGTGATTATATCCAAATATAATAAATTGATTTAATATCTCATTTTTCAAACATTTCTACCTACATTTAGTGAAAAACTTAAAAAATATGTGATATTAAAAAATACGCCATATATAATGATTGAGGATGCCTTGTATAAACAAGGGCGGGATGAAATTTTATGCCATTATATCTTTCAAAGTGAAGTGTATATTATATTGGCATACTGCCAATTAGATAGTTGTGGTGGATATTTTGCCAGTGAAAGTATTGCTTGCAAAGCTTTAATGGCTGGATATTGGTAGCCAACAATGTTTTTAGATGCAAACCAATATGTTTGACATTGTGATCCTTGTCAATGAATTAGTCAACCTATTGGAACTTTTGCTATGTTGTTAATACCAATTTTAGCTTAAACACTATTTAAAAAATGGAATATTGATTTTATAGGACCAATTGCACTAGCCTCACAAAATGGAAAAAAAAGATATATTTTGGTAGTGATTGATTATGTAATAATATGGGATAAGGCGGTGGCAACAAAAATTGATAATGCTAATGTAGTAGTGATATTTTTATATGAAAACATTATCACTTGCTTTGGCTGTCCCAAAAAATTAATTAGTGATTGAAGAATCCATTTCATTAATTCTATGATTGCAGCGTTGATGGATAAATATGAGATCAAACATCAAAAAACAACCCCATATCATCCTTAGGCCAATGGACAGATTAAAAAGACTAACAATATTATATACAAAGTTTTTATTAAGATCGTGTCTGGTGGAGGAACAGATTAGGATACAAAATTGTTTGCAGCTTTGTAGGCATATCATATTATGTATAAAGTGACTATTAATTCCACACCATTCCAATTAGTGTACGGGCAAGAGACAATATTACCAATTGAATTGGAAGTTCAAAGTTTAAAAATTATATTTGATAAATGTCTTAATGACAAGGAATTCTTTCAATATTGATTAGCACAATCGAAAAAATTTGATGAAGTTAGGGTTATGGCTATTTTGACTATAAAAGTTACTCAGCATTGTTGTAAGAATTATTATGATAGTAAATTACTTCCTAAATCTTTTTTGCCTAATGATCTAGTGCTTCTTTACAATAGCCGATTTACAATTTTTTGAAAAAATTTCAAGTTTGTTGGAATGGATTATATCGTAAAGTGGAAGGTTTTCCTAATGGTTTAATTCAATTAGAAGATTTTATGGATACTCAATTTATAACACAAATCAATAAAAACCAATTACAATTTTATTCTACGTATATCCAGGATAGGTTTCAAAAATGAAAAGGTAGAGGGCTTACTTGTTAAGGATAGGTTTCAAAAATGGAAAGGTAGAGGGCTTACTTGTTAAGAATAGATTGTCTATAATTGTAGGTATATATTAATTAGTAAAGATAGTTGATGGTTGATTTTGAGTCCTAATACCAATTAGTCAAGAAAATCAAAAATAAAGATATTGTAAACGGGATTAAAGATTGTTGATTCAAATCCTGAGTAAAAGATTAAGAGCAAGGTACTTAGTGGAAGTTTTCTTTAGCAATTCAAACATTGTTGTTTGGGATATATTTATTGAAGAGTAGAATTTATTTTAGTAAGTAAGAAAGTAGTGTTAGTATGAACAAGGGGTGAGAAGCAAGTATTCCACAATGTCAATGAAAAGAGTGAAGAGAGGTATGGACAGAGAGGAAAGTTGCCAAAATGTAAGAACTAAAAACAATTTGGAGTCGCTATCTGTAGTGGTTATCATCAATATGGAATCAATGAAGTTGGAAATCTGTTGGTTCTCAAAAAAAAAAAAAGATTTTAGAATTGCGTAGTTATATGCGTTTTTGCGAGAGTCAGATAACTTGCGACCAATTGATGTATAAATAGTGGCAGAGTATATAGCAAATTATGACCTAAAAGATAATTTGAGTGTAGTAAAGAGGAGCATTATTGGGATTGATGAGAATATCTTACAAAAGATATTGCATCTACCAATTAGTGAATTTGTGATAGATGTTGAAGTATCTAATGATTTCAGACCAGGAAGCTATTTCAAAGGTGGAATGTCATCATTTGAGAAGAATCAAGGCTGGAAGGTGGCGGAAGCACTTACATCAGAGCTTATAGAGTAGATGTGTTTTGTTCAGAAGCGTTTAGGCTTGAATTGAGATACCACATATATGTCTAAATGGTTATTATTTATTACAATAGGAATGCTTAAAGGCATGGTATTTAATTGAATAGCTTTTGTAACAACTAGAATCCATGTAGAGATGAGAGCGAAGCAGAAGACGGAAAAATTTGCATCTTTGCTCTGCTCCAATTATATGCACTCCATGATTGCATATACATTGAATCAAATACTACCAATAAAATATATATATATATATATCCTTTCCAGTGCCTCAATGATATGTTTGAAATTTAATGGTATTGACAGCTAGTCCAGAGATAGTAGCGCACAAAATTGAGGAATCAAGTAGATTGTTAGAACGGAAGGCTAAACCAATGATTACACCAGGGCGGGTTCCAATTTGTTTAGCAATTGAGGTGGCAGTTGAAATTCTAATTTTGATAAAAATCAACCAATTAGCATTTCCACAAGGTGGAATACTGAAAGGATTAAATTTCAAGGAAGTTATATTGGATCAGATTTTCTAATTGTAGCTCAGGATGAGTAAATTGGATGGGAAGGATAATTTAAGGCAATAATTAGAAGTGAGCAGAAAAGAAATATTGGAGCAAAGCCACAAAATTATGGAACAAGATCAAATTATCAAAGAAAAGGTGGAATCCAAGTTGCTATTGGAGCATAAATTAAGGGAGGAACAAAAAGCTTGGATAAAAAAAAAAGAACATACTCAACATATTCTGGAAGGCCAAAGACAAGAATTATTATAAAATTATAGGACATGAGATTTGGAACGGAAGGAGATAAAGTGTCAATTGAAAGTGGAATGAGAAAAGGCAGCATTATTAGAATACAAAAAGAAAAAATTAGATGATTAATATAGAATTGAAATAAAAGAATTACGGGCAAATTGGAACCTTGATAGTTGTAGTGACAAAATTGGAAAGTGATTTAGCCAGTATTAATCGGTCATAGATGTTTACTCTACCAATTTCAATAATTGATGAATTGGAAGAGAAGATGAGGCAACAACAGTATCATTTGGAAGTGAAAGATGTTAGGATTTTTCAATTGGAGGCTCAAGTTCATAAATTGGGAGCATATAATGAGGATTTATCAGCCCAATTGAAGAGAGAGCTATTGGAAGTATCGAAGGAGGACGAGGACTTATCATTGGAATCAGAATCAATAGAACCACCTATGGAGAATGTTGGGATTCATCAATCCAGCAAGTCAGAGGAATAAATATATGTATATATAATTTTTTGTAAGATTTTATCAAAGAAGTTTTTTTTTTATCAAGTTTGTGTTTGCAAGGACGATGCAAAGTTAGGAGCAGGGCTATGTAGAATGGATAGGATTTTTTTTATTTTATAATACATAATATGTAGGGTTAAAAAAAGCTAGTAAATTGATAAATGAATAATTTAGAAGGCAGAATGGATGATGTAGTTAGAAAAAGTAGTTAATATTGGAGAGATAAGCATAAATGGATTGAAAAAGAAATAAAGAGAGCTAGATTGTGATAGTTATAAGCTAGGGTAAGCTTGGTGCTACCTCTTATTTTT
Organism: Physcomitrellopsis africana; assembly: GCA_036785485.1. NCBI lineage: Eukaryota > Viridiplantae > Streptophyta > Bryopsida > Funariales > Funariaceae > Physcomitrellopsis > Physcomitrellopsis africana. The sequence goes on along the minus strand of JAWRVF010000059.1, from coordinate 27,503 downwards.
CTTTGTAAAAGAAAGATAATGGATTTTGAATAATATGAAGTGAAATTCTATAATGAAGGAGAGATTTGATTTATATATTATCAAATGAGAAATTGAATTTATTATATACTAAATTATAAGAGAAGAATTAAAAAGTCAATAATTGAAGATGTTTATGAAGTATGGATATATATGAGAGAATTATAATACATTGAGTATTGAAAATTGAGAGTGATCCACAGGAAGAGGTCTGTGGAGTCTGGGATTGTGTGGAGCAAACTACTAGAAATGATAGTTAATTTTGAAAAATTCTAGTATTTAGATTATGGAATGATTATATATCATCTTTTAAGATAGTAAGGTATTACATATCATTGTTATAAATTAAGAGAAGAAAAGAGACAATGAATGCATAAGATGGAATTATCAATTGTAACATTTTATTTGATAGAAGAAGAATTGATAGAATATGGAAGGCATTGTTGCAGTCTTAGGTGTTTTTAGCGGATCAGAAGACAATTAATTGTGTGATCTTAATATGAAAACTCATGCGGATAGTCTTTTCCCGTATTTGAATTCTCATTTACAGGTTTATTTTAGGTAGTATTAGAAGATTAAGTAAAATAATAATTACATATAATAATAAAAATTTATATATATCATAAAAAGAGAATATAAATTTATAATAGTTTCAATTTAAGTTTTTTAAAATAGGATTTTTTTTTATAAAAATATATATATATATATATATATATATATATATATATATATATATATATATATATTTTAAACTTTTATTCCTATTCATTAAATAAATTAGATTTGATTAGTTGCAAAATATTGAAGCTTCCATCTTTTGAATAAAATTTTAATTAGTTTTTAAAACTAATAATATCTTTATTATTTTAAATAAATTTATTTAATTATAATTTTAATTAGTTTTTAAAACTAATAATATCTTTATTATTTTAAATAAATTTATTTAATTATAATTTTAATTTTTTTGATAAAATATTAAAATTTATAAATATATAATATCAAATTTTATTAAATATTTTACTATCATTTATTTGGTATAATTATTTAGTTAATTATTTTAATTATTCATCCATTTATTAATAAAATATCTTTAATTTTAAATATTTTTATATATTTAAATAGATTTTATTGATTTACTAATTTATTTTTATTTTAAATTTTATTTGTTTATAAAAAAAAGATGCTTATAAGTACATTAAATATTTGTAATAAATGCTGAATATAGATTATGTTTTATCAAATGAATAAGTATTATTCTCTACTTCAATGTACAACTACAACTAACTTGTACTTTGATTTAGAATAAGATATAGTCTTATAATCTATTGATGTACCAATACATAAGAAAAAAATAATATATACACAATTCATAAAAAATTAAAAGTAAATATATATATATATATATATATATATATATATTCCTATAATTTATTTAATTATAAATATTTGAAATCCAATTTTATTATATTTAGGACTTATTAACTATTTTAATCTAAGCTAAAATTATTCCTTGCTCTAAAATTTTATAAATATTTAGCATTTATAAAATTTTATTATAATGCTCATCAAATTGACAACTAATTTGTAGCACTAATTTAGTAATAATAGTATTATATATATACATATACATATATATATATATATATATATATATATATATATAAATTATTGACATCATATGCATATAAAACTCATCTTTTAAGTTAAATTAATTTTTTTTTTAAAAATCCACTAATTTCAAGGAGAAAAGAAATCTATTTTATAAACCTATGTGGATATTTGGAATAAAAAATATTAATAAAAATAAAGCAATGTACATCAAAAAAAAGTTATTGCAAAAGTTGGTAATTTTTATTTGGGATGAAAAATAAAGCACTAACTCTCATTTTCAAATTCTTCATTCTCAGATTTAATGAAGTTCAAAAGAGACAATGTTTGTAATACTTCAGTTAAGAAACCATAGAAGGTAAATTTTAGATTTCTATTACAACTTATTATTATTATATTACTTAATGCTACTGTTATTAGGGGCGCATGAAAATATTAGTACCATGAAAATTAAGGTTGAATGTCAATTTTCAAGAACATTCCCGTAAAAATAAATCATTCTAGTGAAATACCATGGATTGACAATTTAAACCAAAGATTTGGAGGAATGAAATGGATGAAACGTAACGAAACGCCAGTTCTCGTGGGTTGGTTGGCAGTCCGGAGCCTTTAACCGTGAGAAGAACGGTGAACTCGGGGAGAAGGGCTTCCGCGGGCATGAGTACCCGCGTCCCATGTTGCGGCAGTCAGGACCCAAGCTTCACCCTAGAATGAGCTCTTTCTGCTGTGTCTCGTGAGAAGATCCAAGCTCTGCTCAGCTTCACTCCCACCCCCGGGTCATCAACTGCCTTCCAAGGTGCGTGTGCTGTGTGCGAATGCCTTGACACTGGTGGAGGTGCTACTGCTCCGTTTTTATTTTTCTTTCATTAGGAGTTTGGAGTTCTGGGGTTTGGGAGGTTGTTGCATTTTAGGGTTTGTGTGGGCATGGGTAAGTTTGGGGGTTGGGTGGATATTGAGGCTTGAACTGTCGCCTTCGAGGTCTTGAAGCTCTGGTCTTAGTTGTGATGTATAGAGGAGGGTAATGGCGCTTTCAATTTCATTCCGTTTCTGTGAAGTCTCTTTTTGTTTTTGTATGGAAGGTGCAGATTAAATCCACGGGGAGTTTAGCGAGTATAAGAACATTGGAATTTGTCTTGGGGTGTATCCCTGCGTTTTGGAATTGGTAGTGGAGCTGCTATGGGCCGCAATTCTGTCACCGTTTCTTTATAGCTCTTTTTGTTTTGTTTTTTGTTTTTTTTGTTTTTTTCGAGGAGGTTAACGAGGGATATTATCTTCCTGAGTTAATTGATCTGGTTTTCGTCCATTGAGCTACGAGCTCTTTGTGTGCTTCAACTTCTAGGTGAAAATCTCCTTGCTTCTTTGGGGCAGTCCTTTCATCGTTCCTTCACTGCTGAATGTTAAACTGCTACGAGCGCGTTTTTATGGGGTTTTGTTTGTCCAAAATACTCATCACCTTCCGAAGCCATGATAAAGCATGTCTACTTAGAAGCGGTTGACGTCGATTTAGAGGGAACTCATGAAGAAAACTTGTTAGCAAAGTATTAGTATATGGCGTTGAATTACTGCGAACGAATGGCATATCAGATGAACAGGGAGAAGCTGATGAAGATGGCCAGTGCGGTTCGCACTGGTGGAAAGGGCAGTGTCAGGAGGTTAGTAATGACTATGCCCTTCGGTATGACCCGGTGCATGAAATCCTTGTGCTTAGGTGTGCATTTTTTATTTACATCTAAGAACCGCGCTTAGTCTTGACTCAGATTAGTTTACAGCTCGAGGATTCTTCTGCTTCCTTGTACTGCTTTGTGAGGCTCTGGAAGCTTTCCAAGTCTCATGTGCCCTATGTGGTCTACCCTTGTCAATTTCAATTGGCTGAACAGGAAGAAGAAAGCTGTACACAAGACCACCACCACTGACGACAAGAGGTTGCAGAGCACCTTGAAGCGACTCGGAGTAAACTCCATTCCCGGAATTGAAGAGGTTAACATCTTCCAGGATGTATCCGTCATCCATTTCGTTAACCCCAAAGGTATGCATTCCCTTGAAATTCGACTGGTTTTTGTGACCTAGGGAGAGAATACAAAAGTTCACTTCAGATATACATCCTTACACCAGACATTCGAATGTGCTTGTCAACCCCCCCAACTGATATGTGTGCAGTACAAGCCTCCATTGCTGCCAACACGTGGGTGGTGAGTGGATCTTCTCAGACGAAGAAGCTTCAAGATATCTTGCCCAGTATTATCAATCAGCTAGGACCTGAAAACTTTGCGAACTTGGCGCAACTGAAGAAGCTTGCTGAGCAGTTCCAGAAAAAGGATAATCTCGGAGGAATTGCAGAGGAGGAAGACGATGATGTGCCGGAGTTAGTAGAAGGAGAGACTTTCGAGGAAGCTGCCAAGTAGGAACTAGGTAACGAAGGCTATTGCAGATCCCCTGCAAGTTCTTTGTAGGTGCCATTGCAGCTTTCTGGCGCAAGCTACACAGTTTTAAAATGCGTATCAATGAAGTGCAATGCATGGATCCCCAGCTCAACTTCTGGTCTTTCCTAAAGCTAATGAAACTAGTGTGCTCATGAGTAATACGTTTCGTCTGAAGCTTTTGCTTGAAAAATATGCCCAACGTACTGTGTGGTTCGTCTTAATGAAGTTTGCATTTATCACAGTACCCTTCGCCATACCTATGTCCTTTTGCTGTACTACTTCCTGAAGCTCTTTTCGAGACTAGAAGCTTAGTACTTAATCGTTGCTTTCTGATTTGTATTTCTTTTGCACTGCTATTCAAGCCTTCAAGTTGACGCCTAGGGTGTCGGCAGATATCTTGGCTCAACACCACCTTCAAGTTTCTGCAGTCTCTTCTTGGATTGTCCACAAGTGGTGTGCCGCTTAATTTCTTTCAACTATGGGTGAGAAATGTAAATTGCAGAATTTAGTATTAGTTGGTAGAGAGGCTTTGTGAAGACCTTGTTGAGTCTGGTAATGAACAAAGAAGTGTTGCATGTTCAGATTAGAAGCATAGTTAGTACGTCTGCAGGTTCAACAAGCACTAATTCCAAGGGATAGCATACTTCCATGACATCGAAAACCACCTGGAAAATCAATGAGGTGATCCCAGAAGTTGGTGGCTGTACGTGATAATTTTGACACAGCTTAAAATGGAGAAGTTGGTTTCAAGGTGTGTGTAGAAGCCTATTTACTCGTACCCTTATTCAAAGTAGGTTGATAAGAGTTGAGCAGTTGTAGTTACTAAGAATGAGTCTTTGCCTACCTTGGCTCAACTGAAATTGAGAGAATGTGTGGATGTATACATATATATTTCACTTTTTATGTGTAGCGACTATCTAGAACACCACATAATCTTGTGAGCACAGTTAAACTACTTGGGTCAGTTTCTAACTGTGGTGAACACTAACAAATAATTTTCTTACCACATTCATTCTACGGCAGCATGCGATTATCTATCAGGCACACATTTTCACTTATTCTGTAAATTAACATTGCAATGGCATAACAGCTGCATTTTTTTTTTCATGTGTATCATTGAAATTCTGTAAAGAAAACTCAAGACATTTTTGTATAATTTTTTGTGTTTGATAATATATAAGTGCAACAGTTCTGTATGAAACTGTGTTGAATTTGACAACTTCCGTTTATAAAAAAACAAATTTTCAATGCCCATTTTGTTAACTTCGAAATTGATTTTTCTAGCTCAACTTGTTTGGTTTTGTGATGGTTTCTTTGAATATTTTGTAAATTTATTTCAATTTAAAATGTAATATCATTAATAATAATTGTTACGTGGTAAATCTATGATTGTATTCTAAAGATTTTAATAATATTCATTTGCATAATGAGTTTCCTTTTAATGTTTATTTTTATTTATGTGATAAGGGATATTTTTACAGCATTTTAAACAATACCAAATTGTAATTTGACAATAATAGTAGTAATAAACATGATACTTTTTTAAAACTAAGTGATACAAAAACTGTAGATGAAACTACATAAGTATCTATTTTAAAAAATTATAATTTTGATTTTATATTATTAAATGTGTACAGATCATTATTCAAATAAGAAACCAAATTAAAATAATATTTGTTTTTAAAACCATCTTACTTTTGGTATTTTATGACCAAAATTAACTTTGTAAAATATTAAAAATTACAAATCATACTAGAGTTTTTTTAGAACATACAATATTTTTAGAAATTTGAAACTCTCTTGACTGAAATTTTTTCTTAAAAATCATGAATTCAATACATTCTTGAGGCCTAAAGATGGCACACATGTTTTTATTTAAATTGTGAATCTACCTTAAAAATATACATAACCAAAAGTGTGGGAAGTAATCTTTATTCAAGTAATCTTTAACTTTATTGTGATAACAAGCTTTATATCCATATTCTGCCTGCCTCCCGAACAATCTTTCGAAATTGCAAAGTTTCCTAGAAGGCATCTCGCATTCGGCCATGGATAGTGAGGAGTTACACATTCCCTGCATTGTTGCAGGAAACCTGGTCAGATTTTAGCTCTGTTTTCCGACAGTAAGATTTCGAGAAATCTCAAGATTGCAATAAGCTCGTTCAATAATGTGTGTCGTATTCGAGATTGGTGTCCAGTTTAGGAATGTTGGTTTGTATTCGCACTTTCCTTGAGTGGAGATGCATTGTTGCGGTTTCAATGCTTTTGAAAGAAGTTGCATGCGGTGGTGGACGACATTAAGTGCTACTTAATTTTCGACTTCAAGAACATATCATAAGGTTTAAGAGTTTCTTTTAATAGAACCTTAGAATGTGCCAAATTCATATTCCTCATCTCTCAGAAATAATGCACGGAAACTTAAAAGTTATTGTGAATTTCGATGTGACTCTTGTTTTAATAGTGTAGAGACAATTACTGTTACTCTTATTTCTTTACATGCGCACAAGTAAATGTATATATATATATATATATATATATATACACATGTGTGTGTGTGTGTGTATTTGTATATACAGATAGGTAGTATGGGAAACAATTTGTATAAGTAGGCTATGCTTATATTTCTTACCAACCCCGCCCATTGAAACGAGGGGTCGCGGTGTTCAATGCAGCTGTGACTTGGGTAAGTTGAGTCGTGATTCCGAGTACCCGACCCGGTGAATCGACGGTCGTCTTCCTCCTTTGACAGAACTAATGCATGTCTGCTCATAGTTGTCAGAGCTTGGTTAGGGGCTCCAGTGGGGCTTTGACTTTAGCGATTGCGAGTTCGCGTTGGTTTGCTGATTCTTGCGTTGGCCGCATCTGATGGAGTGAGTTCCCAGCGGTGGGAATCCGTTGAGGGAAGAATTGGAGAATTTGGTGGATGTTACAGGGTTTCCTGCGGGTTCTGGAGTGCAGCTACGAGGTAAGATGGGGGAATTTGTGGATCTTTTGGTGGAGGTGGCTGATGTTTGTTCTGAATGTGTCTAGTGATTCTATTCTTAGGTTTTGCTAGAGGTTTTTCGAGGTTTTAGGTGTTTTTAAGGATTGTGTGAATGTAATGACGTGGTGTGCAAGTCGGTAGGGTTATGTCGCAAACTTCCTGTTCGGGGGTAGGCATTGTATTGAAGATCGTTCGTGCGAAATGACGTTTTTTCTGCTGTCTTCTAAGGGTGCGTTTTTGCGTTTGCTTCAAGTTTATGAACGAATAAAATTGCATCCTCTGTTCTCCGAGGGACCAGGATCTTACTGCAATTAGCTCTCATCAAGTTTCAAGAGGCATTGCGAGTTTCAATTTTGACCTGGAAGACATAAGTTGTATAACATGTGGCGATTGATTTCAGCATTTTAGCTTCAGTATTTTGAATTGTTGACAAATATGTGAATACAGGGAGTTCCAGACAAATTGCGGCGTACATGCTTGATTTTTGACGTGGATACATAAAAATTCTGCATCGAGGGAACGAGCTGGATCCTTCTCTGGGGGGAGAGGCCCCCAATCCTCTAGTTGCTCGCAGGTTTGTTTCGCCCAGCAATATGGGCATGGATGACGATCATAGAATGGACGTGGAAAATGCTTTGCTGGGGCCATATCAGAAGGATTCGAAGACTTTCTCGTCGTTGAAATACAAGCCTTTCTGGGTATGGCCTTCTATAATCCTATGACGCGTAGTATTTTTACATAGAATCTTTTATTCATAATCTTTAAATTTCATTAGACAAACGCATCACACGTTATTATGCGCTGGAAACTGTCGACATTCTTTGATATTCGCTGATATTCTTTCGACATCTCTAATCAATCTTTACTGTAGTCCCACTGCTCTTGTTTTCGACTATGTATGTTATGTTCACTAACCAGCGAAGGAACTGGCAGCTAATCTTTTGAAATAGTATCGAACAATAATGTGTCATCTGAGTAGAAAAGTTGGTTACTCCATATTAGGCTTGTTATGTTATCGTCTGTTAACCACTTCACATGCAAGGGCCGAGCAAAGAGTGTTTTGCTCATCACGTTCATGTTCTTGCTCTCATTAGATTTTAGCATATCTGATTTCTGTGTATCTTGTCTTTATGTTGTACCATGGAGACTATCTAACTGAAGTGTGTACAAATTTTTCTCTCGATCGCAGCTTGTACAGACGGCCCTCAGACTGGATAAACGCGTATACTACCTCCTTGCATTATTTACTGTGTTGTCCTTGTTTTACATTGGATCAAGAAGCTCTCCGATCATCTTGTTCGTTTTTATAGTATGCACGGGTAGCTTGGCATACGCAGTTTACCTCGCAAGTTGGGTACTCGCAAAGGACGAGGGCCCTCCTGAAATGAGCGAGGTACATAATCAACCTTGTTACTTTCTAGCTACAGCAATTGTGAGTGCTTGTGTAAATATGTCATCAGCATAGCTTAGTTCAATAACAGAACAGTACTTGTGTGAATAAAAATAGCGATGAATATTTGTTTACAGGAGTCTGTACATGTTTTAGCAGTTTTTAGGTGGGAGCGAGATTCTGTAGGGTTGGACATCTTTGTTCTTTCTCGGTCCGCTCTTCCACGGATTCTATGATATTAGCTGGAACCGTCAACATGTATTTGGTCGCTGGTGGTACTAAGAAATGATGATTTATGCAGATATCTGATGCAATCCGAGATGGAGCAGAGGGTTTCTTTCGCACACAGTATGGATCAATATCCAGGATGGCAGGAGTTTTGGCCTTTGTTATCTTTGGTATCTACATGTTCCGCAAGTCTACACCAGAGCAAGATGCTGCTGGACTTGAGAAGTGAGCAGTCGTTCCTTAAGGATCAGAATATGAACTTGAATTATGCGAATATGGGGTATTTGAAGTGCAGGAAGATTAATTATGTACATGAATGACTCATTTGAGGTTATTTGTGGTAGTAGAATCAATTACTGCAACAGTCATCGATGGTGGTCTTTTTTGCAGGTTTTTCTGTAATGATTTCTGATTGCTACTGATGCTCTGATTCTTTCAGGTCAACGTTGGCTTTTATTACGGTTCTATCATTCTTTTTAGGAGCTCTTTGTTCGGGTATTGCTGGCTACATTGGTATGTGGGTGTCGGTACGAGCAAATGTGCGTGTGTCCAGTGCTGCTCGGCGCTCTGCACGGGAGGCTTTACTGGTTCGTGTTTCTTATACAGTTTTTCTTGAGCGTTAGGTTGGCGAAGTTTGTGTAGGTGTATTTAGTGGACTGTCGAATATAATATATGAGCCTTGACATGCTCCTATGGTAGTTTGAAATTGTGAATTGCTGAACTATAGTTGTAGATCATCGCGATGACAAGAGATTAGGAATAGTTGCACCTCGTAAACCTGAATTTCTCTATAATGAATCTTGTGGATCTGGAACAAGAGAATTGAGGTGTCTGATACAAGACAACATGAAAAGCAGGCACGGCTCGTGAAGTTGCCAGTAAATTCTGAATTTTTCATTAAATTGTAAGTCAAAATACATTGTCACCTTGGGTTTTCTTCTTGTGAACATCAGCTGTGAACTGAAGGGATGCTGTTTGAAGGCTACATAATATGTGTTTATCGTGCCATTGGCAGGTGGCCGTGCGTGCGGGAGGCTTTTCTGCTCTTATTGTAATTGGCATGACTGTAATGGGGGTGGCAGTGCTCTTTGCATCCTTCTATGTCTTTCTTGGAGTTGACACTGTTAATAACATGAAGATGACTGAATGTAAATTATCTTTCTTTCCTGTCCAACTCTTCGAACTTAATTTACGTGTTCCAGGTTGTTGAGTGAATTTGGTCAGCTTCTCATGACAAGCTGTTGATGATTTGTTAATCTATATATTAACGTCGTTCTGTCTTGTTTCAGTGCCTCTACTGTTGGTTGGTTATGGGTTTGGTGCTTCATTTGTTGCATTATTTGCACAACTAGGAGGAGGGATATATACAAAAGCTGCAGATGTAGGTGCAGATCTGGTGGGAAAAGTTGAGCAAGGGATCCCTGAAGATGATGCCAGGAATCCTGCCGTAATCGCTGATCTGGTATGCTCAAATTAATGTTACTCTGTATTTGTAGTTGTCTAATTATGATTATTAGACTGAAGTCAGTTGTAGTGTGTTGGACACAAGTAGAGTTTATTCACATTTGAGTACCTCTATTGGTCTTCCAGTTGCTGATGATTGTACATCGAAGTAGGTTGGTGACAACGTGGGAGACTGTGCTGCCCGTGGCGCCGATTTATTTGAAAGTATTGCAGCTGAAATTATCAGTGCCATGATTCTTGGTGGTACAATGGCCAAACGCTGCAAACTAGAAGGTCAGTTTCTTCATTATTTATGCCTCAGCGTGAATCACATCAATTTTTTTTCTGCCTCGTGTGATCGAGATATGTAGAGGTCCATGCACAACTAATATTCATTTGATTGATTTTGTTGCAGATCCATCTGGGTTTATCCTCTTTCCCCTGGTTGTGCATTCGTTTGATTTGGTTGTATCTGCTATCGGGATTGCTTCAATAAAAGGCACTCGAGACCCAAGCTCGAAGTCAATTCTTGAAGATCCCATGATAATTTTACAGAAGGGTTACTCTGTGACGCTCTTCTTGGCTGTGCTAGCTTTCGGTGGAGTAAGTATTTGGAGAGTGTCAGACTTGTATTGTATAAATTTGTGGTTGTTTATTATGCTTATTAAGCTTCTTGTCATAGCATTGAAACCAACTGAATCTAACATTTAAAACTCAGCACAGTAGACTTTTGAAGGATGTTTCTGACTGCTACATTTTTAGGCTAAGTGTATTCGATGTTACAATAACATCACCTTGGGATGATATGTTAACCTTTTTCTGATTTTCAACTCTTATATCCCTTGCAGTCAACAAGATGGCTTCTATACACTGAACAGGCGCCTTCGGCTTGGTTTCATTTTGCTCTTTGTGGGCTGGTTGGTATTATTACTGCATACGCTTTTGTTTGGATCTCTCAGTACTATACTGACTACAAGTATGATCCAGTTCGTCAGGTGGCCCTATCGAGTACAACAGGTCATGGAACCAATGTAATTGCAGGTTATCTTTCTTCAAGCGCATTTAAGTCTTTTTTTTGGTGCTGTATTCAAGGAATTCTTTTTCCGGGATGGCTTGCTGCAAGAATGAAATGTTTCGTGCAATGGACTTTGGGCATCAATTTAGCAACAGTAAATCCTCTATCTAGTGTGATAAGAAACTGAGACACTGGGTTGTTGGCTTACAGCTGCTCTGGATGGTAACACTGATTCATTAATAATCGTCGCTCTGAAGAACAGTTGACAATTAGTAGTGGAGCCGTAAAACGATGTTTGATCAAGCTGTTTGGTTTTGGGAGCAGGTGTGGGGCTTGGTCTTGAATCAACAGCAATGCCAGTTCTCGTGATTAGTGTATCTATTGTTATCACTTACTGGCTTGGAAAAACCTCCGGGCTTCAGGACAGTCGGGGAATGCCAACTGGAGGGCTCTTTGGAACAGCTGTAGCAACTATGGGCATGCTCAGTACCGCTGGTTACGTGTTGACAATGGACATGTTTGGACCCATTGCTGACAATGCTGGAGGTATTGTTGAAATGAGTCAACAGGTGAGGGCGTTCATGATTTTTTTCTATATAGATTATCATGTTCTTTGGTGTAATGACCTCGTTGAACTTTTGTATTTGGGTGTTGGCTTCGTTGATTTCCTTTTAACGTAATGGTTGCAGCCACATAATGTTCGAGAAATCACCGACTTGCTGGACGCCGTTGGCAACACCACTAAAGCAACAACCAAGGGTTTTGCCATTGGCTCAGCTGCATTAGCTTCCTTTCTTCTCTTCAGTGCTTACATGGATGAAGTGTCTTCATTCTCTGGCGTTCCTTTCACCACGGTATGACATCTTCATGTTCCTTTAATTATTGTTCAATTATTCTACTATCTTGGAAACAATTGTTCTCAAGGTCCAATTTTCAAAGAAGGATGCAGGGTTTGCATGGAATATTGTCTTGTGAAAATTAAAATCCTATTTAAAATTCATTTTTATGTGTGAACTCAGGTGGATATCGCAATCCCCGAAGTGTTTGTAGGAGGCTTGCTGGGGTCCATGCTCATTTATTTGTTCAGTGCCTGGGCATGTGCTGCTGTGGGCCGAACCGCTCAGGAGGTTGTCAGCGAAGTCCGAAGGCAGTTTGCTGAACGGCCTGGTATCATGGTGAGTATTTTTTTGAGAATAGATGCTTCATGAAGTATTCACGATTTGGAATGCTTAGGAAATTCAAGATTTAGCTAACTACTACATCTGATTTGGAGCTTTTGTGGATGCTTAGTTTTGATAAAAATCTTGGTGCGAATTGCAGACATACCAAGAGAAACCCGATTATGGTCGATGTGTGTCCATCGTTGCGTCTGCATCTCTTCGTGAGATGATAAAACCAGGAGCTCTGGCGGTCATCTCTCCTGTTGCTATTGGTAATGGACTCTTCTGATGTTGAGGAGTTGTTTCTGAACTTTAATGGTTAATAATGCTAGCCTAATTAGTATGATTCTCGTCATTTATAACGTCTCTCACTGGTGGTTCTGGGTTGTCCCTGGTTTCCCGTGTCATTGAATTCACTTGTTCTCTATCTTGATCATCTTGTATTATGACTGATGGACTGCTGTTTGATGATTTGATGCCAATCCTGACCAGAAATTATAAAATTACGATTGTACAGGTATTTTATTTAGGCTTGTTGGGCAAGCTACGTATCAACCGCTGCTAGGAGCCAAGGCTGTGGCTGGCATGCTCATGTTTGCCACGGTCTCTGGTATTTTAATGGCTCTCTTCCTCAATACCGCAGGAGGAGCTTGGGACAACGCTAAGAAATATATTGAAAGCGGTGCTTATGGAGGGAAGGGTAGCGATGCTCACAAAGCAGCAGTTACTGGTGATACGTAAGTAAACAATTCGTCTGTATAATTTTCCCTAAATGTTTCACTGACCTGGTGTTGATATATCATTTAAAATGTTAATTTAGAAGCTTGACTGTATATCTTGTTTTTCAAACATCAAAAATGTCCAAACTTGGTGCTCGCTGCTTGTTTCTGTTCAACGCAAGAGCTGATCACAGGCATATGATTAATTGCAGGGTCGGAGATCCTTTTAAGGATACTGCTGGTCCTTCTCTACACGTGCTCATTAAGATGCTTGCAACTATCACATTGGTCATGGCACCACTCTTTCTGGACAATTGAAGACCTACAGCAAGCAATTTTTATTCATGTTGATTTGGTAGAGGTTTACCTAGTCGATGCTGTATGCTTTATGTAGCATTGCAAGCCAATCAGTACACTCATTTGTGTAGGATCTGCAGAGTGCTCGTCCTCGTCAGACGCGACGAGATGGTCAATTTTACTGTTTTGATTGTGATGAAGACAATAATTCCCGCAGGTAGCATGACGCCTCAGGTTGTTGGTTATTGGTTGTTGGCTAAGATTCTTAAGGATAGTACTTCCATTAGCGAAGTATTGAACCTCTTCTTTTCTTTACTGTGAGTATTACGTTCCATTCACTAGATGGATAACAATCAGGGTTAATGTAGAGCTTTGGCAACCTATCAGCATATAGGGCTGGTCAGAAGAATTAGTCCTTTCCTAGTCCACGTTTTAGTTAACCCTTCAAGTGGCTGCTAGTATTAATACTATCAAATGACATGTCTTGCTCATGTATTCCATGCTTTATCTGCTTTTGAAGTTTATCCCCCACGTTATCATTCTTACGACCCTGGATTAGAAAGACTTTTGCTAAAGTGGTTTTCTCGATATCGTGACAAATAAATCTTCCTGAATTCGCATCACGTTCTTATGTTCTGTTTGAAACGCCACACGTCGTTCGCTCACAGGTCCAAGCAGAATTTAGAATCTGGAAATGGAACAGTTACGGAGTTCCGTTGGAAAGTACTAATGAAGATTGTAGCGTTGACCAGTCTTCGTTTTTCACAGAGGTTTGTTACGATATTCTTCATGCATTTAATGTGAATTGTGCGCGAGTAAGAGATGCTTTTGGTTCAGGTCTGGAGTACTTGCACAACGGATGTAGTCCAAACATCATACACCGTGATATCAAGAGTTGTAACATTCTTCTCACTAGTAATTATACGGCAAAGGTTGCTGACTTCGGTCTTTCTAAGATGCTCAGAGAAGCAGCATCTCAAGTCTCTACCCTGGTAAAGGGAACCATTGGTTATTTGGACCCAGAGTATGAAACTTAACTTCAAACATTAATTTTTTTTATCATTGACAAGTGTGAAGTTGCCGTGAAGGATAGAGTTATTGATCTCAAACAGTGAGGATTACAGGGCACCTAGCTTAGTTTGTGCTGCCTCGTTTGTCCACCAAATGCAATCATTCTGATATAGAACTGCTGTCTTTGTTTCATGGATACAGGTATACTACCACAAACGTTTTGACGGAAAAGAGCGATGTTTACAGTTTTGGTGTAGTGGTGTTGGAGATATTGTGTGCTCGAGCGCCAATAGACAACACCTTTGCCAACGAAAACGAAAGGAATATAGTTCATTGGGTACGAACCCACATGCCACCGTGGATTCATTTCCATGAGTTGTCTCACAATTGCAATGTCATAAATTCTTAATCGCAGTTCCGCCTGTACCATGCGTTCAACACCCCATTTACTAAAACAATTCTCAGCAATTGGAAGCTACTCCCTCTTTCTTTTTAATCTCCAGAGGCGTCGTTGGCGATATGCTAGATGTGCGAGTGAACCGCTGAGCTCCTCAGTTTCAGCTGATTGGTTTTTGATATCGTTCTGAATCGTCCTTGCGTGGATCTCCCATTCAGGCCCGAACCTGCCTTTTAACAGGAGACGTTGAGAGGATGCTAGATCCAGCTCTTTTAAGATACGCCCCAGACTTGGACGCTGTTTGAAGAGTTGCCGAAATGGCAATCATGTGCGTAGAGCCGAAAGGTAAGTACAGGCCAACTATGCAAAACGTGGTTCGAGATCTGCCTGAGGCTATTGAGTACTCCTTTGGATCCTCCACCAGCTCTGCAACTCAAATGGAATTGACCAGCATAGCCTAATGCCTTGGTCAAATTGCGTGGTTTGTAGAATGTGTGTGATCAGCAAAAAATTGTGCCTCTCCAAATGTCACTAAACTTGCTAATTATTGGCTTGTTACCAAGTTGAATTGCATTCTTGGAATGATGAGACAAATGGCACATGGAAAATATCAACAAATTTTGAGATTCTTCGGTAGTGAATAAACACTTATGGTTGTTTTCTTTGGTGCAATTCTTTTTTCTCCTTTGATTGTCTTGATTTAAATAAGTTGTGACATTGACATGTTCAATTGTCTATTAATTCCATCATTTCAAATTAATGCAAAGAAAATCCTTGTTTTTGTATATTTTATTCACTAGTTGAATTTTGGTTATGGTTAAAATGTTTTTTTATTACCTTGCATACAAATATGAATGTATCTTGGTAGAAGTAGAGATTGCCACAAAAAGTATTTAATATAAGTTTGGATATTATGTAATATTTATAATAATAATTATTTTTTACTTTATAGATTTAAAATTAGACTATATCAAAAATATATATTTTGATAATATTTTGGATTGCACAACAATTAAATAATAATTTAGAATAAAATTAATTATTATTCTATTTGATACAATTTTTTCTTCTATTTATTTGGTATCAATCAAATGTCATTGAATATTCAATGTCTTTTGTTATCTTATATATATTTTGTATCAATAAAATGTTATTGAATATCTTTATTAAGTTCAAATATATTCTTAAATTGATAAAAATTATTCAAAAGATAGTTAAAGAATTAGAACATAAATAACCATCTTCTATATTTGAATTTAATAAAGAAGACTATCAATTTATAGACAAAGAGGGGCCTTGGACTTCTAATATTTTTTCAAAACATCCAACAAATAATAAAATCTTCAACTATGCAAAATCTTATGATTTATGGTAAGATCTTTGTAGAGCTAGAACCAACATTTCTTTTGGATAATTAATTGAAGTAGTAGTACTCTTCAAAAAAGATCTAAAAGAAAGAATAACTATATGAAGAAAAATCCAAATTATAAAAAAAAATGTCTAAAGTTGAAGTTCAGGATTCAAAATAGAATCCTATAAAAGAAAAAAGAAAAAAAAATTGAGAATATAGACCTATTGAGATAGATGTGGAAATTATAGATAAAATAATTTTTAAGGTCATAGTAGATGATAGAAGTAGCATCACTATTATGCCTAAATCTATCATAAATAAGTTATTCATCATAATTTTTTTATTAGATTTTTACTTAATAAAAAGTAAAAAATAAAAAATAGATTTTTATATAAAAAATTATTTTATCTTTCAAATGATGCAAAGAATATGTGATTTTGAATTATTGTGAGTAAGTTATGAAGATTTAGAGATAAAAAGTAAAAAAGTAAAAAAAATAAAAAAAATAGATTTTATCTCAAAAGTAACTTGCTTAAGAAGTGAATGATTTGAGCCTCACCAAGGCTCACAAAGTAATTTGTAGGATGTCCTAGAGAGGCCACGAAGCCTTAGTCTTATCCTCCTATGTACATCTAAGGTGCTATAATCCATATGGGACATATGCACCACTCTTTCTACAAGTATTATTTTAGCTACTAGTTATTACAATTTTTATTAATAAAATATATTTTATTGTAATTTTGACTTCACCATGATGTTCAAAAATATCAAATTAGCCTTGTAACCTTGCCAGGCCTTCAAATCTTGCTCCAATTTTTTATAATTGCCTCCCAAATTGGTAAAATTATTTTTATAAAATACTTCAAAATTTATTCTAAAAATTCCTAAAAAATTCTAAAAAGATTCTTAAAAAATTCTAAAAATTATGATAATATTTTAAGATGCTAATCCCAATTAAAAACTATTTTATCCTACTTTGGTAATTTTTATAATAATAAAATTAATTTAAATCAACTAAAAAATTTATTTTTATATAAATCACTATAAAGTCATGAGGTTCTTTTTTATACTTCTTCTATCTATCAACTAATATTTATAAGATTTTAATAGATAATATATATTAATAGAAGACTAATTTAGATATTGATCTCAATAATTAAATATTAATTATCATAATAAGAAAAAAATACTTAAATCAACTAAAATAATTATTTCTAAGACTTATTAAAATTCCATTTTTATAATTTTTTTTTGTAACAAGACTCTTGCAATCTATAAGACCTTCTAAGACCTAATAAATTATTTAGATAATCAATTAGATTTTTTAATTTTATATTTTTAATATCTAAATAATTTTAAATTTTTATTTTTAACAAATCTACCAATTAAGATGGGTTAGTAGGACTCATAGTGCATCATATGGACAACTTTTAATATAAGTCGCTAGCATGTATAACATGTCCAAAATATGGTGAATTATGATTGTTACATAATTTCATCTTTGTTTTCTTTGAAGGTAATTGATGGATCTTTTCAACCAATAATAATATTTTATACTAGAATAAGAACACCACCTTATTATCTGATCATTGTTAAAACCTTCATAACTTCTTTCAAATAATACATTTAAAATATCATTTGGAATAGTTTATATTTTAAATAATATCACCAAAAATCAATTTTTTTTTAGGTTTATGATACCAAATGCATTATATCTTGCCATTTGTCTAAGAAAAAATATGTTATTCTTAAAGATCTTCATTTCAATTACGTTATTGTAAAAGTTGTGACAATCTAAGTGATTCTTCTAATAACTTTACAAATAATAATTCTTAAATTAAATCTAAAGGTTGTTGGTTCTCTGTCTTAATGAAATAAAAGATCCTACAATGAAATCATGAAAAAAAATAGAAAAACAAGAAAATAGATTGTAGATTGAAATTTTTTGTTTTATACCATAAAATCTTTAGATTTCTCATCTTGGTTTCAATAGATATTGTTGATAAAAAGCATTGATCTTCTCTACTACATTTGTAAGATTCTTAGATAGATTTTAATGTATATTTATTAATATCATATCCACACAAATGTACAAGATATTTCAATCTATTTTGGCATTGTCTTGAGTCTAAGATCTCTTCAACTTCAAATTCTTGATTGTTGATTTCTATTGGTGGATGTGGCAATTGTCTACTTCTTCATATATCTATTGTCTTGAATGAGTCAAAAAGAGATACCTAAAAAATATAATGAATCTTCATTGATTTTGGTAGATATAATTGATACGCAATTGAGTTGATCTATCTACTAATGGAAAATTCTCTAAGTCTATAATAATCTAATTTATCACAAAAATAATTAATTTTGATATTATAATAAAATAATTATATCTTATTTTTAACTTAAAATTGAGATTGCTCTTTTTGATAGACATTTGCATTGATCTTTTGTTATACTTGAACTTTCTTTAATTATATCTTTATTGTTGTATATAGCTTTAATAAACAATTTGATAAATTTTTTGCCTCATGATAATAATAGAATTTAAAAAAAATATATCAATTTTTTATTATTCTTGGAGTCTTTTAATCTAAGATAATGTGGACTTTCTTTGGATCTATCATAAGACCATCATTTAAAATGATGTATCTCAAAAAATTGACTTGAATTGTATAAAATATATATTTTTTCATCTTAGTATATAATCTTATATTTCTAATTTTTTTGTAACATATAACAAATATGTTACTTTTATTATTTTATATTTTTAGACTAAAACAAAATGTTGTCTAAATAACAAAAAATAAAATTATCTAAAAATTCTTGAAAAGCATCATTTATTAAATGTTGCAAAGCAACTCAAATATTTGTAAGTCTAAAAGGTACGATATTATATTTAAAAAATCCAAATCTAGTTTAAAAAGTAATCTTCCATTCATTTCTTTCTTTAATATGTATTAGGTTGCATGTTCTTCATAGATCTATTTTAATATAGATTTTGGATTGATTTAGTTGATTAAAAATTCCAATTATCAAAGATAAGGAATATCAATTCTTTATAGTTATCTTATTAAGCCTTTGATAATCTACTTACATTCACAACAATCCATTTTTTTTTTAGAAGGAGGATTGAAGCTTCTATTGGAAATTTTGAATGGTATATGAAGTTCTTGGTCAAGTTTTCATCAATATATTTTTTGAGTGAAATCAATTTATTTTATAATAAGCTATAAATTGGTCAAAATGATGGTTGAGCTTCTTCTTGAAGATCAATTGAATAAACTTAAGAATGATGCTTTGATAGAATATTTTTATATATTTTTTCAAATATGTCTTGATATTTCTTATATTGCATTAGAAGGTTGCTTGATATCTTTCTACCATCAAAAATATATATTGTATAAATAAAAAATAATGATACTTTTTTTTATAGCATTATTGTATTGTATTATAATTATTAAATAAAAAAAAAAAAAAAAAAATATATATATATATATATATATATATATATATATTATAGAAAAACTTAATTGAAGACTTAGTTAAAAAAATTCTTTTAGGATTTATAAGTAAAAGATAGGACGAAATTAAAAAATATTATTTATATTATTATTTTTAATTAAAAAAACTTTCACTTACTTTATAGGACTATAAACTAGGCAAAATAAGATAAATTAGCAAAAATAATATTATATGCATCTTTAGATGAAAGTAAAGAATAGTTTGAAGTAAAAAATACCTAAAAAAAACCTTGGATTGATATCAAGAGAGATCCGATTGTGAATCAAGATCAA
The DNA here is from genome assembly GCA_036785485.1 of Physcomitrellopsis africana. Taxonomy (NCBI): domain Eukaryota; kingdom Viridiplantae; phylum Streptophyta; class Bryopsida; order Funariales; family Funariaceae; genus Physcomitrellopsis; species Physcomitrellopsis africana. The sequence continues at coordinate 7,669 of JAWRVF010000059.1, read as the reverse complement.
AATCAGACTCCACATACAAAACCATGCATGTATGTGAGGTTCTTTGTTCAATTGGAGAGCAAGATTAGAAAGAAGACTTGAGAAGGATTTTATAAGTATTGGTTTTAAGCAGTTCAAGTTTGTAATAACTTTATAAGAACTATAGAAAATTATGATTGATTTTGAAGTAACTCTGTTTTTTAGAAATAAAATAGAGTTCATATTTTAGAAAATTTTGTGAGTTGTAGTAAATCTACATATAAAATTTTGTAGATTTTTGAACATAGGTGTAATAGATGTGTATTGTATATTTAAATTCAATTGGATAGTCAAATTAAAATTTATTAGAATTTAAGTGGATTAAAATATTAAAAATTAGAAGTTTAAAGATTAGTAAGGGTTTTTAAGATCTACAACAATCTACCAATTGGATTGTGGTGAAATTTAATATACTAGTAGTTGATGTAAATACCAATATTTTTTTGAATTTTAGAAGTAAATTGTTGTTACGAGAAAGAGATCTAGGGACTAGGAACTTAGTATCAAGGTTGGAGAAGAAGGCCATTTAACACCCGAGTTGATTATTTGTTTTTTTTCTCAATTGATAAGTGCTATTCTCTTCGAGTTTCTTGTGATTATTGTCAACTAATAGGTTGAAAATTTTACAAAGTTTTAAGTAATATCAATAGCTAAATAAGAAGTTTTAGAAATTTTAATTTATTGTTGGATTTTTTAAAATTGGTTAAGATTTGATTAGGATTTAGTTAAGATTTAGATAAAAAATTTTAAAAATTGGTTAGGATTTAGTTAGAATTTTTTTAAAAGTTTGGTTAGGATTTGATTACCATTTCTTTAGGATTTTATTAAGATTTGATAGGTTTATTTTAGGATTATATAAGGATTATTTAAGATTACTTAGGATTTATTTAAAGGTTGTTTAAAGTTTAATTAAGATTTGATAAGATGTATCTTGAATTTTTCTAGGATTGATAGGATAAATTTATAATACCTTATGATTTGTTTAAAATCTTCTTTATATTCTTTATGATTACATAGAATATAATTTTAAATTAATAGAAGTAAAAATTGATTCACTTAAGGATTTTAAGAGGGTCATAATTACTAAGATGGGTGTTTCTAAATACTTCATGCATTTTTTATGGATTATAAGAACTTTAAGATGAGTTGAAATCCGTCTACAGCCAAGTGTCAAGTATATTCTCAAGTTGAATTTTACGTAACACAACAATACATAAAAAATATACTTATTTGTATAAATAAAGATTTGATTGCTCTAAACTTATTACCTATTATTTGATTGGAAATATTCTTAGATATATTAGAAGAAAAATCAAAGTAAGAAGAAATCCAATTTATTTCAGGATTATATTTTTTTAATTACAATTGATCCAAAATGACTAAAATAGTAGAAGGTTTAATAATATTAAATATTATTAGATTATTACAACCATTTTTTATTATATCTATATGAGTGGTTTTATAAGTATCATCTTTAAAAAACAAAAGTTGACTATACATGGCTTCTACATATACCAATTTAGTTTTTTTTATTTATAATATCTTATAATTCTTAATAAAAAAAAATTTTATAAAAAAATTGAGGCTCCTAAAACTAATAAGATAATAATTTTATGATTTTTAGGTCCTAAACAAATATCTATTATAAAGCAAGGAGAAGATTTTGAAAAAAGAATATGACCTTCATAAGATTTTGTACAAGAATGCAGCTGCATTGTTTCTATTATAATTAAATAAACTTATTTTTTAACACATTGTCTTCTTTAATAGCCATGATCCTCATTCTATGGTTGAGTTGTTTTTTAGGATAATATTGAATAGCGTGTTTAGATTCTCCATAATATAAACACAATCCTTTTTGATGGCTTTAAGACTTTTTTTAATTCAATAAGAAGTTTGAAGTATATTGCATCAATTTGCATATCTTCTACTTTAAAATATATGTATTGAAAAGCTGTTAGTATAGAAAAAAAATTTGTATAATTTTTAGATTAGAATTAAAAAAATGAATTATTATACTATATAGTAAATTCAATTGCTTGATTCAATATTTGAGGATTATTTGAGTTTAGCATCAAATTTTTTACCTCGTATTATCATCCATAGAAAAATTGGTTGATAAGTACAACATGATTTTATTTGATATCAATTGCCAATAGTAAAAATTATGAAGTATATAATAATAGTAAATAATTTTTTAGGCATAAGATCTGAATCTTATTAGTTGCTACACAAATTACATCATGCTCTATATACATAAATCAAAATTTTGTTAAGAAAGCCTCTGAATTATTTAATATTGGATTATATCATTAAAAATATAATAAAATCTATATTAAGATAGAATCTAAAAGTAATATTTTAATAAGCTTGACTTGTAATCTCGAGGTTGCATAGTTTTGAGATTAAAGTTCAATCACCAATTATACTTGATAGATAAATCTTCAAAATTTTAATCTTGTATCATCAAACTTCTCAAATAAGACAATTCTTAGTTCTCTAATAGTAATGGTAATATTTACAGGCTGTTCTATTATAAAAGAAGTTGTTGATACAAGTACAGATGTTGAAGTAGCTCCAACTATCTTTATATCTTTATTTTTAACCAATCTTGATGTTACTTATGGTGATGAAGTGAATTGATACATTACAAGCACTAACTTTTTGATTTGTTCAACTACACTCTTTATTTTTAATTTATTTTTAATATTTATTCAATAGAAAAATCAAAATAAAAAAAATCTTATATTACTTATGAGAAGAGGTAAAAAAAGATCAAGAATAAGAAAAAAATTCTAAAAATAATATTAATTTAGAAGTAGATAATCTACTACTTTTAATATCCTTATATCTAATTAAGAAAAAAGAGTGATTTATTTTTAACTAAGCAAGATAAAACTTTGATGTTATAAATGTATTATTATTAATCTATCAAGAATAAGAAATTGAAGAATGTAAATAAATAAAGTAAGATGTATATAAAAACGAGATGATAAAAAAAAAAAAAAAAAAAAAAAAGTATATATATTTAGGAAGAAATTACAATGGCTATTGCCAAAGACAAGAAGATTAGAAACTATTGAAACTAGATTAGAAGCAAGAAAGGCATTGATAAGAGTAAGGAAGGCCTCATTCTTGCCTCCATATATATTATCTAACTTAGGAGCTACGTAGCAATGCTCTATAGGCTACATTACATGTGTCCAACTTATAAAGCATATATTTAATTTGTGGAACAAGTTTCCAACATGTGTGCCACATGGCCAACTTTTAATACAAGTGACTAATATATACACATGTAGCTAATTTGTTGGTGGAGTTATTAACCTACCAATCACCTATAAATACTGTAAAGTCAAATCTGCATCTTCAAAGCTTCTAAAAAGCTATCAACTAGGTATTATCAATTTATATTATTTTTACTTACTTCTACTTATTCCTACTTATCCAAGTAACTATAATAATAAATATGGATGTCTTTAATACCATATAACTATTATAACTTCTTTCAAAAGTTTTTTAAATCCACAAAGTTCTTTTGGAAATAGATTATTGTTGTTAAACTTATCTTACAAGTATATTAATATTTAAGCATCTTTTGTATGACTTTTATATTAATTAATGTATATAGAACTAAAAATAAAAATATTTTTAGTTCTAATAATATTTATTTATTTTAAAATTTTATTTTCTAAGATCTAATTTTATATTTTTGATTATGATTATTTAAGTTTATTTTTATGTTTAAAATTTATTTATTTTTTATTTTATTAAAAGATTATTTTTATAACTAACATTATTAAAATCAGCTAAATACACTTGATATATCTTATGGTATTATTATTCAAAATCAAACTAAAAACATTAAATGCTTATATTAAAGATTTAAAATTTCTAATTTAAAATCACAATATATTTATGTATATTTTTTTGTGGATTAGAAAGTCGTTTAAGAAGCATAAAAATAAGATGTTTTGTTTTGTAATATGTAATATAATAAAATCAAGTAATTATTGCATATATACAAGGGAGTAAAAAATAAGAATTAAGTTGCTAAGATAATAATTAAAATATCAATATTTAGAATAATAATAAAATTTAAGTCATTGAATTATAAATTATAATTAAAAAGAAAAAAATGAGTGTAAAAAATATTTTTTTGAATAATCAAATTAGATAGAATTGGAAAGCACAATTTATAATTATATGGTGTGTATCAAAAAGATTAGTAATTTTATTCTTTTATTTTATCTTAATAAAGATAGTTTAAAAAAATTATATCATTATTGTATCTAATATAAATATAATAAAACTTAAGAAAATCAATTAAAAATATATACTAAGTTAGTAAATTATTTTATTTGTTGAAGTTTCAACCATTTGCATATTTGTGCAAATTAAAAGAATTTGGTGTAAAAAAAGTTATAAATCAAGAATGGCATAGAAAAGGCCTTAGAATTTATTTATTTAATTTTTAAAAAATTAGTAATATAAGATTAAAAAATAATTTCTATATAAAAATAAAATTTTCTTTTTTAAAAGAAAAAACTTTTAAAAAAGCCAAAATTTAAAAGAAAATGAAGGTTTTATTTTAAATATATATATATATTTTTTATATTTTTGATGTTACATACAAAAGTAGTATATTATAAATTTCATATTAAGGTAGATAGAAAATTTATTTATATTGTTAGTAAAAAAAACTTACAACTAAGATTATATTTTGTTAAAACAATTATGTTAATTTGTGCTTATTAGGATTATATTGTTTAAAAGATTGTCAAATATCTTATTAAGTATATTTAATTAAAAGATATATTTATTTTTTTATTGATCTAGTTATACTTATCTGCTAATACCTATTTTTTAGATATTATCCACTTATAAAAAACATATAAAAAACAGATCTTATTAAGTATATTTTATTAATATTTATAAATTAATTTTTATTATAAGTTGATAAAAGAGTATCTTTATATTATTTTTATTTTTTTATTGGTTCCAAAATAATATCTATATTTTAAAAATATATATTAATCTTCTTAATAAATTTTATTTATATATTGATTAGTATTTATATATGTAAATTGAAAAAAGTCTATAAAAAATAAAGATAACATATGTGCAAAAATAAACTTAATGCTAGAAACTTTACAATAAATTATTTTTTGATAAATTAAAAAAATTAAACTCTAATTTACTAATATATATTTTTAAAAAAATAATATTTTTTACTGCTAGCTATTAGTTTTTTATTTTTTTAATATATTAAGTGCTATTTTAAATTTTTAAATTTTATTTTATATTAAACTGGTTTTAATTATTTACTCAAGTATTTCAATTTATAAATTATACATAAATTAGACTATATTTTGACTAATTTAAAATAAAAGTATTTTATTGTAAAATTATTTACTTTTTAATTTAATTTCTTAATATCAATGGAATTTTTTAATAATAAATTTTTAAGTTAAACAATTATAATCAGTATTTCATTTAATGAATACTTACAATTATATAAAATTTTGGTATAAATATATTTTATATAATAATAACTAAATTTTGTGAAAATAATTAGTTATTTCTATATAAAGTTTGTTGCTTTAGTTGTTATTGTTGTGGCTAGAAGATTGATTTTATTAATCTTTAATGATTATGTAGTAGTATTATAAAATTTCTTTGTATAGCAACAAATTTAAAGTTGATTACAACAATGAAGTTTTCTATCCAATTAAGAATTGTATTGAAATATTTTTTTATTACTAAATAGAAATTAAAGTAGTACTTCTAATATTTTAAATATAAATATAAATATATATATATATATCATTTGTATATTTATTTTTAGATTCTTAAAAAAGTTAATTATAATTCTTGAATTGTAATAAAATTTTATTATTTTTAAATTGTGATAATAGATCAAATTATATAATATAGTAATGGTGCTAATATTAAATTTATTTTATTATTTAGAAAATTTCATCTTTATTTTTATTAGATATATATTTTTTATATTATTATTTTATTTTATTTCTTATAAGATATTTTAATTTTTATTCCATTGATTAAACTTGTTGTATTAGATTGTAAGCTTAATTTAAAGTGTGCTAAGCATGATGTATAAATTTTCTATAAGATACTATATTTTTATAGGATTTTTTTACTAATTCAATCTATTTATTTAAATATCTACAAAGATAATACAAAATAATATAGTATGTTCCTATATGCCAATTTCATCTTCTAATAGATAATTTGTTTTACCTACTTTATATTTTGTTTTATACAAAGTATCAAAGATGTAAATCTAGATAAAATTCTAAAAGATAATACATTCATATATTACTAAAAAAAGATAAAATAAATAAAAAAGAAATAGATATAAGATAGATAAGAATTAAAATGGCTTTTGTCAAATACAAAGAAATTAGAGGCTTAAACTATGATTAGAATACAAGAAAGATGTTGGCAAGACTAAAGATGGTCTCACTCTTATCTCTATATATACTAGCTATATAAAGGGTCTTGTGGAAGCTTTCTAAAAACCACAAGGCTTATAGCCAAAACATTAAGTTGTAGATTCTTTCAAATATGGCTTATTAAAAATTAGAAATTTTTAGAATAAATTTCAATAACCATGTGGCATATTTAAAAGAATCTTAAGATGTAATTTATTTTAAAAAAATTCTTGAAATTTCTTAAGAAAGATAATATTTATTTAACATATTTCTATCTACTTTTATTTATTTTTATATACTTAAATAACATTGGCATTTGTTACATCACCCCCATCTAAAAAAAAAATTCACAAAGAATTGTCAATAAGTTGATAAAGTCTAATTTTGTTAAATGGTATTAGTAAAAAATTTTAATCTATGTTCTACATGAAGGTGACTGATAGGTTCCTTGAGCCATTAACAATATTCTATATTAGGATAAGAAGACTACCAAGTTATTAAATTATTATTAAGACCTTCATAAACTACTACAATCAATATATTGAACCTTCTACTATAATCAATATATTATTATTAACTACCTTCATATAATATATTCTATATGCTATTAAATATAATATCCACCTTCAATAGTATCATGAAGTATTAAGAGTCTCTTTGAAGATTAAAATATCATATATTTTATATCTTTCTATTTATTTGAGAAAAAAATATGTTTCTCTTAAGGATCTTTATTTTTATTCTAATATTATGAAAGATCAAATAATTTAAGTGTTTCATTTTCAATTTTCAAAACTACAACTCTAAAGATAAATGTGCTAACTATTAGTTATTTATCTTATAAAGAAGTTTTAAGAATTGATCTTTGACTTTTTTTATTTTTTTTATTTTTTTAAAATTACACCATCTTGTTATCAATGATGGTTAATCTTTTGTTTTGATAGATGTTGTCAATAACAAATAAAAATAAGCTTTGACTCATTTGTAAGATTTTTGAATAGCTCTCATGTGTATTTATTAATATCATATCTATATCAATGTATAAGATATTCTAATTTATTTCAGCATTTCTTTGAATCCTAGACTTCTTTTATTTTAAATTCTTAATTTTTATTTATTTTAATAGAAAGTAGTGGTAATTGTTTCTTTTTCAATATATTGATTGTAGTAGAAGGTTCAATAAGAGACACATA